>CM055074.1:14141104-14272477 GCA_029204045.2 Tillandsia leiboldiana
CCCGCGGTCTCGCCGCACTGGACATGATCCAAAAGCCTCCTCCACGTGCACAACAACCAACAGGAACCTGACTCTTGTGCACGTGGTAAACAAATCTGCCTCTAACCCATGTAAGAGTGGAACATGCTCTAACTCCGACTACAGTGGTGAAATCCCACCTGCGACACTCAATCCACTACCGTGGCGCCCTCCAACCGGCGGCACAGATTATCCGCTCAAAGCAAGTGGTTGGCGCTCATCTGCCTGAAAATCAGGGCTATCACAAGGAAGCAGACCTCTGTCTCTGATCACATTGAGGCGACGAACAAGATCCTCCGCAGATAACAAATTCACGCTATCGCTGCGCCACTCAAATAAAAATACTGATGTTGCCTTCGGGGTCCACCCGACCTCTGACATCTCGGGAACTCGTTATCCGGAAAAGAAATTAGACATGCCCCTGCCGGCCCGATCTGTCCTCCATCACCCGGCGCCAGCGCCAAAATCCAGAACTCACCTCTGGCGGCAGATCCCTATCCAAAGGAACTGCAATGCCACGCTCCATACATATTGCCTGCTCCAGCGAGGCGTCTAAATCTACAATGGAGGGACTGAATACAGAAAGGTGTCCTGGCGCAATCCCACTCCCAGTCTCATATATCCTATGCGCCTCGTCCCTCGAATCTGGAGCGCGCAGTTCAACAACTGCATACACTCACAAGCACAGGGAGGCTCTCAATTAATCACTCCATCACCACCAGCCGCGACTCTGCCTCCAAAGGCTCCAAACTCAATCTTATGAGTCGGGGTGGTTCATCTGCCAATATGGCTCAATAGGTCGATCATGTCCCACAGCCCACCAGCTGTCAACCATCCACCCTGCCTCGGTGCCTCGACACTAACATTGGCACAGAGGGGGCTACTCAGTGCTCCGACAACTGTGTCACCAAGACCAGCTGCTCCCTCAGCCGCTGACAAGCCTCAGACAATCCTGTCATCTGGGTCCGGGGTTCTCTGACCTCAATCCAGGTATCCGGCCCAAAACCAACTGCTCAAGCTCAACAGCTATGACAGGATGCACACGGGTCAAAACCCAGCGTCGGGGAGACACCGCTCGCCACGACGAAACAACAAAACAGCACAGAACAACACTCGACCCAATCCAGCGAAAGTCTAAAGCATGTCACCCGTTCCACAGCATTATGTTGTCTGCAGCCAACATAATCACTTAGGAGAATAAACATGCCAATCACTCCTCCCGTCCCTTGGGAGAGGTATAAAACTCAATCAGGACTCTCGCAAAAAAAATCACGACTCTCACAAAGTCAACCAAGGGTCAAACCATAAGCCTAGGGTTTCTAAGTCCACCATGACCTACAACCTAGGCTCTGATACCACTCTAATCTGTCACGCCCCGGGGTCGAAACTGCGACCCGGGCCCGCAAAACAGATCCGCCACCTATGCCAACCTGCATAGGCGAAGCGTCCTACCTGCAAGAAAAGTACTATAACTAAACAGATATCAGAGCTATAAATAAAATATGCTGTAACTAAAATCAATCACTGTACAACTGGAAATAAAACAACACTGTCTGCCTCCCAAAATAATAATAATACAATATCCTCAAGTACAAGCTCTAAACCCAACCGGGAGGTAACTCCAATATACAACAGTGTACAGTCTCTCAATACAAATATCCTCACTACAATAGTCTCTCAAAAGAGGAAAAGAAACAACTAATCCACTGATGATCTCCTCTGAAGGGTACCGCTACTCTCCAACGACGGGTAGGGATCTAGCTCGCGACTCCCTCGCACGATCAACATCCGCAGAGTCGGCAACACCCGCAAGACTCTGCAAAACAAAGGAGAGGAGAGGAAAAAGGGGGGGGGAAACCCCCAAAGGGTGTGAGAACTACACCAAAAAGGGAGTTCTCAGTGGGTACCACCGCCAGACCCGACGGTCTGCCCACCAAGTCCTCAAGAGACAAAAACTAACCCAAGTCATAAGACTGAAATGAGTAGGCTGGAGACTCTCGACAGCTACCCTGCCCCTAACTAAAGGCTAAAAGGGGGAGAACCAAACAGTGGTATGCAACCACTAGCACATGAAGTGCACCATCGACCCAATCGAGCTGACTGCCACATCTGGTCCAGTCAAACCTGCGCCCACCTACAACCACCTCCCGCTGACGGGCAGGAATTACGTAGGGCGTCCAAACGGACTAGCTCGCTATCGAGTAGAGGATCATGCAGGCTATGGTCAAAATCCACGCTCTCTCTCAGAACGGATAGAATCATGATGCTCAACCTCTCACACAGCGGTCAAAGTACTCGCAACAACACGGGACCACCGTCAACCAGACGGCTCTCAACAATACTAGCACTGCTCTAAACTCAACTACCAGTCTGCACTCGGCCCCCAGGCACGAGTGTAACAATAAAAGTATTTGACCGAAATAAACTCAATCGAATGAACCGGTATAAACCCGGTACTGCCTGCTCTGTCACCAATCTCCCGAACTCAGTATCTCCACTGTCCAAATGACCGGAACCCAACACGGTCTGACCGGCACCCGACACGGTCTGACCGGACCCCAACACGGTCTGAAGCCTACTCCGGAGCGGCACTCGAGGGGAGCTACCCACACGAGTAAAGCATCTCTGTCATCAATACCACAAGTATCTCTAAATAGCAGGACTTTGATCATCAATCAGATCAAAGTGGGAAAACTCAACCACCAAGGAAAGACCCGACCTCAATCGGATGCAACTGAACGATAAGTGGGAAACTCCATCCACTAAAGAAAACTGATACCCAATCAGGTGCATAGAGAAACATCCGGTCAACCGCCCAATATCCGCGGTTGCCGCAAAGCCCCCACAACTAAGCCAACCTGTCCCAGACACGAAGTCCCGACTACACTATCCAGACCCCTGCTCGAACCCGAGCAACACTGACCACTTGACTAGCAAAGGCGGAGAAAGGAAAAGCATGGTTTCTCCTAAGTCAAGTTCCCATAAGTAGTGCAGCAGTAAAAGATGGCCTAACTACATGACCATACAAGCATGAAAAATGTCCTCAAGGAAATAAAAGGGGGGGTAAAGCATAATAATAGATCCTTTAGGAATAAACAACATGCCAGAATCCCAAAAACTAGGCCTGTCCACAATCCAGGGTCCATCAACAGAATGATCATAATAACTCCTCAGAGTACAAATCCGCACATAGCTACGAAATCCTGTCCCAAAGCATAAACCAACCACATGAAAGGCTATGTGCTAACATGGCATGTTACATAATTTCAAAGGGTAACATTATCCTAGGTAAGCTTACACTAATTGAATTCCTGACCTTACCTCGACTCGACTCTCCAAGCTCACATTGATGTCTAAGTCATGCAAGTCCTCAGTATACCTCATAAATACTATTCTTGCAATCATTTATACAAATATCATTATCAAGCTTACCTACTTACCAACATGAACCATGTACCCTAAACATGCATGCATCAGTCATAGAGGGGTGACATCCCCACAAGTGCACTTATATTTACCACAACATATTCATTGCCTTAAACAGTTACTGATAATAAGCTTACCCACCTGAAGCGCTTAAACCAAGGCAAACCTGAAGTCGGTGAAGTGGGTAGACGCCCACGGTCCAAAATCTGCCAAAATACACCCTCGATACAAGTCGCGCAAGCCTTGGCTCCAAACAACTGAAAACACCCCTGAGTACATCAATAAGGCTCAACATTACACTTTTATTCCAAAATTAACCAAGTATACACAATCTGAAAATCAGTCCCAAAGTCGTGCTTATTTCACCTGCCGAAAGTGCCCAGAAAAATCCCATAAAAATACCACAGTAATCCTCGCGTCGATACCTTCGAAACGAGTACCTGCACGTCCAATTCCGAGCCCCGTAGGCCGAGTTACAAATTCCACAGTACAGGTTCGCAAAACCACACAGCAACATAACTGTAATTCCATTTACAGATAAGGGGAAGAACATATACCTTCGGGCAAAACTCAGAAAAATCCAATAAAATACTGTGATATTCCTTGCGCCGAGTAGATGAAAAAAGTGTATAAGCACGTCGTCAAACGATGCCCGGTTGCGGAGATAACGCCGAAATACCAAGCCGCTGTCCAAATCCCCTTCACAGAAATGGGGTCACAGTAAGCTCGAACAAACACCTCGAAAAGCGCGAAATGAGGGAAAGCTGAAAATACCAAGATCGTAGATCTGTCCGTCGCGAATCCAGCGGCGAAGAAATCACGCGAAAAGGTGGTCGGAGTAGGCCGGGGGAGCTCGCGCACCAAAACGCGACGAAGGGGAACCCAAAAGGACGAGCGTCGCGCCGCGCCGTAAAAAAGGAAACCTCGATAAGCGTGCCACCAAAAATCCCAAAACTTTGCAGAAGGAAGCAGCCAAACTCGGGGATCATCTTTGCTGAAGGCACCCAGGCGAGAGGAGGCTCGGAAATGGCGAAAAAAGGGGAAGAAAGGGAGCTCGGATCGCTTTTATAGGCTCCAGGAAACAATTCACGAAATACCGGATATGTCCGGATTTCCGGGCGCATGCCACTTTCGGGCGCGTACTGTAGCAGCCCGAAAATCCCAAAGGCGCGCACTGTAGCAGCCCGGAAGTCCCCTGGGCCTCCACGTCGCCCCCGCAACAGCGGACAGCCGCGCTGGCCGTACCCTGCGCGACGCGTGGACCAACGCTGCGACGACACGTGGCGGCCCCGAGCGCGGGAAAACCCGGTCAACGCGCCCACGTGCTGCCTGCGCCCGCCGCCTGCGCCTCTGCACGCACGCTTCCCGAGGCGCCCGTAGGTGCACCGTGGACCGAGTGCACGTGGACCGGCCAACCGGTGTGCGCCACGTGTCCCCCCACCGGTCCACCGTACACCCGCCCTTCCCGTGGACCGCGCCCGCTGCGCCGACCCAACCGGGAACTGCCACCTGGCCCGCGACCGGTGCACGCCTCCGCGGTGGACCGCGCACCCGCCAGAGCCTGCTCCGCCGCGCTCCGCCGCTGCCGGCCGCCGCGCGCCGCCGCCGCCGGTGCCGGAACAGTACCCTTGCCTCGAAAAACGTGCCGAATCACCCGGACTCCGGAAAAAGCAAGTGAATAGTCCATTTTCATCGTTTTCGCGCGCTGAATCCAAATCCGAAGTCCAATTTGCCAAATTCCAACTCTAAAAATTGCCGAGGGCATCCGGGAAGATGTTTCTTGGTCCAAACTTCGCGCTGAGTCCAATTTTAATATCCATAGCGCGCAAAACCACTTCTAAGCATTCGACGGGGTCATCAGACTACTTTCGTGATCCATTAAACCCACCGAGTCCACCACTAGTGTCCGATTGGTGCACAAACGCCACCGACACGCCACATTGGCCTCCAGGAGCTGCAGATGCAACAGTAGTCACGTCGTGAGAATCCAGGTCCTCACAATTCTTCTCAAAATCTGAGTTTGAAAAACCTAGAATCAAATTAATCAATATAGATGAAGAAACATAGATTTAATCTAGTTATTTCCTTTCTTCTCTATATGTGGATTTTTCTCTTTTTGACCATATTTTGGATTGCCCCAAAAATGAATCGTAGGGTCTAATTATAGGTTAGAAACCGTTGGAAGAAGATAAGAATAAAAAACTAACCTTGTCTTGAATTTTTCAGGACGACGGTCCGGACTGGAATTTTGGCGGTCCGGACTGTCGTGGCTAAACAGACTATTTCCAGAAAAACATACCTTCGGGGTCCGGACTGAAATACCACGGTCCGGACTGTTCATGCAATTCCTTCAGAATCCACGTTCGGGGTCCGGACTGAAGTAACCCCGATCCGGACTGGAATTGCGCATGAACTACCCTATGTTCGGGGTCCGGACTGTAGTGCCTGATCCGGATCCTGAACATGTAATATGTCCAGTTTTTGATTTTTATGCAATTAAAAATTCATCCAAGTGTTTCTACACTATAAGAAGTATTCGGATCATCAAAACTATTTAGTTAAACGTACCTGATCCTTTTGAATTCTTCTTTCTTAGAGATTGAGGTATATGATCCAAACTTGTTCATCTTCAATCTTTAAGACTTAACCATTTTCACGAAATACGCCAAAACAAATTCCTTAACAATCTCCCCCTTTGGTGGTTTCGTGACAAAACAGAGAATCCACTTAAGAAAATTCAAAACGATATTTTTGTTGCTATCACCATACAACAAAAATTTATATTTGAGAACCAATAAATAAATACATGAGATAAACTCCTAAAACAGACTCTAGACTTAGACATCTGTACTCTCTGCAAAAAGGGAATCATTCTTGACAAAACAAAATCGTTAGATACCTCAAGAATGTTTTGCATTCAAAAACCAAACAGAGATAGAGTTTATATTCACCATGACATTTATGAACTCAGATATGTATTAAGATTTCATAATCAGAAATAGACATATCTTCTAAGCAATAAAATCCAAATGTCAACAACTTGTTAGTAATCAAACAACTTGTTAGTAATAATACATGCCCAAATAGTTAGTCAAATAGTTAGTCGAAGCATGCATGCAATCACAATACAAAACCAAAAGTTGCTTTGATACTTACCTTTCATAGTTCAAAGTTCATAGTTCTCACAAACATGTTCAAAGTGCACAACCATTAGTCGAGCATTGTTCGTTCTCTCTCCCCCTTTTTGTCACAAAATCAAGCCAAAATTACACAACAAAGGAGAGTTAAAAGTTACAAGAAAATGAGAGAACTAAACTAAAGAAAAACTTGAAAAACCTGCAAAACAAAGTTAAAGATTAGAATAAAATAAGATTACCCAGAATCCTCTGAACTAATGCACCCGAGTTTTTCAAAAATTTTCTTTATTCGCTTGTTCATTGACACTTGTTCCTTTTTAACTTCACGAATTTCTTCCTTCATTTCGATAAACTCATTTGACATACGTTCTTGCTCGGAGGAGAGACGCTGTTGCTCTCTATAAATTGAGGTAACCGATGCGTCATCGTCTGAAGTCGAAGGAGGTGCAGGTCGTGCAGCAGGTGCTGGTGGGACTGAAGCTGTAGCTGCTGAAGTTGAAGGTCTGCGTCTGAGAGGAGGTGAAGGAGGCTCATCTTGTTTCGTTGGTAGCGACTTCACGACAGTCGTATCGTTGATTGTTCCCAGACTATGCATATAAGTTGATGATGAAGTATCAACTTTGAATTTCTTCAAAATTCGCATAATTATGATTGGGAAGGGAAGTCTCTCTGTTGGATGAGCATGTTCCACATACCGTGCCATCCTTGACCATATGAGGAAAGGAATGTTAAAATTAGAACCCAAAGCTGCTGCCGGGTTTCCAAGGAGATAGAGGAATATCATCCGGTCCCATCGAAGAACTTTTGTTTGCATGTTGGGAAGAACGTTGTAGCAAACAACAAAGTTCAAGTATCGATACTCCGGTCGAAGTTCTCTTGAAAAGACTGAGTTCCCCGTCGACTGAGTATCTGGCATACAAATTCGATTCACGACCACTCTCCATGAGGTGGTGGAGTAAGCATGACCTTTTAGGTAATGACTTCCTTCAGCGCTGGCCTTCATCCCCAAAACTTCTCCAATCAGTTGTGGAGTGACCTTGATCTTAATGTTTCTAACCATTGTTTGAAATTCTCGCCGTCCGTCATCCTGATCAATCAACTTTGATCCATTCTGATAAAACATCCTGATGGAGTGAAGACAATATCCTATAGGGTCAGGGAAATGACAGATTGGGGCAAGACCCGCATTGTCAACGAGGGTGCCAAAGAGGGCGGATCGCTCCCTCAGAGCTTTGAGATTAACATGCCTTTCACCGATGCATTCCCTCTTTTCGAAGTCCTTAATTCTTTCTGAGCTTATAAAATCTCGTGGAGGAGGCTGGCTTGCTAGTGGCTCCTCAATGGATATCCCTCGAGCACTCCCTCTTTTGCGTGCAACGCTCTTTCTTTTTGTTTTGAGAGGAGTTTCTTCCATTAGAGCTTTGCCTTTTTCTGCGGCAGTTGGCGGTGTCTTTGCCTTTGATGATGCAGCAGGGGCTTTCCCCTTTGAAGTAGCAGGTGCAGTTGCTTCTATCAATAATTCATCCCAGTCAATGGATTCAGTTTCTGATCCCGAATCTGAGTCCTCTCGACCTTTCTTAGCCCTCTTCGGCTTGTTAGTTGCTCTTGTGTGAACCATTGCAGTAAGAAGAAAAATTATCCAGGTGATCACCATCTCTGCTATTTTTGTGAAAGAGAGTCCTGTGAGCAACAACTTAAGAACACAAAAAATCGTTAATTTTCAAAAATTTGAAAAAATTGTACCCAAACAATCATTATCGTGTAGAGAGACTAGGAATCAAATTAGTTTTGCAAAAGAAATTTTAAAAATAGATCAATCCCATGATTTTCAAAAATTTCTATTATATGCCCTAAAACCGAATTTTCAGAAATCGAAGCCTAAAAATCCGTTAATCAAGAGAATACCTAGCATATAATCAAAACTAATCTACCCAAAGTTCTTATTTCAAAAGAAATTTGACCAAAAACCAATCTCTAACGAAGAAGTTACATGATTTCCTTCACGTTTTTGAGCAAAAAGATGAAAACAGTGAAAAACCGAAGTTTTGATCAAGAAAACTCACTTTGAATCGAAGAACCTGAGTTGGAAAGGCTCCAAATTGATTGCTTTCTAGAGAGAGAAGCTCTGGAGACTTAGGAACAAAAGATTGTAGTAAAAAGAAATCAAAACCCTTTTGTTCTATATAAAACCCTAGCCGCGATCCGGACTGCCTCAAGAATCCAGTCCGGATCGGCTACCCGCAGGAATTCCTACGTTCGGGATCCGGATCGGATTGTCCAGTCCGGATCGGCTCCAAACTTTTTCTTCAGAAAAATTCCGAAAAATTCTAGAAAATCCAGAAAAAGATTGTAAGCACTTTTGTGTATCAACTTTAAATGAAAAACATCGTTTCATGTCAAGGAAAATAGATTATGCTAAATCTATCGATAATATCCAAATAATGAAACAGAAATTTATAAAAATTAAATCCCTTAAAGTTGAACAAGTTCAATTACATCTATCACGATCTTATGAGTAATGCCTTTATCAAATCATCAATTTGGTAAAGAAAATGAAATACCAAGATCATTAGATGTTTGAAATCCCAGATAAGTTAGATAATATATCTAGTCAATTTATTGTAAGGAGTGGCTCTGTGAGCATCTTTCAATAAAATCCCCACCTTATACCAACATTGGAATTTGACAGGGTCAAGTATTCCAAAAAGCATATTATCTAATCAACTCGAAAAACCATGCTTGGTATACATGTGGTAGCTGCACACAGTACTCAGACGACCGAGGTGGTAGCTCTTTCCTCCATGTGGTGGTAGTTTTCACACTCCTCATTGGGATGTAACTCTTTCCACATCTTTTGAGCATAACAATTTTCATTAACTCCCCCTCAATTGGCTATCAATTATTTAAAATATAAAGTATTCAACCAAAAATTGATCTCAATTTCATACTCGACTCAATTGTCAAATAAGATAAAAACTAAACCAAGAGATCATTTGAGAGAGAAATTGACTTTGATCAAAACAAAGATGATTTAATTGACATAAATGATCATTGCATCAAATGAATTATTATGATATGCAAAGCATAATAAATTTCTAAATAAATGAAAGGATGCAATTAAAGTCAATAATACTAATGCTCAATTAATGTTCTATGTCTAAGCATAGATAAGGAACAAAAACACAAAACAAAACCTAACCTAAGCAATGATTTCAAAAAGGAATTATTTCAAGGAAAGCATTCCAATTGCCTTACGCAAATGAATAAATCGTTTTTGATCCAAAGGTTTTGTTAAGATGTCAGCTAATTGATCTTCAGTTGAAATGTAGGAAAGTTGAAGAATATTTGATTCAACTAGCTCTCTTAGAAAATGATATCTAAGTTCAATGTGTTTTGTTCTCGAGTGCAACACAGGATTTTTAGAAATATTTATAGCACTTGTGTTGTCACAAAGAATCGTTACCGAAGTTGCTGAAATCCGGAAGTCGCTCAACACACTTTTCATCCAAATGAGTTGGGTTGAACAACTACCCGCTGAAATATATTCCGCTTCGGCAGTCGAGAGTGCAATGCAGTTTTGCTTTTTACTATGCCATGCAACAAGGCAATGGCCAAGATAAAAACATGCACCACTCGTACTCTTCCGATCATCCACAGATCCTGCCCAATCGGCATCTGAATATCCTATAATGTCAAGCGTTGTTCCCATAGGATACCAAATTCCGAAATTCAAAGTTCCTTTGATGTACCGGATGATCATTTTCACCGCTTTCAGGTGAACCTCCTTTGGTGCTGATTGATATCTCGCGCAAATCCCAACACTAAAGGATATATCTGGGCGACTAGCCGTGAGATAGAGTAGACTTCCTATCATGCTACGATAAAGCTTCTCGTCTACACTCTCACTAAGAGATTCACTTCCTAATCCCTTATTGCTAGTTCCCATAGGAGTCGGAAAATCTTTAGAGTTTTCTAAATCGAATTTCTTCACCAACTCCCTTGCATACTTGGATTGACACAAATGGATGCCATCATCATGTTGTTTCACTTACAACCCAAGAAAGTATGTCAGTTCGTCCATCATTGACATCTCAAATTCGTTTTCCATGGTTTCAGCGAATTTAGAAGCATCATTGTCTCTAGTTGCACCAAATACAATGTCATCGACATAGATTTGTGCCACAATAAAATTATCCTGATAATGCTTCACAAAGAGAGTCCGGTCAGCTCCCCCTCGAGTATAGCCTTTTCTAATAGGTGCTTTGTCAACCTTTCGTACCACGCTCGCGGTGCTTGTTTTAGACCGTAAAGAGTCTTTTTCAAACGAAAAACATGGTTAGGTTGTTTACAGTCTACAAAACTTTTCGGTTGAGCCACATAAACTTCCTCGTTTAAAAATCCATTTAAAAATGCGCTCTTAACGTCCATTTGAAAGAGTTTGATTTTAAAATAACAAGCAAGAGCGAATAAAATACGAATTGACTCGAGTCTAGCTACCGGGGCGAACGTTTCATCAAAGTCTATTCCTTCAATTTCTGAGTAGCCCTGAGTAACTAGGCGTGCTTTGTTCCTGATGATGGTACCATCCTCGTTTTTCTTATTCTTGAAAATCCATTTAGTACCAATCACGTTGTGTTGCTTCGGTGGCTTCGTTAATTCCCAGACTTTGTTTCATTCGAACTGATGGAGCTCTTCCTGCATTGCTTCAATCCAGTAGTCATCCTGAAGAGCTTCATCGATGTTCTTTGGTTCTATCATGGAGACGTAACATGCGACTCCACAAACCAACTGTCTCCGAGTCCTGACTCCTTCTTGTGGGTCTCCAATAATGTTAGATTCCGGATAATCCTTGGAGATGCGTAACGTTTGCGGTAACGGAGTACTCGGAGGTACATGTGATGATTCCTGCATTTCAGATAAACTAGAAGAACCATTAGATGCATCAACTTTATCAAAAGAGTTATTATGAGAAGATGCATTAACAGGAGTATCATCATCTAGAAACATATCAAGGGTAGATTTATCAGATGCAAAATGGAAAGCTTCATCTACTTTAACATTTATAGATTCTACCATCGTTTTAGATTCCAAGTTAAATACCCGATATGCTCTACTGTTCGTAGAATAACCCAAGAAAATCCCTTCGTCACTTCGAGAGTCAAACTTACCAAGATTTTCGCGATCACGCAAAATATAACATCGACTCCCAAAGATACGAAAATATTTGATATTTGGTTTTCTACAAAACCACAGCTCATATGGTGTATTTAAAGTTCCCGGACGCAAATACACTCGATTAATTACATAGACGACGGTGTTCACAGCTTCAGCCCAAAAATATAACGGTAAATTCCGGCTATGAAGCATCACACGCGCCATCTCTTGAACAACCCTGTTTTTGCGCTCAACTACACCATTTTGCTGAGGTGTATAGGGTGCTGAGAATTCTTGTTTTATGCCATTGGAAGTGCAAAAATTAATGAATTTAGAATTAATGAATTCTCCACCTCTATCACTTCGAACACGAACGATCTTTTCATTTCTTTCAATCATAATACGATGACAAATCTTATGAAAAGAGTTGAAAGTATTCGCTTTCTCTTTTAAAAATGTTACCCATGAATATCTATGCGGAGGTGGGAAATCTGGATCCACCCTCCGATGACGGTGACGTCTCGTTCCTGGCTTCCGGCACGTTGGTCGAAGAAGGTGGAAGATCCGCTCTCTGGTGACGGTGACGTCTCGTTCCCGGCTTCCGGCACGTTGGTCGAAGAAGGTGGAAGATCCGCTCTCCAATAACGGTGACGTCTCGTTCCCGGCTTCCGACACGTTGGTCTTAGAAGGTGGAAGATCCGCTCTATTTTCTATGGATCTGAATAGAGGAAAAACTACCTAGAGGGGGGGTGAATAGGTGTAAACAATAAACACACCAAATCGTTGCGTAAAAAATAACCCAATGCGAAAAATAAATAAAGTACGCAAGATTTACGTGGAAAACTCCGTCACAGGAGTAAAAAAACCACGGGACTGATAACACGGCGAAATCCACTAGAATTAAAACACGTACAAGGTGATTTACCATAAACCTACGACTCAACCTTTTTCATACGCTCCTAGTTTATCTTCTCCGCTCGCTCCGAACGCTCCTCGAATCCACGATTTGCGTCCCAACGCCGAATCCACGACGTCCAACCGTATCCACGGTCTTCACCAATGCGGCACGCCTCGATCACATGAACGCGCCTCGCTCTGAATCCACGAGAGCGATCACACCTTGAATCCACAAGGCCACGCGAATCCTCGCGCCGATTTTTGATAGATCGTTGTTTTGTTTGGTGATGATTCTCCGAATACTTAGATCAAAGATAGATGACAAAGTACCATCTAAGTATTCTTCAATTTGATTCTACAAAAAATAGGAGTTTGAAAACCCTAGAATCAAATTGAACAATATAGATGAAGAAACATGAATTTAATCGTGTTTCCTTTCTTCTCTATATTTGTGGATTTTTATTATCTCCGTTATTTTGATTAACCCTAAAAGATGAATATAGGGTTTATTTATAGGTTAGAAACCTTTGGAAAGAGATAAGCATCAAAAACTGACTTAACAGAAATTTTCCCGCACGGCGGTCCGGACTGGATTTAGCTGATCCGGACTGTCGTCTTTTTTCAGCAATTTTCCTGAAAAAATAGTTCGGGGTCCGGACTGAAACAGGGGAGGTCCGGATTGTTCATGTAATTTTGCAGAAATTAATGTTCGGGGTTCGGACTGGAACAGGGGTGGTCGGACTGAAAAACCGCATGAACTAAACTATGTTCGGGATCCGGACTGGATTGGTCTGATCCGGATCCTTAACATCCAACTTGTCCAGTTTTTGATTTTTATGCAATGAAAACTTATCCAAGTGTTTCTAAACTACTCAAATGTATCCAGATCACTAAAATTATTTAGTTAAACGTACCCGATCATTCCGAATCCATTCTTCTTGAGATTGGTGTAATTGATCCACAATTCTTCATCCTCAATCTTCAAGACTTATACCACTTCACGAAATACGCCAAAAAAAAATCCTTAACAATCTCCCCCTTTGGCGGTTTCGTGACAAAACAAAATCCACTTAAAAAAAATCAAAAAGATATTTTTGTTGCTATCACCATACAACAAAAATGTACAAGTATGATTCAAACAAAAATGAATACAAGAGATAAACTCCTAAAACAGACTCTAGACTTAGACGTTTGTACTCTCTGCAAAAGAAATAATTCTTGACGAAAGAAATCGTTAGATACCTCAAGAATTTAAATATTCAATAAACAATCAGAGAGATAGAGTTTATACTCACCATGACATTAATTATCGGATATGTATGAAAATTTAGCAAACAAAGATTCACATATCATCTAAGGATTAAATTCCAAATGTCATATCAAATCGAATTAACAAGTTCAAAAGTATGTCAGTTACCAAGCAACTTGTTAGTTATATTACATGCCCAAATAGTTAGTCAAATAGTTAGTCAGGGCATGCATTAATTTCAACTTACCTTTCTTACCTTCAAAGTTCAAGGTCAGTTTCAGTTTTCCCAAGTTTAAAATTCCCAAAGTTCTCACAAACAAACACATTGTTCATATGCCTCTCCCCCTTTTTGTCACAGAAAGTTAGCCAAAATTACAAAAATTAAGGGAGTCAAAGTTCAAAAATGGTAAGAACTAAAACTAAAAACCTGCAAAAACAAAAAGATGATTAGAACAACACAAAGTAAAATGTCAGTCGGAGTCCTCGGAGCTGCTGCAACCAAGTTTGTGAAAAATCTTCTTGACCAACTTGGCAAGAGATTTGTGTTTCTTCTTCAATTCACCTATGTCTGTAGTCATCTTCATGAACTCATTAGACATTCGCTCTTGCTCCGACGAGAGTCGTTGTTGTTCTTTGTAGATCGATGTGACAGAGGCATCATCCTCTGATGTTGAAGTTGCTGCTGCTGGTGGTGGTGCTGAAGCTGATGCTGTGGGTCTCTTGCTCCTCGGCGGTGTTGGGGTCTCATTCGGTTTGGTCGAGAGTGACTTCACAATGGTCGAGACATTGATGGTTCCCAAGCTGTGCAGGAGGAGACTTCACAGCGCCAAGAGGAGACCTTACGACGCCAGGAGGAGGCCTCGCAGCGCCAGGAGGAGGCTTCTCGGCGCCAGGAGGAGGCCATGGGTCGTATGATGCTTCTGTTGGAGCAGAGGGTACAGCCAGTTGTAGCACCCCCAGGGAGTTTCCTCGCACCTTCGTCGCCAGCTGTGGCACCCCCAGTTGTACCAGCAGTGCAGGCAGCCCCTATTGCACCAGATACCGGTAGACAGCCATTCGGGACGGCAGGACAGTTGACCCGGGCAGAGCAGCGAGAGGTGGTGGATTTGTTGTTGAGATTCCGTCAGTTTAACCCACCTCATTTTTCGGGGCAGAGTTCGGAGCCGTGGGAGGCAAAGTCGTGGATCACGGCTATGGAGCGCCATTTCGAGAGCTTATTTATTGAGGAGCGGTTTCAGGTCCTATTGGCGACTCACTTCTTGGAGCGCAACGCCGAGGCCTGGTGGCGGCGTGTTCGACCAGTAGGTCCACCTGGGACCCAGCTACTTACTTGGGCGGAGTTCCGCAGTCTACTTCTTGGAGCCTTTTCCCGGAGAGCGTCAGGCAGAGGTTGGAGGAGCAGCTGAGGAATCTCCGACAGGGAGATCGGCCCGTGCATGAGTACATCGCAGAGTTCAACCAGTTGTTGGCTTGTGTACCGGACGCGGCTAGGGATGAGGCGCACCGGATCTACATGTTTGAGTGGGGACTGCGTCGTGATATCTACCAGTTTGTCCGCTCGCAGAGATTGCAGACTCTGGATGCCTCTATGGAGCAGGCCCTCTATGTGGAGCACGGAGAGGCGGTTATGGTCGAGGTGGCCCCAGCTCCCGCAGGGATTTCGGGGGCGAAGCGCCCAGCACCGGATGATGAGGGTCAGACGAGTCGGCAGGGACCTCCGAGACCTCCACCATCTCATCCTGAGGGTCGTGGGTTTTGCAGGCGCCGGAGATCAGGTGGGCCCCCGCAGCAGCAGCAGTATCGGCAGCAGCGACAGGAGCGGTGTGTCATCTGTGGCGGGCCTCATCCACCGTCTCAGTGTGATCAGAGACAGGGGCAGTGTTTCCTCTATGGAGAGTTGGGACATTTCTGCGCAGCTTGCCCCCAGGCCATTTTGTCAGTGCGGTCGATTGCGACAGCACCCCCCTTGCCTATCTATGCAGCGGAAGCCCCTCCGGCACACCGTCAGCCAGAGCGGGCCACCATGTCGGGACAGACGGGACGACGATCTGCAGCACCCAGTGGTCGGGTTTATGCAGCCCTGGTGGAGGACACCCCGGCAGCGGATCATGTCGCGGCAGGTATGATTTTATTTCTGTTAGCTGAGTTGAGCATTTCGTTACCGCTGCATTCTTCTGCATTCTTAGTAGAGCATCAGCATCAGCATCTTTGCATGGGTATGGGTTAGGAATTTATGCTGCATGTTTTAGTGTTTGGATTCTTCCCAGTATCCTACGAGTAGAGGAGGATCGCGGTGTATGATCAGTGCAGTTGAGACTTGGGACTTCACCTGCTGATGTGACGATTCAAGGGTAGCTCCAGGACTTGGATTGAGCACACGGGTTGGACTAGTTGGTGCGGTGCCGTGCTACGACTGATAATGGAATGAGAGTAGTTACCCTTCTGCGAGTTGGACAGGAGGAGTTCATTTTTCTCGGGTTGCCGGCGTATCCTTCCAGCAGCATTGGCTTCAGCGGCATTGGACAGAAGCCACCTCGGGAGCAGATGTGATGTTTAGGACTAGAGGTTGTGTCCTTAGGAGTCTCGGTTAGTGGTAGCTTTCGTTTTTGTAGCCACAGCAGGAACGGCACCAACACTTCTCTCCCTTTTCTCGCATTTGGGCTGAAATTTACGAACAGGACGAAAACTTCGAAAGATTGCTCCAGAAATGGAGACAGTGCCCGAAACTGTTCTTGTTTGATTGGGGCGAAGGCACTGATCTTTCAAAATTTTTTGGACTTTTCGCTAATCTCAGCTGTTTTCTAAATCAAGGGTTGGGGTTGATGACTTTCCTGCTGGTGGAGCCGTACCTTTCTTGTTAGTTTAGTGTTTGAGTTCTTTGGGTTGTTTGGATTGTTGTAGTTTTCTTGTTGTGGTGTGTTTTAGTTTCGGGGACGAAATTTCTTTTAGTGGGGAAGGATGTGGTGACCCTGATCCCCGTGTAGCTTCTCCCATGAACCCTGGTGTAGAACACCTAGTGTGGGTGTATCTGGCCCATAGTGCATCAAAGGGATGCCACAGATGGACCCTGTGTGATATCCACAGCTGGATTGGCCTTCGGCTGCATTTGCCAAATTTTTGAAATGGTTTTAGGCCAAACAGAGGTTGGAAATGGATTCAACACGGAAAAACGCTTGAAAACGGCTATTTGCTTGTTTGATTCTGAGTCCGGATGCCCAAAAACGGACTCCCGGAAGTTTTTATTGGATTTCGGTGCATGGGAGGGGCCGTGGACCGCCGGCATGCCACGTGGCGGCCTATCATTGGCCGGTTCACGATGTTCGGTCCACAGAGCGCCGCGGCGGGGTGCACGGACCCGGCGGAGGGACACGTGGCGCCTCCTGATTGGCGGGCTCTTGAGGCGCGGTCTACATACTTGGCGCGGCGGTGCATCGACCGGGGCGGGGGACGCGTGGCAGCCCCCGGTTGGTCGGTGCACACGGCGCGGTCCACGGAACCCGAATTAGGGTGCGTGGACCGGGTGCAGGGTACACGTGTCGGAACGTGATTGGTTGGCTCATCGGGCGCGGCGCACGGGAGCGCGGGACCCCGCCTCGGGGCGCGTGCGTGGCAGCGTCGCCTGCCCGCACGTGTGACCGTGACCACTGTGCAGGCCAGGTGGCGCCCTGCCATTGGCGGGCACCACCTACCCGTTTGAACGGGGGAGGCGCCACGTGGCGGCAGCACGCGCGCCCCGCACAGCTGTTCGCTGTGCGGGACACGCGTCGGCCCCCGGGAGGGCCACGTGGCCGCTCCCGGCACGCCCCGCATAGCTGTTTACTGTGCGGGTGACGTGGCGGCTCCAGGGCGTTTCGGGCGCAACCGGGCGGTGCGGTGTTCCGCAGGTTTCGGGCGCCCGAAACCTGGTCCGCGCCCGAATCTTGGGACCCATCCGGCATTTTCGGATTTGTTTTTTTTGGGGCCTATAAATAGCCCGAGCTCTCTTCTACTTGGGTTTTTTGGCATTTCGGAGCCATTTCTCAGTGCGATTTCTTCAGAGGACTTCATCCCCACGCAGTGCTGCACCTTCCGACGGAGTTTGGAGATTTTACATGGCACGGTTTTCGAGATTCCCATTTTCTTGGCGCGTCGCGACGCTCTTTCTTCGGTGTTTCTTCCGTTGCGTTTCGGTACACGAGCTCCCTCGGCCCACTCCGACCATCTTTTCGAGCGATTTCTTCTCCGTTGGATCCGCGACAGGTAAGGATACGATTTTGGTTTCTTCCACATTTTCTCGTTTCGTGTTTTTCGAGGAGTTCTTCCATGCTCACTGAGGACCCTGTTTGCTGTGTGGATTTTTGAGGACAGCGGATTGATGGAATTTTATCTCCGCGCTCGAACATCGGATTGAGACGCTCTTATACACTTTTTTCATCTACTCGATGCGAGGATCATTATAGTATTTTTCTTGGAATTTTTGGAGACCTCCCCGAAGGTATACATTTTCCTTTTTATCTGTACAAGAGTTTACAGTTGTTTGGTTATGGGATTTTGCGCACCGTTACTGTGGAATTTGTAACTTGGCCTACGGTGCTCGGATTTGGACCTGCAGGTACCCGTGTCGAAGGTCTCAACGCGAGGATCATTGTGGTATTTTTATTGGAATTTTTGGAGTTTGTTTTACAGGTGAAAATTTCACATTAAGAGGACTATTCCCAGCAGAATTGTAAAATTTGGATTTTATGGAATTAAGTGTAACTTTGGGTTGTATTTTTGTACCCAGGAAGTATTGAACACTGCTCCTATATTGTTGGATTGGTGGGTGAGTTGAGATAGCTGTTTCTGGGTATTCTCAGCTGTACGACTCCGGACAGTTAGCACCTTCAGGTGGGTGGCTTCGCTTTCAGGATCTATGGACTGAGCACTAATTCTATTGATATAGAATCATGCATGATAGTGATTGGACTTGGTAGCATGCTAGAATTTGAATGTTAATATTCTTTGTATTTATCTGATGATCGTATGATCTCTTCTGCTTCCTACCACCCGTTAAATATTTGTTATCTTGGAACCTGACCTAGCACCCCCGTCATATGTTGCATGTGTAACCAGACCAGTAGAAAACCCTCACTTGGGCTAGGGATATTTATGTTTAGACATCCACACTTCGTGTTCATTCCTGGACTTAGTGTTATCCTCGCCGGGGTAGTGGGCCGAGCGGTCGGGACTTCTTTTTAGTGTGGGATGCGTTTGCACTCGTGCTTGGGAGCAGAGTGGAGTCTGGTAGATGTAGTGGATCGCTTGTCTGTACCGGAAACCGTTTGGGGTAAACGGTGGTCCCGGGAGGTCTTGTTTTCCCCTGTTTGGGTTGTCGCCACTGTGTTAGTGGCAGTAGTTTACTAGTGTTAGTCGGACCTAGAACCCAGAACCCTTTTCGACATACACATGATTTTAGTCTACCAATATTTTCTTCCAAGCATCGAAGGGGCGCTGGAGTCTGTTCTTGTTTGATTGGACAAAGGCACCAGCCCTTCGGGGTTTGGGTAAAACACTTGTTTCTAACTGTTTTTCTAAAAAAGAACTAAAAATTATTAAAATGGGTTTCTTCTCAAATCAAGATAGTTTTTAAAAAAGGGAACTACCTTTAGTGCTCACCCTGCGTGGGTTGAGTGAAAAATGGGTTTCAGTAACAAATGTCACCTTTTTCCTGTAAATTTTCCCCACTCGAAAGGATTCGAGTGGTCTGGGTTCTAGGGGCCGTTCCTTTGTCGGGACGAAAGCCACGGGGGCCGAGCCTGGAACCTGTTCTTGTTTGATAGGGTTGTAGGTTTAGGTCTCCCGGGACTTTCGTGCCCTGTTGGTGTCTCCTGCGTGTTGTACCGAGATTGTTGTGTTCCCGAACTATAAGGGGGTCGGGAACTTCGATAGGCGGAGCCTAGAGTCTGTTCTTGTTTGATAGGGTTCTAAGCACCGGCCTATCGGGTTTCCGAACCCTTATGGTGTCGGTCTTTCCTGTGAGTTTAGTGTTCTTTTGGGGGGAACCGTCTGGTGGACGGTGGCCCCAGCTGTGTGGTTTTTCAGCCTGTGAGTGAGCGTTGGTGTTGTTAGTCGATCTTGTTGATCGTGGTTTGGACTATAGCCTGCATGAGCCATATTAAGCTCGACAGAGTGCGCGGATACCCTTGTCCTCGTTGGGGTCGCTCCCCTCGAGTGCCACGTCCGGAGTGGGTCTGCACTTTGGTATCGCGACTTGGCGACGCCGTCCCTCTGGCTGGTCCAGTTTTGGCAGTCACGGACACCCTACGGTAGATCCGTCCTGTTGAGGATGTGCGGCAGTAGGTGGGCGCAGGTTTGACTGGACCCTATGCGGCAGTCAGTGTAGATTGGGTGACTGTACTGTGTGAGTTAGTAGATGCATCATGTTTCCATCTGTTCCATTTTCTTGAGCATCTAGATAGAGGCATAGTAGCTGTAGAGTTACTTTTCCAGCCCTTTCATTTCAGTTTCATATTGTTACTTTATGCCTCTAGTAGACTTAGTGGGCAGACCGTCGGGCTTGTTGGCGGCACCCACTGAGAACTACTTGGGACGTAGTTCTCACACCCGTCATGGTGTCTTTTCCCACAGGGACCTCTACTCCTGTTCCTGCTGCACCTGTTGCTGATCCGGCTGATCGAGGTAAGGGAGTCGCGAGATAGATCCCTACCAGTTGTCGTCCTGAGAGTAGATGTACCTCCCTACATTTTGAGAGTTCTTGTTGAGCGACCCTGTAGTGAGGATTGAGTTGTACTCTTCTTTGTTTTGAGAGATTTATGTATTTTGGTGAGGACTTGGGATGTATATTTCTAGAGTTGTAATTATTTTCTTTTTCAGCAGTTTACTTTCAGCCCTGATATCTGTATAGTATAGTTGATCTTTTGCAGGTTAGTCGCTTCGTCTATACGGGGCTTCCCGTATGGGCGGTGGATCTGTTGGCGAGCCCGGGTCGCAGTTTCGATGCCGGGGCGTGACAGTTACGCTGACTCTAATCTCATGTCTGTGAGTTTAAACTCCTCTGGATCACCTTAGGTTCCCTTTACCTAAGTTCCATATCATACTCATCCTAGAGTTCCTTGACTCTATGTTGATCACTAGTCCACCTTAGGTTCCCTTTACCTAAGTTCCATGTCATACTCATCCTAGAGTTCCTTGACTCTAACTTGTTCACTAGTTCACCTTAGGTTACCTTTACCTAAGTTCCATGTGATACTCATCCAAGAGTTCCTTGACTCTAACTTGTTCACTAGTTCACCTTAGGTTACCTTTACCTAAGTTCCATGTGATACTCATCCTAGAGTTCCTTGACTCTAACTTGTTTACTAGTTCACCTTAGGTTACCTTTACCTAAGTTCCATGTGATACTCATCCTAGAGTTCCTTGACTCTATGTTGATCACTCAATCCAGTGTCCTTAGGTTATCACCTAAGACAATGCCACTCGTCCAATCCTAGGATAACTCCTAAGTTGATGTCACTCATCAAACCCCTATACTAGGTTTTCTCCTAGTCTTACTACCAACAAATGTTGTTCCCTTATGTCACGTGATTCCTAGGGTTATACCCTAACATGATCACAATCATAAATAACTAATCTTTTTCATGCATGCAATTATTTTCATTTCATTCACCAAATAGTAATTACTTCTACGCATGCATATTCATCATATACCTTTGGCAACCAACAGTTGCATTTTTTCCCTCTGTGTCCATTTGCACATGCTCACCTATTCCTCTATCTCTGGCAACCAACAGTTGCACTTTTTCATCTGAATCCATCTACACAGGCAATCTTAATCATAATTACCTAACGCCTCTAACAGGCTACTATCAAGCTTCGAATCGAAAAGCAAATGAGCAAGGGGAGAGGTCACCCAATTTCGGCAGAATTCCCCACCTAGTGATGCCCCCAATTGCTTGTAGACACTTGCAATTGGTCTCCGCGCGATTCCACTTGTTTCCTCGAGCTTGCACGCAAAACGGTGCACATCCCTCGAGTTTGCGCGCAAAACGGAGCATGTTTCTCTTAAGGTTGCACGCAAAACGGTGCACATCTTTTCTAACCCTGCACGAGAAACGATGCACAATATTAGGGTCGGCATGCAAAAACTGTGCGCGACAACACGTACTGCACGCGAAACGGTGCACGTACCTCGAAACTATATGCAAAACGGTGCACGTCTGACTGTAGGGTTGCACGCAAAACGGTGCATATTTTTCATAGCCCTGCACGAAAAATGATGTAAATTATTAGAATCTACACGTAAAATGGTGCGCATTGGTCCAACCCGCACGCAAAACGGAGCACGTACCCTGTATTGGCACGCAAAACGGTGCATGTTCCTTTCGCAACGTTGCACGCAAAACGGTGCACGTTTTTCGAGTTCGCGTCCAAAACTGCACGCATTTGCCGAATCCGCACGCAAAACGGTGCACACCTCCACGAGCTTGCATGCAAAACGAGGCGCGTCCAAAATGCCCGCGAAACTCGCGCAGTAAAACGGCACAGAAAGTTGGGTCCCTAACATGCACGTGGGCAAAGGGGTCAAATCCAAAATCCAAAAGGGAACTTCAAAACTGTGCCAAAAATACCATAAAAATGACACACGAGCCTACCTCGACAACGCCGTGACGTCCATCGCGCCCATTAGCCTCTTTGGAGCACCGTGCGCGCTCCACGGAGTCCACGGCGCGCTCGTGCGCCCCCGAAAACCCCGCCTCGGAGTCGCCCTCTCCCTCTCCTGGTACGCTCGGGTGAAGCCAAAAGGAGAAAAGGGAGGAAAAAGGAGCCGTTTGGGCCTAAATAGGCTGGGCCCGAACTTTCGGGCGCAACATTTCGGGCGCCCGAAAGTTTTCGGGCGGCTACAGTAACCATCCCGCCAAGGTCCACGGGTCCACGCCATGCCAGCTAGGCGCCACGTCAGCACCACTCGGCCAATCAGGGGACGACACGTGTCCCTGGACCCGTGCACCGCGACCACTGAAATGTGGCGGCCAATCAGGGGCCGCCACGTGGACCGCACCCAGGCTCCCGCTGACACCGGCCGCAGCGACTTGTCACATCAGCGCGTCGCGTCGCGCTGACCGACCTATGGGAGGCCGACACGTGGCCTCCCCTGCTGACACCGCGCCAGCGCCCGCGTGGGTTCCCGACGCGCCCCCGCTCCCTCGGTCAGGGCGACCAATGAGGAAGTGCCACATGGCGCTCCCCACCTACCACGCGCGCCTCGGGCCGCGCGCCACAGCGCGCCGCGCGCGAAAAGCTTGCCTCGGGATTCGCACCCGTGCCTCGGGATCCGCGCCCGCTGTCTCGGGATTCGGGCGCTGCTATAGTAACTTCCGGGCGCACCTCATTCGGACCGGGCTGCTACAGTGAACCGGGTTCGCTACAGTGCTTTCCGGTTCGCTGCAGCCCACAAAAGACGGATTGCTACAGTACTTTCCGGGCGCCCGGAACTCATTTTCGGGCGCCTGAAACTTGGGCCCAAGCCCAGTTTCGCCCGTTTTCGTCCGTTCTTGCCCGTTTCTCGCCCGTTTTCGCTCAAATTTGACGGGCAGCCACAGTTTAACTTAATTTACCTCATGGTACTTTAACTTTTCAGTTTGGACCACCTCTGGGTCACCAAAAGCCTCACCGTACTCAAATTCGCCGGCGGAGCCCGTTCTTACTATCCGGGTGTCCGATCAACGCGAAACTTTTACTGTGGCCTTAAAACACATTTACGGAGCTCCCGTAATTTTCTTGGAATTTTTTTGAAACTGTGAATTTTCCACTTACAATCTGGGCCCACTTTCTCATGTAAGATTCAAGATCTTACATTCTAATCCCGATTTGGGCCCAATTCGTTTCCAGGTCATCCTTTACTTCTATAAATTCAATAAAATAGCATTTCATACCATTTTATTTATATTTACTTATATACCAAAATTCCGGTTCATTACACTCTGCCTAGAGAATCTCAATGGAATGAAGGTCAAAATGCACCGTTAGCGTCTAGACAACGTCCTTCTACCTCCAGGAGAAACACCACAGAAGCTGATATATTATCTATCCAACGAGAACAAAGGAGAATGTCTGAAGAACAAGAAAGAATGTCCACTAACATTCACAAGATGAAAAGAAAATGTTCCAAAATATCAGGAATGCTTAAAGGAATTTTGAACAAATTGAACTGTAGCAGTTCAGACCAGTCTGATCTGGAATGATCATTTGCTCTAATGATCTAACCTGTGGTTTCTTTGTTATTCTAGCTAATCTTTTGTTTTTGCAGGTTTTAGTTCTTACTATTATCGAACTTTTAACTCCCTTTTATTTTGTAATTTTGGCTTAATTTAGTGACAAAAAGGGGGAGAGAGAACAAATGATGAGAGAACAATGATGATTGACAATGGTTTGTGAGAACTTAGAACTTTGAAGGTAAGTATCAAAACAACTTTGGTTTTGTATTGTGAATGAATGCATGCCTCGACTAACTATTTGACTAACTATTTGGGCATGTATTATTACTAACAAGTTGTTTGATTACTAACAAATTTATGACATTTGGATTTTATTGCTTAAAAGATATGTCTATCTCTGATTGATATTTTATTACATATCTGATTGTATAAATGTCATGGTGAGTATAAACTCTATCTCTCTGTTTGGTTTTTTGAATGCTAAACATTTTTGAGGTATCTAACGATTTCTCTTGTCAAGAATTACTTCTTTTTGCAGAGAGTACAAACGTCTAAGTCTAGAGTTTGTTTTAGGAGTTTATCTCACGTATTTAGTTTATTTGGATCTCAAATGTAAATTTTTGTTGTATGGTGATAGCAACAAAAATATCTTTTTGAATTTTCTTAAGTGGATCTATGTTTTGTCACGAAACCGCCAAAGGGGGAGATTGTTAAGGATTTTAGTTTTGACGTATTTCGTGAAAATGTTTAAGTCTTAAAGATTGAAGATGAAGAAGCTTGGATCATATACCTCAATCTCAAGAAAGAAGAATTCAAAAGGATCAGGTAAGTTTAACTAAACATTATTGGTGATCCGAATACTTCTTATAATGTAGAAACACTTGGATGGATTTTTAATCGCATAAAAATAAAAAACTGGACAAGTTACATGTTCAGGATCCGGAACAGGGTAATACAGTCCGGACCCCGAACATAGGGTAGTTCATGCGCAAATCCAGTCCGGAACACACCTGATTCTGTTCCGGACCACGAACGTGGAGTTTGTTGAAAATGTATGAACAGTCCGGACCGTGGTACTTCGTTCCGGACCCCGAACGTTGTTTTCTAGAAAAGTTCTATTTAATGACGACAGTCCGGAATGACTTATTCCAGTCCGGACCGTCGACCCGAAAATTTCCAGATAAGGTTAGTTTTTGATTCTTATCCTCTTCTAATGGTTTCTAACCTATAAGTAAACCATAATTCTATCTTTTAGGGTAATCCACGATAAGTTTTATACTCCGGGAAAAGACGAAAAAATATTAACGGAGAAAAACTTATAGATCCACATATAAAGAAGAAAGGAAATAACTAGATTTAATTCTATGTTTCTTCATCTATATTAATTAATTTGATTTTAGGTTTTCATACTCAGATTTTGAGTAGAATCAAATTAATGAATACTTAGATGGCATTTCCGATCTATCTTTGATCTAAGTATTCGGCGGATCATCACCACCAACAAAACAACGATTTTCCCCAAAATCGGCGCGTGGATTCGCGTGGCCTTGTGGATTCAAGGTGCAACCGCTCTCGTGGATTCGGAGCGAGGTACGTTCGTGTGATCGAGACGTACTACCTGGTGGAGACCGTGTATTCGGTCAGACGTCGTGGACTCGACGTTGGACGCCGTGGATTCGGCGTTGGACGCAAATCGTGGATTCGAGGCGCGTTGCGGAGCGAGCGGAGAAGATCAACTCGGAGCGTATGGAAAAAGGATGAGTCATCTGTGAGTGCGTTATATCACCTTTGTACGTGTTATAATCTTAGTTGATTTCACCGTGTTATCGGTCCTGTGGTTTTTTACTCTTGTGATGGAGTTTTCCACGTAAAAATTTTGCGTGTTATTTTTTCATTTCCGCATTGGGTTTTATTACGCAAATATTTTTGAGTGTTTATCGTTTACACCTATTCACCCCCCTCTAGGTGTTTTTTCCCCTATTTAGATCTATATTAGAGTTGACCCAACAAGGACTTCTTTCCCCTTTCTATTTGAGGCATCATCCTGAGGTACGTTAAGTTTCGTGGACGAAACTCTTTGTAGTTGGGGAGGATGTGAGAACCTGTATACTTGTATAGCAGTTTATCATTGGATCAATGCTTTGATGACACCTTTCGGTGTGTCGGAGTCCTCGGTGTGCAAAACGAACGCGAAAAATGGATCCAGCGCGAAAAACTGAGCGAAATACATTTATTTTGGGTATTTTTGGTGAAAATTGGATAAAGGCTGTTTTTAGTGTAGCGTGGACCGGGTCCACGGGTTCGGGGGCTCAGCCGGTGTCATGCCCCAGGTGTAAACCAGAACCCAGGCCCGTCCACAGATCCGCCATGCACATGGAATTTCCCGTGTACACGAAGCGCTCGTAACCTGCTCAGATATAAAAGATATAATAAAGGAGCATAAAAATAGAGCCGAACTAAAACAAATACATCTCAGACCACAGCTGGAAAGTAAAAGTACAATATAACTCTCAAATAAGTACATATGTCTCTCCCAGCTCACCAAACAACCAGCTGGCGGAAAGCCAGACCCAAAATAAAAGAAAATACAACTGTCTGAGTGTATAGGGGATACAATCAAAATACTGCTATGCTCGCAGACGGGGTAGACGACTATCTAGTCCGCTATCCTCTTACCTCGATCTGCCGAAGATGGCCCAGCAACTCCCGCAGAAGACTCTACAAAACAGGGAAGAACAAAAAGAAAAAGGACAATGGGGGTGAGAACTACTATAGAAACAGTAGCCTCCCCTTGTGGATTAAGCCTCAAACTCAGACATGCCCACTAGGTCAACCAGAGGCGAAAAGAAAAAAGATGGTATGCTATAAATATAACTGTTGATGAAAAAGCTACCACTAATATGCCTCTAAATGCCAAGCCAATAAGAATAGCTAAAAGTATGCATCAGTATCTAAATGCCTGCCTGAATAACCCAATCCAACCACCAGTAAACACTGGTACTGCCTGCTCTGCCTGCCGCATCGGGTATGCCAGCCTACGCATAACACCGATGCAAAGAAGGAGTCTCAAGGACTCAAAGCCTGTATGTCGCACACTCCGGAGTGGCACTCGAGGGGAGCGACCCACACGAGTAAAGTATCTCAGTAACAAGTGTCATAAACTAGCAGGACTGGATCACGACTCTGATCAAAGTGGGAAAACCCATCCACTAAAGAAAGCCTGATCCCCCCGATCTGATGCAACCGAAACTACCTGGTCGACCGCCCATTGTCCGCGGTCGCCGCAATACCGAGCCAGCCAATCCATCCCCAGTACCACATCAAAGTCCCGCAGCTGTCTCAAAACCATCAGGTCCGCTGGCATAATCCAGGACTCAATCTGCACTGGGCAGGACCAACAACACTCCTCTACATGCAAAGTATGATAAGGAATCTGAACCTCTAATGCACGTGGCAACCGACCTACCTCTAATCCATGTAATGATGCAAATGATCAACTAATAAAAGAATGTGATGCACCGGTATCAAATAAAGTGCGAACTCTAATACCAAAAAGTAAAGTGATACCTGCCACCACATGGTCGGCTGCCAAGGAGTCCTCTATCTGGGCGGCGTAGACCCATCCTCTCTGAGCTGGAGGTCGATAGTCTGTAGGGTGGGAGGAAGGCGCCCTGCTCGCTGGAGCATAGGGCCGCTGCTGAGCTGGCAGTCCTGCTGGGGTACAAAAGGAGCCGATGCTGAAGAAGGTGCTGCTGATGTTGCAAAAGGGCATGTAGCTCGAACGTGACCAGACTGTTCACATCGATAACAGCGGCCGAACCTCATATCACACGTATCTGACGGATGCTGACCCGTGCAGAAAACACACCTCTCTGAAGGTTGGGTATGTCTCGACTGCTGCTGCTGTCTCTGAGATTGCCGCTGTGATCTCTGCTGCCTCGGATGGGACCTCTGCTGCTGCTGATGATGCTACTGCTGCTGTGGTGGCCTCTGGGATCCACCAGGCCCTCGCCGCTCCGAACGCTCATAGCCCGAAAACTGAGGCCGCGGCGGTCGTGGCGGTCTCCACGAACTGGCCTGTCCCCCGTCCTCCGGTGCTGGCCGCTTTTTGTCGTAACTCTGCGCGACTGCACCGCCTCGCCTGGCGACTACATGGTCTCCTCTCTCTACCCACTGGGCATGCTCCGCTGCCTCCTCGAGAGTCTGAAGCCGCTGGGCATGCACCAATGTATAAATCTCAGTGCGGAGGCCTGCCTCAAATAGCTCCACCTGATGGGGTCCATCCCGAGCAACGAAAGCCACGCAGTTAAGCAACTGCATGAACTCCTGATAATAGGCCTGTACCAGTCGGTCGCCCTGCTACAGGTTCTTCAGGTCATCTTCAAGTTTCCGCTTCACACTAGTCGAGAAATAGGTGTCCAATATCATACGACGGAACTCGGACCACGGTAGCTGCCGGGTAACCTGAAACTCCAGTGGCTCTACCCGCTGCCACCAGGCATCTGCATCTCCGTCCAAACAGTGCACGGCCATGTGCACCCGATACCTCGGATCGATGAAGAACTCCCTGAACAGCTTCTCCATCGCTGCGAACCATATCCCGATCTCCCACGGCTGTGCACCCCGACCCTAAAATCTAGGCGGTCCTCGCTGACAAAACTTGGTGAGTTTGTCGGCGATGTCCATCTCCTCAACCGGGGTCAATGACTGGATCGCTCCCTGTGCCCCGCTACTCGACGATGGCGTCGTCGGTACAAGTGGTACAACTGGTGGTGCTGGGGCCTCAGAAACAGTCGGGGGCGGTGCCTCTCTCTGGGCAAGCAACTGATTGATCCTCTGCTCCTGCTGGCGATGGCTCTCTGCCAACTGGGCCATCATGGCCCTCAACTCACTGAGCTCAGAAGGTCTCGACTGCTCTGGCTCCTCTGGGGGTGCAGGGGTACCCCGGGTAGGGATCTGACGTCGGGGAGGCATCCTGCCATAAGAAACCACACGTCAGTACCAAAACCACACTCGACCCAATCTAGCGAAAGTCAAAGGCATCCCCCTATTTCTGCAACTTTATGTTGTCTGCAGCCAACATAATAGTCCACCAGAAATAGGATACGCTAATCCCTCTTCACTCACTGGAAGAGCCCAATAAATAAATCGCCGACTTTCGCAAAATATCGCGTCACTCACGCCCTGCCATCCTAGGGTCGGCCAAAAGCCTAGGGTTTCCTAAGTCCCAACTGACCTATCCCTAAGCTCTGATACCAACCTAATCTGTCACGCCCCGGGTGTATACCAGAACCCGGGCCCGTCCACAGATTCGTCGTGCACACAAAATTTTCCGTGTACACGAAGCGCTGGTAACCTGCTCAGATATAAAAGATATAATAAAGGAGCATAAAAATAGAGCTAAACTAAAACTAATACATCTCATACCACAGCTGGAAAGTAAATGTACAATATAACTCTCAAATAAGTACATATGTCTCTCCCAGCTCACCAAATAAATACAACCAGCTGGCTAAAGCCGGACCCAAAATAAAAGAAAATACAACTGTTTGAGTGTATAGGGGATACAATCAAAATACTGCTATGCTCGCAGACGGGGTAGACGACTATCTAGTCCGCTATCCTCTTACCTCGATCTGCCGAAGATGGCCTAGCAACTCCCGCAGAAGACTCTGCAAAACAGGGGAGAACAAAAAGAAGAAGGCCAATGGGGGTGAGAACTACTATAGAAACAGTAGCCTCCCGTAGTGGGTTAAGCCTCAAACTCAGACATGCCTACTAGGTCAACCAGAGGCAAAAAGAAAAAAGAGGTGGTATGCTATAAATATAACTGCTGATGAAAAAGCTACTACTAATATGCCTCTAAATGCCAAGCCAATAAGAATAGCTAAAAGTATGCATCAGTATCTAAATGCCTGCCTGAATAACCCAATCCAACCACCAGTAAACACTGGTACTGCCTGCTCTGCCTGCCGCATCGGGTATGCCAGCCTACGCATAACACCGATGCAAAGAAGGAGTCTCAAGGACTCAAAGCCTGTATGTCGCACACTCCGGAGTGGCACTCGAGGGGAGCGACCCACACGAGTAAAGTATCTCAGTAACAAGTGTCATAAACTAGCAGTACTGGATCACGACTCTGATCAAAGTGGAAAAACCCATCCACTAAAGAAAGCCCGATCCCCCCGATCTGATGCAACCGAAACTACCCGGTCGACCGCCCAATGTTCGCGGTCGCCGCAATACCCTGCCCTCAAGCCAGTCTGTCCCAGAACCCAAGAATCTGACTACACTATCCCAAAACCCCCTGCTCGCGCACGAGCTACAAAAACCCAGAGTCTAGCATGAAAGGAGAAAAGCAGAAAATATGGTTTCTCCTAAATCAAGTTCCAGCATGATAGTGTAGCAGAAAAAGGTGGCCAATCTAGATGACCATACAAGCATGTAAATGTCCCAAGATGATCCAAAAGGAAAGCAAGTATCGATGTTCTTACATTTATTAGAGCATGCTATTCCAAGATATTGATAATTGCATAAGAATAATAAGTACAAAATAGCCTATGCCTGCCTATACCAGATGCACCATGCTCACAAGATATAAATTGGCCTTCTCTTTTTGACATGATAATACCCCTTCTAATAACAAAAACCCTCATAAAAGCAAGTTCTAACATAATGTCCTTTTGATCTCAACAAGCATGCAATTATTATCCGTAGGGTGCAATTAGCCTTTCAACATAGGAATTACTCCAATATGCCTAGTGGGTGGTCAAAAGTAAGAGGTTCACAACGACACCCACCTCGATCGCTAACTCCAAATCCAGGAAGCACTCTCGCCCAAGAAAAACGTCGCCCGCCGCGAAAACTGCAAAAGTGTCCAAACGGTACCCAATTAAACATACATTTCCACATTTAACCGCTGTCCAAAAATAACAGTCCTGAAGATTCTCAGTTTTCACCTATAGGATGGACTCCAAAAATTCCAAAAAAAATACCGCTGCGATCGTCGCGTCGAGCCGATCGAAACGGGTACCTGCACGTCCCAAACCGAGTCCTGTAGGCCAAGTTACAAAATACGAAACGCGGTGAGCGCGAAACTCCACAAGCACAAAAACTGTAGCACTCCGCCCAGAAAAGATGGGATTTATACCTTCGGCAAAACCTTAGAAAATTCTAGAAAAATTACGATGATGTTCTTTGCGATGCGTAGATACGAAACGAGTATTGGCACGCCTCAATCTGATGCTCGAGCGCGGAGAAATCCTAGAAACACTCCGGTGTTGTCCAAAAACTCCGCCGCAGAAAAGAGGTCACAAGAAGGCTCGAAAAACTCCAAGAAAAACTCGAAATGAGAGCTAAAAATACAAAAATCATAGACCTACCAGTCGTGAAGCCAACGACGTAAGAATTGTCCAAAAAGATGGTCGGAGTAGCCCGGGGGAGCCTGCGCACCGAAACGCGACGTAGAAGATCACCGGTGAAGGAACGTCGCGACGCGCCGAAAAGCTGTAGACCTCGAAGTACGTGCCTCCTAAAATCCCAGAAACTCTCCAAGTGATGCAGCACAGGTGAGGGATGAAGTTCTCTGAAGACACCCTCTAGAGAAACCGGCTAGAAGAGGAGAAAAAGGGAGAAAAGAAGTCATTCGGCCTATTTATAGGCCAAAGAAAACAATTGCAAAAATTTTGGATGGGTCCCCGGATTCGGGCGATCGGACAGGATTCGGGCGCCCGAATCCCTAGGAATATTCCCCCGCAGGGAGCGCCCGGATTAACCTGGGCTTTGTTAAGGAATTTGTTTTAGCGTATTTCGTGAAAGTGGTTAAGTCTTGAAGATTGAAGATGAAGATGGTTGGATCATATACCTCAATCTCAAGAAAGAAGAATTCAAAAGGATCAGGTACGTTTAACTAAACAAGTTTGGTGATCCGAATACTTCTTATAGTATAGAAACACTTGGATGGATTTTTAATCGCTTAAAAATCAAAAACTGGACATGTTATAGTTCAGGATCCGGATCAGGGTACTACAGTTCGGACCCCGAACATAGGGTAGTTCATGCGCAAATCTAGTCCGGAACACACCTGGTTCAGTCCGGACCCCGAACGTGGAGTTTGCAGAAATTGCATGAACAGTCCGGACCGTGGTTACTTCAGTCCGGACCCCGAACGTGGTTTTCTGGAAAAGTTCTGTTTATTAACGACAGTCCGGATCGCACTTATTCCAGTCCGGACCGTCGTCCTGAAAACTTCCAGATAAGATTAGTTTTTGGTTCTTATCCTCTTCCAATGGTTTCTAACCTATAAATAAACCCTACGATTCATCTTTTAGGGTAATCCAAAATACGGTCGAAAAAGAGAAAAATCCACCTATAGAGAAGAAAGGAAATAACTAGATTTAATTCTATGTTTCTTCATCTATACTAATTAATTTGATTCTAGGTTTTCAAACTCAGATTTTGAGTAGAATCAAATTAATGAATACTTAGATGGTATTTCCGATCTATCTTTGATCTAAGTATTCGGCGAATCATCACCACCAACAAAACAACGATTTTCCCAAAAATCGGCGCGTGGATTCGTGTGGCCTTGTGGATTCAAGGTGCTACCGCTCTCGTGGATTCAGAGCGAGGTACGTTCGTGTGATCGAGACGTACTACCTGGTGGAGACCGTGGATTCGGTCAGACGTCGTGGACTCGACATTGGACACCGTGGAATCGGCGTTGGACGCAAATCGTGGATTTGAGGCGCGTTGCGGAGCGAGCGGAGAAGATCTACTAGGAACGTATGGAAAAAGGTTGAGTCGTGTGTGAGTACGTTATATCACCTTTGTACGTGTTATAATTCTAGTGGATTTCACCGTGTGATCGGTCCCGTGGTTTTTTACTCCTGTGATGGAGTTTTCCACGTAAAATCTCTGCGTGTTATTTATTTTTCCGCATTGGGTTTTATTACGCAAAGATTTTTGAGTGTTTATCGTTTATACCTATTCACCCACCTCTAGGTGTTTTTTCCCTTATTTAGATCCATATTATCATAACCCAACAATTGGTATCAGAGCGGGAATAGGGTTGTAAACAATGGTTGAAGGTGGAAACACAAACAGACCCCCGTTCTTCGATGGAACAAACTATGCCTACTGGAAAGTACGGATGAAAGCCTTTTTAATTTCCATCGACGAACGGGTGTGGTAATCAATCGAGTTAGGATTGTCAAATCCAACTGAAATTATTGTTGATGTTCACACCATCAAACCTAGGTCGAAATGGACCAAGGAAGAGATTGACTCATCTTCTTACAATGGCAGAGGAATTAACGCCTTATTTAATGCTTTGTCTCAAACTGAATTCTCTCGCGTCTCGGCATGTGAGACTGCGAAAGAAATTTGGGATGTTCTACAAGTTACACACGAGGGAACAAACCTTGTGAAGATTCAAAAGCTGCAAATGCTTACGAGCAAATTTGACTCTATTTTCATGGCAGAAAATGAATCTTTCACATATTACTATACACGATTGCAAGATATCGTAAATACATGTGCTAACATGGGAGAGAAAATTCCAGAATTTAAAGTTGTAAGAAAGATTTTAAGGACTCTTCCTGAAAGATTTCGTTCCAAGGTTACGGCCATTGAAACTATTAAACACCCGGACGAAATCCGTGTAGAAGAATTAGTTGGTGCACTTCAAACATATGAAATGACATTTCCTACTAACTATTCTTCTGGAAAGGCATCTTCTTCTAAGTCTTCAGGTTTTGCGTTGAAATCAACAAAAGAAGAAGACACGGATTCATCCTCCTCAGACGATGACGAGTACCTATCTATGGAGGATTTTGAGAAGCAGCTTGCTCTCTTGACAAGAAAATTTCGCCGAAACTTTCGAAGGGGTAATTCAAGTAAAACTCCATCATTCGTAAAGTCGAAGAAAGGCAAAGGTTCTTCAAGCTATAAATCAAGAAAGCAAGAGAGTTCTTCAAGAGATAAAAAGAACTCGGAGGGACAAATCCAATGCTTCAAGTGCCGAGGATACGGCCACATCTCAACGGAGTGTCCCAATAAGAATCCGTCGAAGAAGAAGGCGATGCAAGCCGTCACTTGGGATGACACCTCATCGTCAAATGAGTCATCTTCCAGTGATGAAGAAAATAACGCAACGGCATTCCATGCGTCCACAACTTCACCTTTCGTGTGCTTAATGGCAAGTACATTCGATTCATTGTCCAACTCCTCCCAGGTTGAAAAAACTGCAACGGATGATGAATCGAGTAATTCCGAAGGTGAAGACTTTGCTTTTGCCTACCATAAACTTTTAAAGGATTCAAAGAAACTGGCAAAGCAAAACAAGAGTTTGAGAGGGAGATTGCAGGATCTCGAAGAAGAAGTAAAAAGGGCAACTTCTTTCTCAAACGGTCTTGAAGTGGAAAGGGATAACTTGATCAAAGTAAATGTTTCACTTCAAGAGAAAAATGAGCATTTCGAGAAGGAACACGTAAAAATGGTGGATAAAGCAAGTTACTTCTTGAAGCTCTACTCCGAGGCTCGACAGGAAAAAATGGAAATGACGAAGACCATTTTCCAACTTAAGGATGATCTAAAGCGATTTTCTTCGGGAAGGAGCAAGTTGGATAAGCTACTTGGTCTTGGTCAAACAAACCGTTTTGGCCTTGGATACAATCGTACTGGAAACAGTCCTAGTTCGAGTCAGACAGTTTTTGTGCCCCAGTCGGTAACTCCTCATCCGACGACGTAATTCACTGCATACAACGACAACAACCTTACCTCACCTACTTCGGGTTCGACAAGTTCAAAGGTATGTTTTCATTGTGGTTTTGCAGGGCACATAAGAAGAGATTGCATGTCACGCCCCGGGGTCGAAACTGCGACCCGGGCCCGCCAAACAGATCCGCCACCTATGCCAACCTGCATAGGCGAAGCGTCCTACCTGCAAGAAAAGTACTATAACTAAACAGATATCAGAGCTATAAATAAAAATCTGCTGTAACTAAAATCAATCACTGTACAACTGGAAATAAACAACACTGTCTGCCTCCCAAAATAATAATAATACAAATCCTCGAGTACAAGCTCTAAACCCAACCGGGAGGTAACTCCAATATATATACAACAGTGTACAGTCAATACAAAATATCCTCACTACAAGTCTCTCAAAAGAGGAAAAGAAACCGCTAATCTACTGATGATCTCCTCAGAAGGGTACCGCTACTCTCCAACGCCGGGTAGGGATCTAGCTCGCGACTCCCTCGCCACGATCAACAACCGCAGAGTCGACAACACCTGCTAAGACTCTGCAAAACAAAGAAGAGGAGAGAAAAGGGGGGAAAACCCCCAAAGGGTGTGAGAACTACTCCAAAAAGGGAGTTCTCGGTGGGTACCACCGCCAGACCCGACGGTCTGCCCACCAAGTCCTCAAGAGACAAAAACTAACCCAAGTCATAAGACTGAAATGAGTAAGCTGGAAACTCTCAACAGCTACCCTGCCCCTAACTAAAGGCTAAAAGGGGGAGAACCAAACAGTGGTATGCAACCACTAGCACCTGAAGTGCACCACCGACCCAATCGAACTGACTGCCACATCTGGTCCAGTCAAACCTGCGCCCACCTACAACCACCTCCCGCTGACGGGCAGGAATTACGTAGGGCGTCCAAACGGACAAGCTCGCTATCGAGTAGAGAAACATGCAGGCTATGGTCAAAATCCACGCTCTCTCTCAGACGGATAGAATCATGACGCTCAACCTCTCACACAGCGGTCAAAGTACTCGCAACAACACGGGACCACCGTCAACCAGACGGCTCTCAACAATACTATTACTGATCTAAACTCAACTACCAGTCTGCACTCGGCCCCCAGGCACGAGTGTAACAATAAAAGTATCTGACCGAAATAAACCCAATCGAATGAACCGGTATGACACCCGGTACTGCCTGCTCTGCTGTCGAACTCAGTAACTGATCGGCACACGGCTCGATCTCAAGATATGTAACGGACCGGCACACGGCTCGGTCAAAAATATAAGTAACAGACCGGCACACGGCTCGGTCAAGCCTACCTCCGGAGTGGCACTCGAGGGGAGCGACCCACACGAGTAAAGTACATCTCAGTAACAGGTATCTCTGTCAAGTGTCTCAATGTAGCAGGACTGGATCACGACTCTGATCAAAGTGGGAAAGCTCAACCACTAAGGAAAGACCCGACCTCAATCGGATGCACTAAACGATAAGTGGGAAACTCCATCCACTAAAGAAACTGATACCCAATCAGGTGCATAGAGAAACACCCGGTCAACCGCCCAATATCCGCGGTTGCCGCAAAGCCCCACAACTAAACCAACCTGCCCAGACACGATGTCCCGGCTATACACTACCCAGACCCCCTGCTCGAACCCGAGCAACACTGACCACCTGACTAACAAGAAGGAGAAAAGAAAAGCATGGTTTCTCCTAAGTCAAGTTCCAATAAGTAGTGCAGCAGTAAAAGATGGCCTAACTACATGACCATACAAGCATGCAATTGTCCTCAAGGAAATAAAAGGGGCTAAAGCATAATAATAGTTCCTTAGGAATAAGCAACATGCCGGAATCCCAAAACTAGATCTGTCCACAACTCAGGGTTCATTAATAGAATGATCATAATAACTCCTCAGAGTACAAATCCGCACATAGCTACGAAATCCTGTCCCAAATCATAATCCAACCACAAGAAAGGCTATGTGCTAACATGGCATGTTATATAATTTCATAGGGTAACATTATCCTAGGTAAGCTTACACTAGTCATCACGCAGATGTCCAAGTCATGCAAGTCCTCCGTATACCTCATAAATACTATTCTTGCAATCATTTATACCAATATCAATAACAAGCTTACCTACTTACCAATATAAACTATGTACCCTACACATGCATGCATCAGTCATAGAGGGGTGACATCCCCACAAGTGGACTTATACTTGCCACAACATAAACATTGCCTTAAACAATTACTGATAATAAGCTCACCCACCTGAAGCGCTTAACCCAAGGCAAACCTGAAGTCGGTGAAGTGGGTAGACGCCCGCGGTCCAAAATCTGCCAACAAAACACCCTCGGTACAAGTCGCGCAAGCCTTGGCTCCAAACAGCTGAAAACACCCCTGAGTACAACAATAAGGCTTAACATTACACTTTTATTCCAAAATCAACCAAACATACACAATCTGAAAATCAGTCCCAAAGCCGCGCATATTTCACCTGCTGCAAGTGCCCAGAAAAATCCAATAAAAATACCACAGTAATCCTCGCGTCGATACCTTCGAAACGAGTACCTGCACGTCCAATTCCGAGCTTCCTACACTGAGAAACAATTCCGACAAGGGAACCACCCCGAATCAAACTACACTCAAAAACTGTAGCAACAATTACTGTTCACAGATAATCTTCACCTTCGAGAAATATTCAAAAAATTCCAATAAAATTTGGGCATATTCCTCGTGATGTGTAGATGCAAATCGCCTCTTGAATCGCCCCAATCCGATGCCTGCGCGCGAAGATATCACCAAAACACCGCGCCGCTGTCCCAGAACTCCGCCCAGAAAAAGGGGTTACAAGATGATCCGAAAGACCCATGAAAAACTCGGAATGGGAAAAACCAGTAAACATGGGAAACATAGCCCTACCTGTCGTGAAGCCAACGGCACAAGAATCACTGAAAAAGGTGCTCGGGGTAGGCCGGGGGAGTCCTCGCACCAAAACGCGACGAAGAAGACCACAAACGAACGAGCGTCGCGCCGCGCCGTAAAAAAAGAAACCTCGATAAACGTGCCACCAAAAATCCCAAAACTTTGCAGAAAGATGCATCCAAACTCGGGGATCATCTTTGCTGAAGGCACCCAGGCGAGATGAGGCTCGGAAATGGCGAAAAAAGGGGAAGAAAGGGAGCTCAGATCGCTTTTATAGGCTGCAGGAAACAATTGAAGAAATACCGGATTTGTCCCCATTTCCGGGCGCGGGGGATTTTCGGGCGCGCACTGTAGCAGCCCGAAATCCCCGCGCGCAAACACTGTAGCCGCCCGAATCCGTCCTGGGCCTCCACGTCGCCCTCCAAACAGGCGACAGCAACACCAGCCGCTCCCCGCGCGACACGTGGCGCCCCCAGACGCCGACACGTGGCCGCCCCAAGCGCGGGAACACCCCGTCAACGCGCCCACGTGCGCTCTGCGCCCGCCGCCTGCGCCTCTGATGCGCACGCTTCCCGAGGCGCCGCAGGTGCACCGTGGACCGGGTGCATGTGGACCGGCCAACCGGTATGCGCCACGTGTCCCCCCACCGGTCCACCGTACACCCGCCCTTCCCGTGGACCGCGCCCGCTGCGCCGGCCCAACCGGGAACCGCCACCTGGCCCGCGACCGGTGCACGCCACCGCGGTGGACCGCGCACCCGCCAGAGCCCGCTCCGCCGCGCTCCGCCGCTGCCGGCCGCCGCGCGCCGCCGCCGCCGGTGCCGGAAACACTGTTCCGGCGTGAACAGTGTCCGGTGCTCAAAAATAACAAGTGGGTAGTCCGTTTTAACCGTTTTCGCGCGCTAAATCCGAATTTGATGTCCATTTCGCCAAATTCCAACTCCAAAATTTGCCGAAGGCATCCGGAAAGGTAATCCTTGGTCCAAACTTCGCGCTGAGTCCAAATTTAATATCCACTTCGCGCGAAACCACTTCTAACGATCCGACGGAGTCCAATGATCACCCACGTGATCCATTAAACACACTGAGCCCAACACTAATGTCCAAATGGGGCACAAATCCCACCAACACGCCACATAGGCCTCAGGGAGCTGTAGATGAACCGGTAATCTCGTCGTGGGGATCCAGGTCCTCACATCCTCCCCCACTAAGAAAAGTTTCGTCCTCGAAACTAACTCAAATCCCCCAAGGGTCCCACATACCACGGGTAGGTATCCATCAATAACGCCTCCAGCTCCCGAAACATCGCTCACTCCCCGTGATTACTTCCCAACAACAACAACAACAAGTACGGCATGGCCCGACATGCGATTTCCTCATCTCTCGAGCCAGAAATCGCAACGGGCATCCCTCGTACTCCAACAATCACAGATCTCAGAAGGGGCAAGTCAATCACGGGCGAGGGATCCAAAAGCAAAACACTGCTGAGCTGAGACGTGAAACAACACAGAGGCCCCATCAAGAGCCGGGGGAAACAGAATAATCAACAGCGCAACACGCCCCAAACCACCTCCTGGTGTCTACTCAGCCAGGACCACCCGAAGTATACCCACAGATTCATCCTATGAGGAAAAGGATCCAATAAGCTGGGGTCCTCACTCGGTTACTTCCGATCCAAAATCACCCGAGTGGCCTACTCAACCACGAGCTACCCTCAAAAGGGATCCTCAAGAGGCACAATCTCAAGCCACGGTTGGACACTCAACAAGCCAACATAACCCCGACAGACCCACGGGTCGAAAGGATGCCCTGACGGGGACCAAACCGTCAGTGAACGGGAGTGAAAACTGGCTCGAAAGGCGATCAAAATGCGGATGCCCAAACTCGCGGTCAAAAATCCCAAACCAGCAACGACAATTCGCGAAAATCCCACTCAAGATGCTGAGTAATCAAAACTGATTGCCAAGCAGGCATGGCCTACACCCAGGTATAACAATCCAAGCTGGGAATAAAGGACGTACAGAAAGGCTCAACTGTGGAATCCAAGCTGCCTGCCATAACACTCATAGGGTTGGACTAAAGAAGTGTGGACCGAAGATCCACCCACGGTAACTCTACCGCCACAATGGGAGGCATCACTAAATCACACAATTCCATCTCCCAACACAGGAAACACTAGCATTGACGCTAATATCAGACACATTATCCATTGGCCATGCTCTCTCGGCACCGCCAAGTCTAGAAGTTCCTCACCTCAAAAATGAAAGTTGGTCTCGGTCAACTTGAATAACATCCATTAGGTCGGGTTCCACCGCCGCCCCTACGGCTCGAACAAAGCGACCCAAGAAGGTATGCTTCTGCAGCTACAACTTGTACCTCAATAACTTGGCATACCACTTCATCCACACGGGCATGGTAGCACATCCACAAAGTGCTCCTCGTGCTCCAAGTCACTCTGGGAGGGAATCAAAATATCCTCCGAAAACACCACTCCCCGTCCGTCCAAGTACAACTGGGACATACAATCCCTCAGATCTTGAAGTCCACAGGGCATTCGTCATTCCATTGGGCCTCGCTAACAACTCGTAATGCCACCACCGTGTCCAAAACGCCATCTAGGCGAAGTCCTCGGCTGTCTAACTCCAAGTGGGTGCTCGCATCATCCACCAACTGCCGGAGTATAATTCCATCATAAGGTCCTGGGTACCATAAAAGGACCCTCACATTCGTGTATCAATGACGTGGCATCACCACAGTATACCAACGACGTGGCACTAGGTCAAACAGACCCCTCGATCCATCGGACCCTGCAACAGTGCCAAGTCTCTCTCTCAGCTCTACCGGCGATATCCAATGAGGTGCCGTCCCGGGTGGCGCGGTTCCTCGAACCACGTCAAACGCAATCTCTATCTCCCTAACCGGCGGCATTACCAACAACTAAGGTGAAATCACACACGGGATCTCGCAGGCAACAGAGATATCTCTGAGTCCCGGTGCCGCCGTAAGCACCTCTCACCCTATCGCTAAAACCAGAGTGCTCTAACAACCTCAACGAGCAAGCCTCCAATTGCCTGTCTTGCCGAAGATCAAGTCCTCCTTTGCCGCAGTCGAACATCCTGTGGCATAGTGCCCAACAATCTCAAGCATAAGGTCAAAACACCTAATTGCTATAATTTCCAATAACTCTGCCGGTGTCTCGCGGTCTCGGCCGCACTGGACATGATCCAAAAGCCTCCTCCACGTGCACAACAACAACAGGAACCTGTACCTCTAGTGCACGTGGTAACAAATCTGCCTCTAACCCATGAAAGAGTGGAGCATGCTCTAACTCCGACTACCGTGGTGAAATCCCACCTGCGACACTCAATCCACTACCGTGGCGCCCTCCAACCGGGCGGCACAGATTCATCCGCTCAAAGCAAGTGGTTGTCGCTCAATCTGCCTGAAAATCAGGGCTATCACTAGGAAGCACGACCTCTGTCTCTGATCACAATGAGGCGACGAATAAGGTCCTCCGCAGATAACAAATCCACGCTATCGCTGCGCCACTCTGATAAAATACTGATGCTACCATCGGGGTCCACTCGATCTCTGGCATCTCAGGAACCCGTCATCCTGGAAAGGAAATCAGAAGTGCCTCTGCCGGCCGATTTGTCCTCCTTCACCCGGCGCCAAGCGCCAATATCCTGAACTTGCCTCCAGCGGCAGATCCCTATCCAAAGGAACTGCAGCGCCACGCTCCATACCCAATGCCTACTCCAACGAGGCATCAAAACCTTATAACGGAGGGACTGAATAAACTGAAAGGTATCCTGGCGCAGTCCACTCCCAGTCTCATATATCCTATGCGCCTCGTCCCTCGAATCTGGAGCGCGCAGTTCAACAACTGCATACACTCACAAGCACAGGGAGGCTCTCAATTAATCACTCCATCACCACCAGCCGCGACTCTGCCTCCAAGGGCTCTAAACTCAATCTTACGAGTCGGGGTGGTTCATCTGCCAAATATGGCTCAATAGGTCGATCATGTCCCACAGCTCACCAGCTGTCAACCATCCACCCTGCCTCGGTGCCTCGACACTAAACATTGGCACAGAGGGGGCTACTCAGTGCTCCGGCAACTGTGTCACCAAGACCAGCTGCTCCCTCTGCCGCTGATAAGCCTCTGACAATCCTGCCATCTGGGTCCGGAGCTCTCTGACCTCAATCCGGGTATCCGGCCCAAAACCAACTGCTCAAGCTCAACTGCTATGACAGGATGCACACGGGTCAAAACCCAGCGTCGGGGAGACACAGCTCGCCACGACGAAACAGCAAAACAGCACACAACAACGCTCGACCCAATCCAGCGAAAGTCTAAAGCATGTCACCCGTTCCACAGCATTATGTTGTCTGCAACCAACATAATCACTTAGGAGAATAAACATGCCAATCACTCCTCCCGTCCCTCGGGAGAGGTATAAAACTCAATCAGGACTCTCGCAAAAATCACGACTCTCACAAAGTCAACCAAGGGTCAAACCAAAAGCCTAGGGTTTCTAAGTCCACCATGACCTACAACCTAGGCTCTGATACCACTCTAATCTGTCACGCCCCGGGGTCGAAACTGCGACCCGGGCCCGCCAAACAGATCCGCCACCTATGCCAACCTGCATAGGCGAAGCGTCCTACCTGCAAGAAAAGTACTATAACTAAACAGATATCAGAGCTATAAATAAAAATCTGCTGTAACTAAAATCAATCACTGTACAACTGGAAATAAACAACACTGTCTGCCTCCCAAAATAATAATAATACAAATCCTCGAGTACAAGCTCTAAACCCAACCGGGAGGTAACTCCAATATATATACAACAGTGTACAGTCTCTCAATACAAAATATCCTCACTACAAGTCTCTCAAAAGAGGAAAAGAAACCGCTAATCTACTGATGATCTCCTCAGAAGGGTACCGCTACTCTCCAACGCCGGGTAGGGATCTAGCTCGCGACTCCCTCGCCACGATCAACAACCGCAGAGTCGGCAACACCTGCTAAGACTCTGCAAAACAAAGAAGAGGAGAGAAAAGGGGGGAAAACCCCCAAAGGGTGTGAGAACTACTCCAAAAAGGGAGTTCTCGGTGGGTACCACCGCCAGACCCGACGGTCTGCCCACCAAGTCCTCAAGAGACAAAAACTAACTCAAGTCATAAGACTGAAATGAGTAAGCTGGAAACTCTCAACAGCTACCCTGCCCCTAACTAAAGGCTAAAAGGGGGAGAACCAAACAGTGGTATGCAACCACTAGCACCTGAAGTGCACCACCGACCCAATCGAACTGACTGCCACATCTGGTCCAGTCAAACCTGCGCCCACCTACAACCACCTCCCGCTGACGGGCAGGAATTACGTAGGGCGTCCAAACGGACAAGCTCGCTATCGAGTAGAGAAACATGCAGGCTATGGTCAAAATCCACGCTCTCTCTCAGACGGATAGAATCATGACGCTCAACCTCTCACACAGCGGTCAAAGTACTCGCAACAACACGGGACCACCGTCAACCAGACGGCTCTCAACAATACTATCACTGATCTAAACTCAACTACCAGTCTGCACTCGGCCCCCAGGCACGAGTGTAACAATAAAAGTATCTGACCGAAATAAACCCAATCGAATGAACCGGTATGACACCCGGTACTGCCTGCTCTGCTGTCGAACTCAGTAACTGATCGGCACACGGCTCGATCTCAAGATATGTAACGGACCGGCACACGGCTCGGTCAAAAATATAAGTAACAGACCGGCACACGGCTCGGTCAAGCCTACCTCCGGAGTGGCACTCGAGGGGAGCGACCCACACGAGTAAAGTACATCTCAGTAACAGGTATCTCTGTCAAGTGTCTCAATGTAGCAGGACTGGATCACGACTCTGATCAAAGTGGGAAAGCTCAACCACTAAGGAAAGACCCGACCTCAATCGGATGCACTAAACGATAAGTGGGAAACTCCATCCACTAAAGAAACTGATACCCAATCAGGTGCATAGAGAAACACCCGGTCAACCGCCCAATATCCGCGGTTGCCGCAAAGCCCCACAACTAAACCAACCTGCCCAGACACGATGTCCCGGCTATACACTACCCAGACCCCCTGCTCGAACCCGAGCAACACTGACCACCTGACTAACAAGAAAGAGAAAAGAAAAGCATGGTTTCTCCTAAGTCAAGTTCCAATAAGTAGTGCAGCAGTAAAAGATGGCCTAACTACATGACCATACAAGCATGCAATTGTCCTCAAGGAAATAAAAGGGGCTAAAGCATAATAATAGTTCCTTAGGAATAAGCAACATGCCGGAATCCCAAAACTAGATCTGTCCACAACTCAGGGTTCATTAATAGAATGATCATAATAACTCCTCAGAGTACAAATCCGCACATAGCTACGAAATCCTGTCCCAAATCATAATCCAACCACAAGAAAGGCTATGTGCTAACATGGCATGTTATATAATTTCATAGGGTAACATTATCCTAGGTAAGCTTACACTAGTCATCACACAGATGTCCAAGTCATGCAAGTCCTCCGTATACCTCATAAATACTATTCTTGCAATCATTTATACCAATATCAATAACAAGCTTACCTACTTACCAATATAAACTATGTACCCTACACATGCATGCATCAGTCATAGAGGGGTGACATCCCCACAAGTGGACTTATACTTGCCACAACATAAACATTGCCTTAAACAATTACTGATAATAAGCTCACCCACCTGAAGCGCTTAACCCAAGGCAAACCTGAAGTCGGTGAAGTGGGTAGACGCCCGCGGTCCAAAATCTGCCAACAAAACACCCTCGGTATAAGTCGCGCAAGCCTTGGCTCCAAACAGCTGAAAACACCCCTGAGTACAACAATAAGGCTTAACATTACACTTTTATTCCAAAATCAACCAAACATACACAATCTGAAAATCAGTCCCAAAGCCGCGCATATTTCACCTGCTGCAAGTGCCCAGAAAAATCCAATAAAAATACCACAGTAATCCTCGCGTCGATACCTTCGAAACGAGTACCTGCACGTCCAATTCCGAGCTTCCTACACTGAGAAACAATTCCGACAAGGGAACCACCCCGAATCAAACTACACTCAAAAACTGTAGCAACAATTACTGTTCACAGATAATCTTCACCTTCGAGAAATATTCAGAAAATTCCAATAAAATTTGGGCATATTCCTCGTGATGTGTAGATGCAAATCGCCTCTTGAATCGCCCCAATCCGATGCCTGTGCGCGAAGATATCACCAAAACACCGCGCCGCTGTCCCAGAACTCCGCCCAGAAAAAGGGGTTACAAGATGATCCGAAAGACCCATGAAAAACTCGGAATGGGAAAAACCAGTAAACATGGGAAACATAGCCCTACCTGTCGTGAAGCCAACGGCGCAAGAATCACTGAAAAAGGTGCTCGGGGTAGGCCGGGGGAGTCCTCGCACCAAAACGCGACGAAGAAGACCACAAACGAACGAGCGTCGCGCCGCGCCGTAAAAATAGAAACCTCGATAAGCGTGCCACCAAAAATCCCAAAACTTTGCAGAAAGATGCATCCAAACTCGGGGATCATCTTTGCTGAAGGCACCCAGGCGAGATGAGGCTCGGAAATGGCGAAAAAAGGGGAAGAAAGGGAGCTCAGATCGCTTTTATAGGCTGCAGGAAACAATTGAAGAAATACTGGATTTGTCCCCATTTCCGGGCGCTCAAAAATAACAAGTGGGTAGTCCGTTTTAACCGTTTTCGCGCGCTGAATCCGAATTTGATGTCCATTTCGCCAAATTCCAACTCCAAAATTTGCCGAAGGCATCCGGAAAGGTAATCCTTGGTCCAAACTTCGCGCTGAGTCCAAATTTAATATCCACTTCGCGCGAAACCACTTCTAACGATCCGACGGAGTCCAATGATCACCCACGTGATCCATTAAACACACTGAGCCCAACACTAATGTCCAAATGGGGCACAAATCCCACCAACACGCCACATAGGCCTCAGGGAGCTGTAGATGAACCGGTAATCTCGTCGTGGGGATCCAGGTCCTCACATTGCAAGATTGGAGCGAAACGAGCAAATCAAGCGCCTCTTGCAACAACTACCAAAAAGGTGATTCCCCGGAAATCAAAGGAAAATTTTTCAAAGGAAAAGAGCCTTGGTAGTTCACCTCACAAGACGGTGTCAAGCAATCAATCAAACAAGAAGCTTTCACCAAGGAGAATAACATCACATTCATTGCCGACGCAGTCCAAAAAGGTTTGGGTGCGCAAAGGTGAAATCTTCCCTTGCCTTGTCATTCATACCTCTTTGCATGCTTATGACAATTCATCTTGGTATCTAGATAGTGGATGTTCCCGTCATATGACCGGTGACAAAAATTGTTTTCAAACTTTAGAAAAAACCTCCGGAGGACTTGTAGTTTTCGGAGACAGTCGCTCTTCTAAAATTATTGGAAAAGGAACAATCACTATTCCAGAAGGCCCGGTTTTGAACAATGTTTTATTTGTTGAAGGCCTTAAGACTAACCTCATTAGCATTAGTCAACTTTGTGATAATGGTTTCTCAGTTAACTGTTCTTCTGCAGAATGTATTGTAACTGATAAGGACCAATTATTCTTTTTGAAAGGGGTTAGATCTGAAAATAATTGCTATGTAGTTCCAAATAAAATTTCTGAAAATTGTAACCTAGTTTCTTTGGATAATGAAACTCTTTGGCATGAAAGACTAGGTCACATAAATTTTAAGGAACTAGCAAGGATTTCAAATAAAGACGTGGTTAAGGGGGTTCCTAAACTTTCATTTAAAGATAACGTTGTGTGTGGAGGTTGTCAAAAGGGAAAACAATCAAGGGCTGCACACAAGAACTTGAACCACGTGGGTACCAAACGGCCTTTAGAATTACTGCATATGGACTTAATGGGGCCGACTCGTCAACCAAGTTTGGGACGTAAATGGTACATTTTACTTTTGGTTGATGATTTCTCTAGATATACATGTGTAACATTTTTAAAAGAGAAAGCGGATACTTTCGACTCTTTTCATGAGATTTGTCATCGTATTATGATTGAAAGAAATGAAAAGATCGTTCGTGTTCGAAGTGATAGAGGTGGAGAATTCAGAAATTCTAAATTCATTGATTTTTGCACTTCCAACGGCATAAAACATGAATTCTCAGCACCCTATACACCTCAACAGAATGGTGTAGTCGAGCGCAAAAACAGGGTTGTACAAGAGATGGCACGTGTTATGCTTCACAGCCGGAAACTCCCGTTATATTTTTGGGCTGAAGCATTGAACACCGCGGTCTACGTTATTAATCGAGTTTATTTGCGCCCGGAAACTTTAAATACACCATATGAGCTATGGTTCTGTAGAAAATCGAATATCAAATATTTTCGTATCTTTGGGAGTCGATGTTACATTTTGCGTGATCGCGAAAATCTTGAAAAATTTGACTCTCGAAGTGACGAAGGGATTTTCATGGGTTATTCTACAAATAGTAGAGCATATCGGGTATTTAACCTCGAATCTAAAACGATGGCAGAATCTATTAATGTTAAAGTAGATGAAGCTTTTCATTTTGCATCTGATAAATCTACCCCCGATATGTCTCTTGAAGATGATACTCCTGTAAATGCATCTTCTCATAATAATTCTTTTGATAATGTTGATGCATCTAATGGTTCTTCTAGTTTATCGGATATGCAGGAATCATCACACGCACCTCCGAGTACTCCATTGCCGCAAACATTACGAATCTCCAAGGATCATCCAGAATCGAATATTATTGGAGACCAACAAGAAGGAGTCAGGACTCGGAGACAGTTGGTTTGTGGAGTCGCATGTTACGTCTCCATGATAGAACAAAAGAACGTCGATGAAGCTCTTCAGGATGACTACTGGATTGAAGCAATGCAGGAAGAACTCCATCAGTTCGAAAGGAACAAAGTTTGGGAACTAACGAAGCCACCGAAGCAACACAACGTGATTGGTACTAAATGGATTTTCAAAAATAAGAAAAACGAGGATGGTACCATTATCAGGAACAAAGCACGCCTAGTTGCTCAGGGCTACTCACAAATTGAAGGAATAGACTTTGATGAGACGTTCGCCCCGGTTGCTCGACTCGAGTCGATTCGTATTTTGTTCGCAATTGCTTGTGATTTTAAAATCAAACTCTTTCAAATGGACGTTAAGAGCGCGTTTTTAAATGGATTTTTGAACGAGGAAGTTTATGTGGCTCAACCGAAAGGTTTTGTAGACCATAAACAACCTAACCATGCTTTTCGTTTGAAAAAGGCTCTTTACGGTCTAAAACAAGCACCGCGAGCGTGGTACGAAAGGTTGACAAAGCACCTTTTGGAAAAGGGCTATACTCGAGGGGGAGCAGATCAGACTCTCTTTGTGAAGCATTATCAGGATAACTTCATTGTGGCACAAATCTATGTCGATGACATTGTATTTGGTGCAACAAGAGACAATGATGATTCTAAATTCGCTGAAACCATGGAAAGCGAATTTGAGATGTCTATGATGGGCGAACTGACATACTTTCTTGGATTGCAAGTGAAACAAAATGAAGAAGGCATCCATCTGTGCCAATTCAAGTATGCAAAGGAGTTGGTCAAGAAGTTTGGATTAGAAAATTCTAAAGACTTTCCGACTCCGATGGGAACTAGCAACAAGGGATTAGGAAGTGAATCTCTTAGTGAAAGTGTAGACGAGAAGCTTTATCGCAGCATGATTGGAAGTCTACTCCACCTCACGGCTAGTCGCCCGGATATATCCTTTAGTGTTGGGATCTACGCGAGATATCAGTCAGCACCAAAGGAGGTTCACCTGAAAGCGGTGAAAAGGATCATTCGGTACGTCAAAGGTACACTCAATTTCGAAATTTGGTATGGGAACAACTCTTGACATAATAGGATATTCAGATGCCGATTGGGCAGGATCTGTGGATAATCGGAAAAGTACGAGTGGATCATGTTTTTATCTTGGCCATTGCCTTGTTGTGTGGCATAGTAAAAAGCAAAACTGCATTGCACTCTCGACTGCCGAAGCGGAGTATATTTCAGCAGGTAGTTGTTCAACCCAACTCATTTGGATGAAAAGCGTGTTGAGCGACTTCCGAATTTCAGCAACTTCGGTAACTATTCTTTGTGACAACACTAGTGCTATAAATATTTCTAAAAACCCTGTGTTGCACTCAAGAACAAAACACATTGAACTTAGATATCATTTTCTAAGGGAGCTAGTTGAATCAAGTATTCTTCAAATATCTTATATTTCAACTGAGAATCAATTAGCTGACATTTTAACAAAACCTTTGGATCAAAAACGGTTTATTCATTTGCGTAAAGCAATTGGAATGCTTTCTTTAAAATAACTCTTTTTGAAACCATTGCTTAGGTTAGGTTTTGTTTTGTATTTTTGTTCCTTAATCTATGCTTGTACATAGAACATTAATTGAGCATTAGTATAATTGACTTTACTTGCATCCTTTCATATTCATTTAGAAATTTATTATGGTTTGGATATCATGATAATTGATTTGATGCAATGATCATTTATATCAATTTAGTTCATTTTAAATTGATCAAAGTCAATTTCTCTCTCAAATGATCTCTTGGTATAGTTGTTATCTTATTTGACAATTGAGTTAAGTATGAACATGAGATCAATTTTTGGTTGAATACCTCATATCTTGAATAATTGATAGCCAATTGAGTGGGAATTTGTTAAAATATTTATGCTCAAAAGATGTGGAAAGAGTTACATCCCAATGAGGAGTGTGAAAACTACCACCACATGGAGGAAAGAGCTACCACCTCGGTCGTCCGAGTATTGTGTGCAGCTACCACATGTATACCAAGCATGGTTTTTTCTTGATGATTAGATAAAATTCTTTTTGGAATACTTGACTTTGTCGAATTCCAAGGTTGTTATAAGGTGGGGATTTTTATTGAAAGATACTCATAGAGCCACTCCTTACAATAAATTGAATAGATATATTATCTATGTGGGGACCCGAAATTCCCACTTATGGAGCACTGTTGCATCTACAGCTTCTGGAGGCCTATGTGGCGCGTCGGTGGGGTTTGTGCACAATTTGGACACAAGTGGTGGACTTCGGGCTTAAATGGATCACGAGAGTAGTCAGATAACCCCGTCGAGTGCGCAGAAGTGGTTTTGCGCGCAATGGATATTAAAATTGGGCTCAGTGCGAAGTTTGGACAAAAGAACATCTTCCCGGATGCGTTCGGCAATTTTTAGAGTTGGAATTTGGCAAAACAGACAGCAAATTTGGATTTAGCGCGCGAAAACGATGATAATGGACTACCTACTTGCATTTTTCGGAGCTCGGATGACCCAGCACGGATTTTGAGGCAGCATGTACTGTTCCGGCGGCCGGCGGGCAGCGGCGGCGGCGGCGGGCAGCGGCGGAGCACGGCGAGCAGGGGCGGAGCAAGGCGGCGCAGCGGCGCGGGCAGCGCGGGCAGCGCGGAGGCGCGCGGGCAGGCGCGCGGTCCACGGGGCCGGCGTGCACCGAGGGCAGGACACGTGGCTGATGGCGATAGGCTGGTTCTGTGCACCGGGACCACGGTGCAGGCGGGTTGCCTCGGGAACCACGCCTGGCAGGGGCGTCAGGCGGCGCGCCTGCGCGCGCACGTGGGCGCGCCAGGCATGTTGACCGGGAGTGGCGCCACGTTTCGGCTCCCCGTTGGGCCACGTGTCTTGCGGGGGGATGGCTCCGCACGGCTGTATGCTATTTTGTGGGCTACGTGGTCTCCCCTGGGCGATCCGGGCTTGAACAGTGTTGGGCCGGGCCCAACACTGTAGCAGCCCGGATCATTTCGGGCACCCGGAAACCGGGACAAATCCGGCATTTCTTGAATTGTTTCCTAGAGCTTATTTAAGCGATCCGAGCCTTCTTCTTTCCCCTTTTTCTGCCATTTCCGAGCCTCCTCTCGCCGCGGCGCCTTCAGCAAAGATGATCCCCGATCTGTGCTACACCTATCTGTGGAGTTTGGAGATTTTACGTGGCACGCTTCTCGAGGTTTCCATTTTTACGGCGCGGTGCGACGCTTGTCCATTTGTGTTCCCCTTCGTCTCGTTTCGGTGCGCGAGCTCCCCCGGCCTACTCCAACCTCCGTTTCAGGCGATTCTTGCGCCGTTGGATCCGCGACAAACAGAGCTACGAACTAGATATTTTCAGTTTCCCCTAGTTTCGTGCTTTTCGAGGAGTTTTTCCATGCTTACTTGGACCCCATTTTCTGATGGAATTTCTGGACAGCGACACCTTGCCAGATTTTTATCTCTGCAACCGGGCATCGGATGGAGACGAGCCTTTGGACTTTTTTCATCTACTCGACGCGAGGATTGTCACAGTATTTTTATTGGATTTTCCTAAGGCATGCCCGAAGGTATATTTTTCTCCCTTTATCTGTGCATGGAAATACAGATGTGTGGTTGTGTGTTTGTGAGCGCCGTGTATTGTGGAATTTATAACTCGGCCTACGGGGCTCGGAATTTGACGTGCAGGTACTCGTTTCGAAGGTATCGATGCGAGGATCGCGATAGTATTTTTGTTGGATTTTTCTGAGTCCGTTCTACAGGTAGAAATTTCACATATTTGAGGCTATTTTCGCAGATTGTGTATACTTGGAATATTTTTGGATTAAGTGTAACGTTGAACCTTATTGTTGTACCCAGGGGTGTTTGCAAGTGTTGCTGGACCCGTTGGATCTGGAGACTCTGATTTCGGAGTGGACCCGTTGGATCTGAAGACTCTGATTTTGGGTTAGGGTTTTCTTAAACCCTAAACCCCGTAGCCTCTGCCCCAGCCGCCAGCTCCAACTGCATCCACTCCCCCTGCTGCACTCCTCGGTGGTAGCGCACCGGCCGCCGCCGCCTCGTCGCCGGAGAAGAAGCATAACCAAGAAACCTCCTCCATCTCGGTTGGTAAGGTAAGAGATCAACTCCCAGAGACCTTGGGTTGTTCCAAACACCTTCTGGGAGTGCCTCTGCGTGGTGGACGCCAAGCTGAGGTGAACCCGACGCCTAGCTCCGCCGTGCGCCGCCGCGGGAGACACCTCCTTCCTCCTCTATTTTTCCGGCGAGGTGAGTTCTTGGAAGTTTTTGTCTTTAAATGGCCCAAAGACCAATTCAATGACTTCCTAAGGTTGCATGGACCTTTTCTGTGAAGTTGGAGTGGTCGCCGTCGTCCCGGTCGCCGGCGGGAGCTTCTAGTCGCCGGAATTATCGTTTTTGGCCGATCTTGGGCGCCGCCTTCATCCGGCCGTTGAAACTCCGATTAAGACCGCTGATTCTCTTCTCCTCATCGACTGAAACCTACCTCCAAGGATTGGTGGAAATCGGTCCAGAATCCAAGCCGCGCGAGCCAGCCCTAGTTACGGTCTTCTTCTTCCTTCGCCGAACCTCACCGCCCGGCGCCACCGCTGCCCGACGCTGCCGGGCATGCCCCTGGCAAGCCTCATAGAACCGAGAGGAACCATCTGATTCAAGTTGGAGGGCCTCTCAGGCTTTGGATAGGAATACGCCATTAGAGCTCATCAAGCTCGACCGAGCTCCGCCGCCGCACGTCGCCGTCGCTTCTAGGCGTCGGCCAACCATCCAGGTAAGCTCAGTTGATCTTTTTGAGGTGTCTCATGGTGTTGCATGGAGTTTTTGACGTCGGGATAATAACCTCTGTTGCTGCACCCTTGTGCCAGCCGAGCACCACCTCCGGCCACCTCCGACGCCTCCGGGCTCCGGCCATCTACCCAGGTAGGCCATAAGTTTGATTTGATGATGTTCCATCATTTTGTTTTGGGCCGAGGGGCCCCTGTAACCGAGCTCTGGTCTTGCACCCGAATTATTCAACTCGGGTTTGTCTACGGCCGCCGCCGCCTCCGGCCGCCGGCGCTTGACCCAGCAGGGGCCAACTTTCTTCTGAGACCTGTACCGAGCTGATGCTCACCCTTGTTTGCAGTCTGAGCAGGAGTGGTGCTGGACTTGGCCAAACCGAGCCTTGAACCAAGTGTGGTGTTGCTCCGGTGACTTCTCCGGCCACCCTCCGACGACGGTGCCGTAGGGACTGGTGGAATAACCGGTGGTATAGCTGGAGGTACAGGGGCCTCTACAGTAGTAGGGGGAGGTGCCCCAACCTAGGCAAGCAACTGCTCGAACCTCTGCTCCTGTCGGCGGTGACTCTCCGCCAACTGGGCCACCATGGCCCTCAGCTCACTAATCTTTGATGGCCCGGACTGCTCCGGCACCTCCGAAGGTGTAGGAGTACCCCGGGTAGGGATCTGCCGCCTAGGAGGCATCCTGCCACACAAGAAACCACGGGTCAGTAACAAAACCACTCTCGACCCAATCCAGCGAAAGTCATGGACATCCCCCTATTTCTGTAACCTTATGTTGTCTGCAGCCAACATAATAGTCTACCAGAAATAGGATATGCCAGTCCCTCTCCACTCACAGGAAGAGTTTAATAATAATAAATTACCGACTTTCGTAAAACATCACGTCACTCACGCCCTGCCTTCCTAAGGTCTGCCAAAAAGCCTTGGGTTTCCTAAGTCCCAACTGACCTATCCCTAAGCTCTGATACCAACCTAATCTGTCACGCCCCGGGTGTACACCAGAACCCGGGCTTGTCCACAGATCCGCCGTGCACACGGTATTTCCCGTGTACACGAAGCGCTGGTAACCTGCTCAGATATAAATGAAATAATAAAGGAGCATAAAAACAGAGCTAAACTAAAAACTAGTACATCTCAGACAAATGCTGGAAATAAAAGTACAATAAACTCTCATAAATATACATGTGTCTCTCCCAGCTCACGAAATAAATACAACCAGCTGGCCGCAGCCAGACCCAAAATAAAAAAAAATACAACCGTCCGAGTGTACAGGGGATACATCAAAACTACTAAACTCGAGCTCGGGGTAGTAGCTATCTAATCGGCGATCCTCTTACCTCGATCCTGGGCAGAGGGTCCCGCAGCTCCAACAGAGGACTCTGCAAAACAAAGGGGAAAGAAAAAGGGAAAATAGTGGGGGGGTGAGAACTACTATAAAAACAGTAACCTCCCCTAGTGGGTAGACCTCAAACTCAGACATGCCCACTAGGACTACCAGAGGCGAAAATAAAACAAAGGTGGTAAGCTATAAGTAAATCTACTGATGATAAAGCTACCACTAATATGCCTCTAAAATGCCCAGCTAAAAGAATAGCTAAATGTATGCATCAGAATGTCAAAGCCTGACTGACCAAACCCAATCAATACACCAGTAAACACTGGTACTGCCTGCTCTGCTGTCAACTCAAGAACCCAGTATCTGATCGGCACACGGCACGATCCTCAAAGTATCCAATCGACCGGCACACGGCTCGGCCCTAAGCCTACTCCGGAGTGGCACTCGAGGGGAGCGACCCACACGAGTAAAGTATGTAACCATAAGTATCTGATATAGCAGGACTGGATCAAGACTCTAGCAAGTGGGTAAGACCATCCACTAAGGAAGCCCGATCCCTCACCTCCAATCTGATGCAATAATAATAATAGTAATAATCCGGTCGACCGCCCACAGTCCGCGGTTGCCGCAATATCCAACCATCGATCCCCAACTGTCCCAAACTATGAATATCTGACTACACTATCCCCTAAGACCAGACAACAGGAGAAAGAATAAAAAGCATGGTTTCTCCTAAGTCAATTCCAGCATGTTTGTGTAGCAGAAAAAGGTGGCCTAGCTAGATGACCATACAAGCATGCAAAGTCCTTTACTTGATAAGGCAATTTCAAGTACTCTAACTTTTACAAAACTAAGTGCATAGAACCTCTAATGTACATGTTGCATAAATAGAAACTCACTAACAAGTAATCTTTTCAAAATATGAACTCTAACCACATACCCAAACCTTCTCTTATACATACAACATGATATGGATTTAGCATGATTTTCAAGTGTTTAAACTACACATTTAAAGTAAGGAAACACAACTTACTAACATTTAGTTCTCTAACAATGCAAATAGTAACAATGAATCCATGATCTCATACAAGCATGCTAGGTCCATTTCCCAATTCTAACTAGCAACATGGTCAAGCACCACTCTAATATGCCTAGTGACACGTCAAAAGTAGGAGGTTTACAACGACACCCACCTCGAGCGCTAAATCCCTGTCCAAAGGAGAATCCCACGCTCGGTCCACACAGTCACCACAACACTGCACACTATATCCCAAAAGAACAAACATAATTTAAACATACAAAGTTCACAAAATCTGTCCACCATTACCACAGTCCAGAGTTTCTCAATTCTCACCTACGAAAAGTGCCGGGAAAATTCTAAGAAAAATACTATCGCGATCCTCGCGACGAACCCGTCGTAACGAGTACCTGCACGCTCAAAACCGAGTTTCCTACACTGAGATAAAAATTCGGCAAGGGGAACACCCCAATACAAACTGTACAAAATTTCTGTGTCAAAGAACTACAGTGAAAGGAGATTTTCACCTTCGAGAGAAATCCAGAAAAATCTGAGAAAAATCCAGGAGATTCCTTGCGAAATGTAGATGAAAAATTCCTTTTGAATCACCTCGATCCGACGTTTGTGCGAAACGATACGGCTATAATACCGCAGCGCTGTCCAAAAATCCACGAAGGAAAAATGGGTCAAATGGAAGCTCAGAAAAATCCAAGGTCAGCACAGAAATAGAGGAAACTCGAAACACAGAAGTTGGAGTCCTACCTGTCGAGAGTCCGATGGCGCAAGAATCGTCGGAAAAGGAGGTCGGGGTGAGTCGGGGGAGCCCAAACACTGAGAAGGGACGAAGCGGGTCGCCAGAGAATGAGCGTCCCGCCGCGCCGTAAAATCGCAAACCTCGGGATGCGTGCCTCCAAAAATCCTAGGGTTCCGCCAGAGAATAGAGAACAGAGTGAAGAAGAAATCTCCTAAAGGTTTTTCTGTGAAAAGAAGCCCAGAAAAAGAGTAAAAGGCCTCCAAAGCCCCCTATTTATAGGCCCAGCCCAAAGCCATGACCAATCGGATTTCGGGCGCAACAATTCGAGCGCCCGAATCCGTTTGGTCGCACGAACGCCCGTCCGACCAGCGCCCGGAAGTTCCTGCGCATGCCACGTACCCCCACAAACAGCGGACAGCGAAAAGGGCGACTGGGAACTCGCCGCGTGGCCACCACTTGGTCAAAGTGGTAGGTACGGTCCGCCACTCGCGGGCCGACGCGTGGCGGTACTCGAGCGCGGCCGACAGCGCGCCTGGCGCCTCTTCGCGCACGCGCCCCGAGGCGCCGCCTGCGCACTGCGTGGACCGTGCCCCCGTGAGCCAGCCAGTCGCATGCCTCCACGTAGCATACACCCGGTGCACCGAAGCCGCGGGAAAAAATTCCCTGGACCGCGCCGCTTGCGCCTGCCATTCCGGGAGCGCCACGTGGCCCGCCAAAGGTCCATACACCCGCCGCGCAACCCCGTGGACCGAGCTACGTGGGCCGGCCAATAACAGGCCGCCACGTGGCTCCAGGCCGGTCCACGGTCTCCCCCCATGCACCGAATTGACCCGAAAACTTCCGGAAGCCCGTTTTTGGTCGTCCGGACTCCAAATTTAACAAGCAAATAGCCGTTTTCAAGCGTTTTTCCGCGCTGAATCCAAATCCAACCTCTGTTTGGCCCAAATCATTTTCTAAACTTCGGCAAATACAACCGAAGGCCAAATCAGCTACAAATGTCTCACAGGGTCCATCTGTGGCATCCCTTTGATGCACCATGGGCCAAACGCACCAAACGCTAGGTGTTACACATAGTGGATTCAACGGAAAGTGGCATGGGGAAAACCAGAACACTACATCCTCCCCTACAAGAAAAAGTTTCGTCCTCGAAACAAAAGTCATACCTCAAGCAGGGGCCTCGAACAAGTGGGGGTAAGCATCCATCATCGCTGACTCCAGCTCCCAAGTAGCCTCGCGCTCATCATGGCTACTCCGGAGGATCTTCACATAAGGGATGGCTCGGCTGCGCAACTCCCTAACCTCACGGTCCAAGATCCTCAATGGCCGCTCGACGTAGCTCAAGTCCTCAGTAATCTCCAGTGGGGTGAAATCGATGATATGCGACGGGTCATAAACATACCTCCTTAGAGTCGATACATGAAAAACATCGTGGACACCAGCAAGTCTGGGAGGAAGTGCAAGCCTGTAGGCAACTGGCCCTAAGCGCTCCAACACCTCGAAAGGTCCAATATAACGAGGGCTTAGTTTCCCACGAATACCAAATCTCCGAATTCCCTTCGAAGGCGAGACTATCAAAAAGACATGATCGCCCACCTGAAACTCTAAGTCTCGCCGTCGTGTATCAGCATAACTCCTCTGTCAACTCTGGGCGGTCTCGAGATGTCGTCGTACCAATCTGACCTTTTCCTCTGCCTCTAATAGAAGATCAGGACCCAAAGTCTTCTTCTCACCCACGTCACTCCAATATAGGGGTGACCGACACTTGCGTCCATACAACGCTTCAAACGGAGCCATCTGAATGCTCGCTTGATAGCTGTTGTTGTACGCAAACTCAACTAATCACAAGTGTCGGTACCACCCTCCTCCAAAGTCCAGAACGCAGGCTCTCAACATATCCTCGAGGGTCTGAATAGTGCGCTCTGACTGTCCATCGGTCTGTGGGTGGAATGCTGTACTAAATCGGAGCTGCGTTCCCAAGGCTGTTGTTGGGTTATGTATAATTGGATCTAAATAGGGGAAAAAATACCTAGAGGGGGTTGAATAGGTGTAAACAACAAACACTCAAAAATCTTTGCGATATAAAACCCAATGCGGAAAAATAAATAACACGCAGAGATTTTTACGTGGAAAACTCCAAACCGGAGTAAAAAACCACGGGACCGATAACACGGTGAAATCCACTAGAATTAAACACGTACAAGGTGATATACCGTACTCACAGACGACTCAACCTTTTCCATACGCTCCTAGTTGATCTTCTCCGCTCGCTCCGCAACGCTTCTCGAATCCACGATTTGCGTCCAACGCCGAATCCACGGCGTCCAACGTCGAATCCACGACGTCTGACCGAATCCACGGTCTTCACCCAGTAGCACGTCCCGAATCCACGATCGTACCTCGCTCTGAATCCACGAGAGCGGTTGCACCTTGAATCCACAAGGCCACGTGAGTCCACGCGCCGATTTGGGATAAATCGTTGATTTTTTGGGTGGTGATGATCCGCCGAATACTTAGATTAGAAATAGATCGGAAATACCATCTAAGTATTCATTGATTTGATTCTACTCAGAATATGAGTATGAAAACCTAGAATCAAATCAATCAATATAGATGAAGAAACATAAGATTAAATCTAGTATTTCCTTTCTTCTCTATATGTGGATCTTAGGCCATATATAGGATTTATTTGATTATGACGGCTTTTTGGATTAGCCCTAGAAAAAGAATCATAGAGTCTATTTATAGGTTAGAAACCCTTGGAAAAAGATAAGAATCAAAAACTAACCTTTTCTGGAATTTTACAGGACGGCGATCCGGATCGGAGTTCGGCGATCCGGATTGCAGTAGCGAGAAAGACAGTTTCCAGAAAAACGAAGGTTCGGGATCCGGATCGAAGTGGCTGATCCGGATCGTTCATACATTTCACCAAACACCAGTGTTCGGGATCCGGATTGAAAAACAAGATCCGGATCGTTCATACAATTCGGTAAGAACCAGTGTTCGGGATCCGGATCAAGGAAGGCTACGATCCGGATTGCAGTTGTGTATGAACTAACACCCTTCGGGATCCGGATTGGAATATCTGATCCGGATTCTGAACATGTCCCATGTCCAGTTTTTGATTTTTATGCAATTACAAGATCATCCAAGTGTTTCTACACTATAAGAAGTATTCGGATCACCAAAGATATTAAGTTAAACATACCTGATCCTTTTGAATTCTTCTTTCTTGAGATTGAGTTATATGATCCAACCTTCTTTACCTTCAATCTTCAAGACTTAACCGAATTCACGAAATACGCCAACTCAAATTCCAAAACAATCTCCCCCTTTGGCGGTTTCGTGACAAAACATAAATCCACTCAAGAAAATTCAAAAAGATATTTTTGTTGCTATCACCATACAACAAAAATTTACAATGAGATCCGAATAAAGATAGATACATGAGTTAAACTCCTAAAACAGACTCTAGACTTAGACATCTGTACTCTCTGCAAAAGAAATCATTCTTGACAAAAAAAAATCGTTAGATACCTCAAGAATTTTATGTCATTCAAAAACCATACACAGAGATGAAGTTTATACTCATTTATGCTTATCATGACATTTATACATTCAGATATGTAATTAGATCATAATTAAAAACCAACATATCTTCTATGCAATCAAGATCCTAATGTCACAAACTTGTTAGTAAACATCAACTTGTTAGTTATATTACATGCCCAAATAGTTAGTCGAATAGTTAGTCGAGACATGCATTCAAACCAAATACAAAACCAAAAGTTGAAGTTATACTTACCTTTCAAGTTGAGGTTATACTTACCTCCATAGTTTCAAGTTTCTCACAAACATTACCTCCATAGTTTCAAGTTTCTCACAAACATTGTATCATTGTTTATACTTCTCTCTCCTCCTTTTTGTCACAAAAGTTAGCCAAAAATTACCAAAATGGAGAGAATAGTTAACAGTTCAAGTACCAAAAGTGTGAGAACTAAAACGAAAAACTAAAACCTAAAAACCTGCACAAGAAAAAAAATGGAAGGTCCTGCACAAGAGAATTATTAGACAAACGACTCAAGCATCTGAATCTGAGTCATCCGAGGTGCTGTATCCCATTTTCGAGAACATTTTCTGCATTAACTTCTTCATTGACGAGACCGTCTTAGTTAATGTGATTTGGGACGCTGTGATTATTTCGAGTTCTTCGGAGATTCGCCTCTGCTCTTTGGTGATTTGCTCCTGTTCAAAAGACAGTCTCTATTGCTGTTTGTAGATGGAGGTTACTGATGCTTCATCATCTGCTCCTGGTGCTTGATGTGATGGCGAGGCAGAGGTGCCTGCACAAGGTTTCTTTGTAGAGGAAGGAGTTGAAAGGACATGAGGCAATTTGTGAAGAGACTTCACAATTGTTGATTCATCTATCATCCCCCAACAGTGTTGATATGATGTCGAGCTGATATCAATCTTAAACTTTTTCAAGATCCTCATGATGATCAATGGAAATGGAAGTCGTTCAGTAGGATGAGGATGCTTAACATATCTAGACATTCTATTCCAAATTATGTACGGGATGTTCATGTTCAACCCTACGGCCTCAGAAGGATGACCTAGGAGATATAAGAACAACATTCTATCCCATCTCACTACCTTTGTCTGCAAGTTAGGGAGAATGTTGTAACACGTGATGAAGTTAAGAAATCGGTACTCAAGCGGAAGTTGTTTGGATTTTACAGATTTACCATCTGCTGATTCAGTTCCTTCCAAACAAATTCCTTCTAACACGGTTTGCCACATGGCATTCGTCAAACTTCTTCCCATCAAAAAGTTGATCCCCGATCTGTTGGATTCCATTCCTAGGACTTCGCCGATTAATCGCGGAGTGATTGTGAGTCTCATCCCTTGGATGTTTGTGTAGAATTGCATCGAACCAAGTTGATCTTCCTGAAGATGTCTCGCATTTGTGTAAAAGGTTCTTACACGATACAAGCAATACCCAAGTAATTCCGGGAATCGGCAGACTTGAATAAGATTAGTTTGTTCAATTAAAATCCCAAACTCTGGTGAGTGATTTCGGAGAGCTTCAATGTTGACATGTCGTTCACCGATGCATTCACGATGTTCAAAAGCTCTAAGGCGATCAGTGTTAACGAACACTTCTTCCATGCGAGGCGGGGAGTCAGGAGCTATTGGTTTGCTAACATCAGCATTTCGTGCTCGTCCAAAGCGTCGAGCCAGTCTCTTTCTCTTCACCGAGATGGACGGGGCAGTCATAGGTGCTTTTCCAGTGTCCATTGCAGTTTTTCCTTTCGAAACAACAGAGGTTTTCTGTGTCGATATTACAGGATGTGTTTCATCATCTGACAACTCATCCCAATTGACTTCATCCTTTTCAGGTTCAGATTCTGAATCTTCAAGTTGAACACATTCTCCTTTACGAAACGGTTTCTTTGCCCTCTTTAATTTATTGGTTGCTCGAGTATGTACCATCGCAACAAGAAGAACTATGATCCATGTGAATGCCATTGCTGCAATTGCTTGTGAAAAGAAATCCTATGAGCAACAACTCAAGAACACGAAAAAATTATTGATTTTCAAAAATTTGAAAAATTGTACCCAAACAATCATTATCGTGTAGAGAGACTAAGAATCAAATTAGTTTTGCAAAAAGAATTTTAAAAATAGATCAATTGCATGATTTTCGAAAATTCCCATTATATGCCCTAAAACCGAAATTTTTGAAATCGAAGCCCAAAAAACCGTTTATCTTGAGAATACCTAACATATAATCAAAACTAATCTACCTAGAGTTCTTATTTCAAAAGAAATTTGATCAAAAACCATCCACAAACGAAATAGATACAAGAATTTCATCACGTTTTGAGGAAGAATATGAAAAACTGTGAAAAACCGAGATTTTGATCAATAAAACTTACTTAGAGTCGAAGAACTTGAGTTTGAAAGCTTCCAAGATGGATGAAATCTAGAGAGAGAAGCTCTGGAAACTTTGGAACAAAAGATTGAAGTAAAAAGAAATCAAAACCCTTTTGTTCTATATAAAACCCTAGCCGCGATCCGGATCAGTTCGTGATTTCGATCCGGATCGGCTACCCGCAGAGAAAATCTGCGTTCGGGATCCGGATCGGCATGTCCAATCCGGATCGGCTCCAACTTTTTCTTTAGAAAATTTTAGAAAAATTCTAGAAAATCCAGAAAAAGATTGTAAGCACTTTTGTGTATCAACTTTAAACGAAAATCATCGTTTCATACAACAAGAAATAGATTATGCCAAATCTATCAATAACATCCAACAAATGAAACGAAAATTTATAAAAATTAAATCCCTTAAAGTTGAACAACTTCAATTACATCTAACTTGATCTTATGAGTAATGCCTTTATCAAATCATCAATTCGGTAAAGAAAATGAAATACAAAGATCAATAGATGTCTGAAATCGCAGATAAGTTAGATAATATATCTAGTCAATTTATTGAAAAGAGTGGCTCTTTGAGCATCTTTCATTAAAATTCCCACCTTATACCAACCTTGAAATTTTGACAGAGTCAAGTATTTCAACATGCATTTTATTTAATCAAACTCGAAAAACCTTACTTGGTATACATGTGGTAGCTGCACACAGTACTCGGACGACCGAGGTGGTAGCTCTTTCCTCCATGTGGTGGTAGTTTTCACACTCCTCATTGGGATGTAACTCTTTCCACATCTTTTGAGCATAATACTTTTTCTTTGACTCCCCCTCAATTGGCTATCAATTATTTAAGATATAAAGTATTCAACCAAAAATTGATCTCGATTTCATACTCGACTAAATAGTCAAATAAGATAATAACTATACCAAGAGATCATTGAGAGAGAAATTGACTTTGATCAAAACAAAGATGAGTTACTTGACATAAATGATCATTGCATCAAATGAAATATTATGATATCTAAAGCATAATAGATTTCTAAATATATAAAAGGATGCAGTTAAAGTCAATAAAACTAATGCTCAATTAATGTTCTATGTCTAAGCATAGATGATGAACAAAAACACAAAAACAAAACCTAACCTAAACAAAAGTTTCAAAAAGATGTTGTTTCAAGGAAAGCATTCCAATTGCTTTACGCAAATGAATAAAACGTTTTTGATCCAAAGGTTTTGTTAAAAAGTCAGCTAATTGATCTTCAGTTGAAATGTAGGAAATTTGAAGAATATTTGATTCAACTAGCTCTCTAAGAAAATGATATCTAAGTTCAATGTGTTTTGTTCTAGAGTGCAACACAGGGTTTTTTGAAATGTTAATAGCACTAGTGTTGTCACATAAAACAGTTACCGAAGTTGCTGAAATCCGGAAGTCGCTCAACACGCTTTTCATCCAAATGAGTTGAGTTGAACAACTACCCGCTGAGATATATTCCGCTTCGGCAGTCGAGAGTGCAATGCAGTTTTGCTTTTTACTATGCCATGCAACAAGGCAATGGCCAAGATAAAAACATGCACCCTCGTACTTTTCCGATCATCCACAGATCCTGCCCAATCGGCATCTGAGTATCCAATAATATCTAGACTTGTTCCCATAGGATACCAAATTCCGAAATTTACAGTTCCTTTGACGTACCGGATGATCCGTTTCACCGCTTTCAGGTGATCCTCCTTTGGTGCTGATTGATATCTCGCGCAGATCCCAACACTAAAGGATATGTCCGGGCGACTAGCTGTGAGGTAGAGTAGACTTCCAATCATACTTCGATAGAGTTTCTCGTCTACACTATCACTAAGAGATTCACTTCCTAATCCCTTATTGCTAGTTCCCATAGGAGTAGGAAAATCTTTGGAATCTTCTAATCCGAATTTCTTTACCAACTCCTTTGCATACTTGGATTGACACAGATGGATGCCTTCATCATTTTGTTTCACTTGCAATCCAAGAAAGTATGTCAGTTCCCCCATCATAGACATCTCAAATTCGCTTTCCATGGTTTCTGCGAACTTAGAAGCATCATTATCCTATGTTGCTCCAAATACAATGTCATCGACATAGATTTGTGCAACAATGAAGTTATCTTGATAATGCTTCACAAAGAGAGTCCGATCTGCTCCACCTCGAGTATAGCCCTTCTCCAAAAGGTGCTTTGTCAACCTTTCGTACCACGCTCGCGGTGCTTGTTTTAAACCGTAAAGAGCTTTTTTCAAACGAAAAATATGGTTAGGTAGTTTACAGTCTACAAAACCTTTCGGTTGAGCTACATAAACTTCCTCATTTAAAAACCCATTTAAAAACGCGCTCTTAACGTCCATTTGAAAGAGTTTTATTTTAAAGTGACAAGCAATAGCGAATAAGATACGAATGGACTCGAGTCTAGCAACAGGGGCGAACGTTTCATCAAAGTCTATACCTTCTATTTGAGAGTAGCCTTGAGCAACTAAACGTGCTTTGTTCCTGATGATGGTACCATCCTCATTTTTCTTGTTCTTGAAAATCCATTTAGTACCGATCACATTGTGTTGCTTCGGAGGCGTCGTTAATTCCCAGACTTTGTTTCGCTCAAACTGATGGAGCTCTTCTTGCATTGCTTCAATCTAGTAGTCATCCTGAAGAGCTTCATCGACGTTCTTTGGTTCGATCAAGGAAACGTAACAAGCGAATCCACAAACCAACTGTCTCCGAGTTTTGACTCCTTCTTGTGGGTCTCCAATGATGTTTGATTCAGGATGATTCTTGGAGATGCGTAACGTTTGATGTAATGGAGTACTCGGAGGTACATGAGATGATTCCTGCACATCAGATAAGCTTGAAGAACCATTAGATGCATCATTAATATTGGAAGTATTATCATGAGAAGATGCATTTATAGGAGTATCATCATCAAGATAGATATCAGGGGTAGATTTATCAGATACAAAGTGGAAAGCTTCATCTACTTTAACATTTATGGATTCTACGATCGTTTTAGATTCCAAGTTAAATACCCGATATACTCTGCTATTTGTAGAATAACCCATGAAAATCCCTTCGTCACTTCGAGAGTCAAATTTTCTAAGATTTTCGCGGTCACGTAAAATGTAACACCGACTCCCGAAGATACGAAAATATTTGATGTTTGATTTTCTACAACACCATAGTTTATATGGTGTATTTAACGTACCCGGGAGCAAATAAACTCGATTAATAACATAGATTGCAGTGTTCACAGCTTCAGCCCAAAAATATAACGGTAAATTCCGGCTATGAAGCATGACACGTGCCATCTCTTGTACAACCCTATTTTTGCGCTCGACTACACCATTCTGTTGAGGTGTATAGGGTGCTGAGAATTCATGTTTAATGCCATTGGAAGTGCAAAAATCAATGAATTTTGAATTTATGAATTCTCCACCTCTATCACTTCTAACACGAATGATCTTTTCATTCTTTTCAATCATAATACGAAGGCAAATCTCGTGAAAAGAATCAAAAGTATCAGCTTTCTCTTTTAAAAATGCTACCCAAGAATACCTAGAGAAATCATCAACCAATAAGAAAATATACCATTTACCTCCCAAGGATGGTTGACGTGTCGGCCCCATTAAATCCATATGCAATAATTCCAAGGGCCGTTTGGTACCGACGTGGTTCAAGGATGAAAGAAGAATTCACCTTTGCGTACCCAAACTTTTCGAGTTTTCGAGTACGTCGGAAATGATTGTGAAGTTGATACCTTTGGTGAAAGCGTCTTGTTTGATCCATTGCTTTTCCTTGACGTCGTCGTCGTCTTGTTTGATGAACTACCAAGGCTCTTTTCCTTCGAATAATTTGCATTTGATTTCCGAGGAATCACCCTTTTGGTAGTCGTTGCAAGAAGTGCTTGAGTTGAGCGTTTGGCTCCCATCTTGCAATTCGTCCTTATGTGCCCTGCAATACCACAACGAAAACATACCTTAGTGCTTGACGATCCCGAGGAGGATGAAGTAGGCTTGTTGTCGTTGCTTGTCGTGAATTCCGGTGTCGGAGGAGGAGATACCGACTGAGGCACAAAGACTGTCCCAACCGAACTAAAATTGTCTTCAGTTCGATTGTATCCGAGGCCGAATTTGTTTATTTGACCAAGACCAAGAAGCTTATCCAACTTACTCATTCCTGATGAAAATCGCTGTAAGTCATCCTTGAGTTGGAGAATGGTCTCTGTCATTTCCAATTTTTCCTGTCGGGCCTCGCCGTTGAGCTTCAAGAAGTAATTCGCTTTGTTCACCATATCTACATAATTCTTCTCGAATTGCTCATTGGACTCTTGAAGGGAAACATTTGCTTTTATCAGATTATCCCTTTCCACTTCAAGATCGGTCGAGAGAGAAGTTACCCTTTTTACTTCTTCTTCGAGATCCTGCAATCTCCCTCTCAACCCCTTGTTTTGCTTAGCCAGTTTCTTTGAATCCCTCAAAAGTTTGTGGTAGGCTAGAGCAAAATCTTCACCTTCCGAATTATCCGATTCATCATCCGTTGCAATCTTTTCAACAGTGGAGTTGGACAATGACTCGGATGTACTTGCCATTAAGCACATGAAGGGTGAAGATGTGGACGCGTGGAACGCCATTGCGTTATCTTCTTCATCACTTGACGATGACTCATTTGACGATGAGGTGTCATCCCAAGTGACGGCTTGCATCGCCTTCTTCTTGGACGGATTCTTATTTGGACATTCCGTTGAGATATGGCCGTATCCTCGGCACTTGAAGCATTGGACTTGTCCTTCTGTGCTTTTCTTATCCTTAGAAAAACTCTCTTGCTTTCTTGACTTGTAACTTGAAGAACCCTTGCCTTTCTTCCACTTTCCGAAGGATGGAGTTTTGCTTGAATTACCCCTTCGAAAATTTCGGCGAAACTTCCTTGTCAAGAGAGCGAGCTGCTTCTCAAAGTCCTCCATAGATAGGTTCTCGTCATCGCCTGAGGAGGATGAATCCGCGTCTTCTTCTTTTGTTGTTTTCAAAGCATAACCTGAAGACTTAGAAGAGGATGCCCTTCCCGAAGAATAGTTAGTAGGAAATGTCATTTCATATGTTTGTAAAGAACCAACTAATTCTTCTACACGGATTTCGTCCGGGTGTTTAATAGTTTCAATGGCTGTAACCTTGGAACGAAATCTTTCAGGAAGAGTTCTTAATATTTTTCTTACAACTTTAAATTCTGGAATCTTCTCTCCCAAGTTAGCACATGAGTTTACGATGTCTTGCAATCGTGTGTAATAGTCTGTGAACGATTCATTTTCTGCCATGAAAATAGAGTCAAACTTGCTCGTAAGCATTTGCAGTTTCTGAATCTTCACAAGGTTAGTTCCCTCATGCGTAACTTGAAGAACATCCCAGATTTCTTTCGCAGTCTCACATGCCGAGACGCGAGATAACTCAGTTTGAGACAAAGCATTAAATAGAGCATTAATCCCTTTGCCATTGTAAGAAGAAAAATCTATCTCTTCCTTGGTCCATTTCGACCTAGGTTTGATGGTGCGAACATCACCAATAAATTCAGTTGGATTAGACCATCCTAATTCAATTGATTGCCACACCCGTTCGTCGATGGAAATTAAAAAGGCTTTCATCCGTACTTTCCAGTACGCATAATTTGTTCCATCGAAGAACGGAGGTCTGTTGATGTTTCCACCTTCAACCATTGTTTACAACCCTATTCCCGCTCTGATACCACTTGTTGGGTTATGTATAATTGGATCTAAATAGGGGAAAAAACACCTAGAGGGGGGTGAATAGGTGTAAACAATAAACACTCAAAAATCTTTGCGATATAAAACCCAATGCGGAAAAATAAATAACACGCAGAGATTTTTACGTGGAAAACTCCAAACCGGAGTAAAAAACCACGGGACCGATAACACGGTGAAATCCACTAGAATTAAACACGTACAAGGTGATATACCGTACTCACAGACGACTCAACCTTTTCCATACGCTCCTAGTTGATCTTCTCCGCTCGCTCCGCAACGCTTCTCGAATCCACGATTTGCGTCCAACGCCGAATCCACGGCGTCCAACGTCGAATCCGCGACGTCTGACCGAATCCACGGTCTTCACCCAGTAGCACGTCTCGAATCCACGAACGTACCTCGCTCCGAATCCACGAGAGCGGTTGCACCTTGAATCCACAAGGCCACGCGAGTCCACGCGCCGATTTGGGATAAATCGTTGATTTTTTGGGTGGTGATGATCCGCCGAATACTTCGATTAGAAATAGATCGGAAATACCATCTAAGTATTCATTGATTTGATTCTACTCAGAATATGAGTATGAAAACCTAGAATCAAATCAATCAATATAGATGAAGAAACATAAGATTAAATCTAGTATTTCCTTTCTTCTCTATATGTGGATCTTAGGCCGTATATAGGATTTATTTGATTATGACGCCTTTTTGGATTAGCCATAGAAAAAGAATCATAGGGTCTATTTATAGGTTAGAAACCCTTGGAAAAAGATAAGAATCAAAAACTAACCTTTTCTGGAATTTTACAGGACGGCGATCCGGATCGGAGTTCGGCGATCCGGATTGCAGTAGCGAGAAAGACAGTTTCCAGAAAAACGAAGGTTCGGGATCCGGATCGAAGTGGCTGATCTGGATCGTTCATACATTTCACCAAACACCAGTGTTCGGGATCCGGATTGAAAAACAAGATCCGGATCGTTCATACAATTCGGTAAGAACCAGTGTTCGGGATCCGGATCAAGGAAGGCTACGATCCGGATTGCAGTTGCGTATGAACTAACACCCTTCGGGATCCGGATTGGAATATCTGATCCGGATCCTGAACATGTCCCATGTCCAGTTTTTGATTTTTATGCAATTACAAGATCATCCAAGTGTTTCTACACTATAAGAAGTATTCGGATCACCAAAGATATTAAGTTAAACATACCTGATCCTTTTGAATTCTTCTTTCTTGAGATTGAGTTATATGATCCAACCTTCTTTACCTTCAATCTTCAAGACTTAACCGAATTCACGAAATACGCCAACTCAAATTCCGTAACAGCTGTCTGTAAACTCCTCCAGAAATGCGAGACAAACCTCGGGTCTCTATCTGATACGATGGAAACGGGTACCCCGTGCAATCTAACCACCTCAGCCAAATACACCTGTGCCAGTCGCTCCATCGGCCAAGTCATCTGAACCGGTAAAAAGTGGGCGGACTTGGTAAGTCTGTCCACGACTACCCAGATAGCATCCGCTCCCGTCTGTGCTCTCGGCAACCCAGTGACAAAATCCATGGTAACATGTTCCCATTTCCATTCAGGGATTGGGAGACTCTGTAACTTGCCAGCAGGCACACGATGCTCAGCGTTTACTTGCTGACAAGTTAAACAATGTGCTAAAAATCTCCCAATGTCTCTTTTCATCCCATTCCACCAAAACTGTGCCTTGAGGTCCCTATACATCTTAGTCCCACCAGGGTGAATGGTATAAGGTGTATAGTGGGCCTCTCTCAAGATCTGCTCTCGAATCTCTGTATCCATAGGCACGCAAGCTCGGTCCCTGTACCGCAGTACTCCCGAAGCATCCACTGAAAAATTCCCTGTCAAACCGGTCTGGATCTGCTCTCGAATCCTCATCAGGTGGGGGTCCTCACTCTGTCTCTCCCGAATCCTGTCCAACAGAGTGGGCTGCACGACTAGAGACATAAGTCTAGCAGAGACCCCAGGGGACACAACCTCGAGCTCCAACCGCCTCATCTGCTCAAGTAATGGCGCCTGATCGGTGATCATCAAAGATAGACTCTGTACTGCTCTCTTGCTCAGGGCATCAGCAACCACGTTGGCCTTGCCAGGATGGTATAATATGTCTACATCGTAGTCCTTTAACAATTCCAACCATCTGCGCTGTCTCAAGTTGAGCTCCTTCTGTGTGAACAGGTATTTCAAGCTCTTGTGGTCGGTGTAAATCTCGCAGTGCTCCCCATACAGGTAGTGGCGCCATAACCTTAGTGCGAAAATCACTGCAGCTAGCTCCAGGTCATGGGTAGGGTAATTCTTTTCATAATCCTTTAGTTGCCGAGAGGCATAAGCGATTACCCTTCCCTCCTGCATCAGCACGCAACCAAGTCCACTGTGCGATGCATCACTGTATATCACGTATCCTTTCCCCATAACAGGGAGGGAAAGGATAGGAGCCGACATCAATCTGTTCTTTAATTCCTCAAAGCTCCTCTGGCAATCCTCACTCCAAATAAACTTAATCCCTTTTCGCGTCAGACGAGTGAGGGGTGTGGAAAGTTTCGCAAAACCTTCCACAAACCGACGGTAATATCCAGCTAAGCCCATAAAACTGCGGACCTCTGATACCGTCGTCGGTCGGGGCCAATCCCGGACTGCCTCGATCTTCGCCGGGTCTACTGCCACTCCAGCGGCTGAAATCACATGGCCCAAAAAGACAACCTCCCGAAGCCAGAAATCACACTTAGATAACTTGGCATACAACTTCCTTTCTCTCAGAAGTTGCAGCACAATCCTCAAGTGCTCCTCGTGCTCCACATCGCTCCGGGAGTAAACCAGGATATCATCAATAAAAACAACGACGAACCGATCCAGGTATGGTCGAAAAATACTGTTTATTAAATCCATAAAAGCAGCAGGGGCATTTGTCAATCCAAAAGGCATGACGGCGAACTCATAATGCCCGTACCGCGTCCTGAATGCCGTCTTTGGGATGTCCTCGGCCTTCACCTTCAATTGGTGGTAACCAGACTGTAAATCAATCTTTGAGAAGACACAAGACCCTTGCAGCTGATCAAATAAGTCATCAATACGCGGCAAAGGGTACTTGTTCTTGATGGTCACTTTATTCAGCTCTCGATAATCAACACACAGTCGAAGTGATCCATCATTCTTCTTCACAAATAGCACCGGCGCTCCCCAAGGCGATACACTCGGTCTAACAAAGCCTTTGTCCATTAAATCCTGGAGTTGCGCCTTTAACTCTCGCAGCTCAGCCGGTGCCATTCGGTAAGGAGCCTTAGAGATTGGCGCAGTTCCTGGGACTACGTCAATCAAAAACTCAGCCTCCCTATCCGGCGGCATATGAATCAGCTCTGGAGGAAACACATCCGGGAACTCGTGGACAATAGGGATATCTGCGAGTCCCGGTGCCGCCGTAGGCTCCTTAACCACAGACGCCAAAAAGGCCACGCATCCACTGCGCATCATCTGCCTCGCACGGGAAGTCGAAACTACCGAGGCGAAGAAAGCACTCTGGCACCCCCTGTAAACAATGTTGGGTTATGTATAATTGGATCTAAATAGGGGAAAAAACACCTAGAGGGGGGTGAATAAGTGTAAACAATAAACACTCAAAAATCTTTGCGATATAAAACCCAATGCGGAAAAATAAATAACACGCAGAGATTTTTACGTGGAAAACTCCAAACCGGAGTAAAAAACCACGGGACCGATAACACGGTGAAATCCACTAGAATTAAACACGTACAAGGTGATATACCGTACTCACACACGACTCAACCTTTTCCATACGCTCCTAGTTGATCTTCTCCGCTCGCTCCACGACGCTTCTCGAATCCACGATCTGCGTCCAACGCCGAATCCACGACGTCCAACGTCGACTCCACGACGTCTGACCGAATCCACGGTCTTTGTGACACCCCCGGAATTTGGATTAGTCCTCTATATAAATGATATAATAGGACTAAATCTCTAACCCGGCTATAGCATTTTGGATGGTAGCAAGATCCAAGAGGAACATGAGAGTAAAGCGTGCTAGAGCTAGAGTAGTTCTAGGATGGGTGACCCCCTGGGAAGTGGGGCGTCATAGTTGGTATCAGAGCCATTCACCAGCCGGAAATGTGAGATGAGTCTCGACTGAGCCAGGGTTATATAGCGGGTAGAGCGAGGCTCCCCGGCTAATGATCGTTGTGAGTGGAGTGTAGCTCCTCACAAGGTCGGCTAAGGCTAGCGAGACGAGTCTCACATCGCCTGGTGCTTGTGAGTGTGCTTGAGCCTGACGTGGACGTCAGGGCTTAAAGGGGGGAAGAATGTGACACCCCCGGAATTTGGATTAGTCCTCTATATAAATGATATAATAGGACTAAATCTCTAACCCGGCTATAGCATTTTGGATGGTAGCAAGATCCAAGAGGAACATGAGAGTTAAGCGTGCTAGAGCTAGAGTAGTTCTAGGATGGGTGACCCCCTGGGAAGTGGGGCGTCACAGTCTTCACCCAGTAGCACGCTTCGAATCCACGAACGTACCTCGCTCCGAATCCACGAGAGCGGTTGCACCTTGAATCCACAAGGCCACGCGAGTCCACGCGCCGATTTGGGATAAATCGTTGATTTTTGGGTGGTGATGATCCGCCGAATACTTAGATTAGAAATAGATCGGAAATACCATCTAAGTATTCATTGATTTGATTCTACTCAAAATGTGAGTATGAAAACCTAGAATCAAATCAATCAATATAGATGAAGAAACATAGGGTAATATCTATTGATTTCCTTTCTTCTCTATAGGTGGATTCATATGGCCGTATTTTTGATTTGGATATGACGGCTTCCACGGCTTAAGCGGCTTCACCTAGAAAAATGAATCATAGGGTCTATTTATAGGTTAGAAACCCTTGGAAAAAGATAAGAATAAAAAACTATCCTTTTCTGGAATTTTACATGACGACGATCCGGATCGGAGTTCGGCGATCCGGATTGTAGTAGCGAGAAAAACAGTTTCCAGAAAAACAAAGGTTCGGGATCCGGATCGAAGTGCCTGATCCGGATCGTTCATACAGTTTCAACAAACACCAACGTTCGGGATCCGGATTGGAAAGCCTGATCCGGATCGTTCATAAAACATGGTAAAACCAGTGTTCGGAATCCGGATCAAAGGAGGCTACGATCCGGATTGAACTTGTGTATGAACGAACACCCTTCGGGATCCGGATTGCAAAGTCTGATCCGGATCCTGAACATGTCCCATGTCCAGTTTTTTATATTTATGCAATTACAAGTTCATCCAAGTGTTTCTACACTATAAGAAGTATTCGGATCACCAAAGATATTAAGTTAAACATACCTGATCCTTTTGAATTCTTCTTTATTGAGATTGAGTTATATGATCCAACCTTCTTTTCCTTCAATCTTCAAGACTTAACCGAATTCACGAAATACGCCAACTTAAATTCCGTAACAATCTCCCCCTTTGGCGGTTTCGTGACAAAACATAAATCCACTCAAGAAAATTCAAAAAGATATTTTTGTTGCTATCACCATACAACAAAAATTTACAATGAGATCCGAATAAAAATAGATACATGAGTTAAACTCCTAAAACAGACTCTAGACTTAGACATTTGTACTCTCTGCAAAAGAAATCATTCTTGACAAAAGAAATCGTTAGATACCTCAAGAATTTTATGTCATTCAAAAATCATACACAGAGATGAAGTTTATACTCATTTATACTTATCATGACATTTATACATTCAGATATGTAATTAGATCATAATTAAAAACCAACATATCTTGTATGCAATCAAGATCCAAATGTCACAAAATTGTTAGTAAACATCAACTTGTTAGTTATATTACATGCCCAAATAGTTAGTCGAATAGTTAGTCGAGGTATGCATTCAAACCAAATACAAAACCAAAAGTTGAAGTTATACTTACCTTTCAAGTTGAGGTTATACTTACCTCCATAGTTTCAAGTTTCTCACAAACATTGTTCATTGTTTATACTTCTCTCTCCCCCTTTTTGTCAAAAAAGTTAGCCAAAAATTACCAAAATAGAGAGAATAGTTAACAGTTCAAGTACCAAAAGTGTGAGAACTAAAACGAAAAACTAAAATCTTAAAACCTGCACAAGAAAAAAGAAAAAAATCTGCACAAGAAAAAGAAATTAGAAGGATACGGATTATTCAGACTCATCTGAACTGATACAGCTGAGTATTTGGAAGATTTTCTTTAATCGTTTGTTCATTGATGACTGATTCTTGTTGACCTTCTTTATTTCTTCCTTTACCTCAATAAGTTCATTTGATATACGTTCTTGCTCGTTGGAGAGCCTTTGCTGTTCTTTATAGATTGAGGTAACTGATGCATCATCATCAGAAGTTGATGGAGGTGCTCGTTGTGCTGCATGTGCTGGTTGGACTGGAGGGGTTGCTGCCGGTGCAGAGGTTGTTGCTTGTTGTTGTTGGGCTCGTTGTCGGTGAGGAGGTAATATGGGCTCATCTTGCTTTGTCGAGAGAGACTTTACAATAGTTGTTTCATTGATCGTTCCTAGACTGTGCATGTAGGAACTCGCACTTGTCTCAGCTTTAAATTTGCGAAGAATGCGCATAATGATCATTGGATAAGGTAGTCTCTCTGAAGGGTGAGCATGTTCCACATAGCGTCCCATCCTCGCCCAGATGACGTAAGGAATGTTTAAGTTTGCTCCCATTGCTGCTGTGGGGTTTCCAAGAAGATAGAGGAACAACATCCTATCCCACCGAAGAACCTTTGTATTCATATTTGGAAGGACGTTATAGCAGATAATGAAGTTCAAAAAGCGAAACTCTGGTCGAAGTTCTTTTGAGAAAACGGAGTTTCCTGTCGACCGAGTATCTGGAAGACAGATTCCATCAACTACCACTCTCCAGGAGTTGGTGTTGAAGATTTGATTCTTCAGATAATGAGCCCCATCAGCTCTGGCCGTCATTCCTAATACCTCTCCAATCAGTTGAGAGGTTACTTTAATCTTAACAGTCTTGACCAATGTTTGAAAGTCTCGACGTCCGCTCTCCTGATCAACTAGATAGCAAGCATTTTGATAGAACATCCTCACTGAGTGAAGACAATACCCAGTGGTCTCGGGGAAATCGCAAATGGGAGCAAGACCTGTCTGGTCATACAGAGTCCCAAATGGCGGAGATCGTTCCTTCAAGGCCTTGACATTAACATGCCTTTCGCCAATGCATTCCCTGTTCTCAAAGTCCTTCATCCTAGCAGAGCTGATAAAGTCTTGTGGAGGAGGCTGGCTATCAACTGGTTGCTTAATGGAAATTCCTCGAGCACTCTCCTCTTTTGCGAGCAACACTTTTTCTTTTTGTTTTCAAGGGAGTTTCTTCCATTGGGGCTTTTCCTTTTTCAGCAGCAGTAGGCGGAGCCTTTGATTTTGAAGTCTCTGCAGGGGCTTTCCTTTTTGAAGCAGTGGGAACAGTTGTTGCTTCAACTTGAAGCTCATCCCAATCAATTGATTCCGTTTCAAAGTCCGTATCGGAATCATCCTTTGATTTCTTCGCTTTCTTAGCCTTCTTGGGCTTGACAGTATCTCTCGTATGAACCATAGCAGCCAGAAGGAAAATGATCCAGGTGATCACCATTGCTACTAGCTTCTTGTGAAAAGAAATCCTATGGGAAACACCTCAAGAACACGAAAAATTGTTAATTTTCAAAAATTTGTAAAATTGTACCCAAACAATCATTATCGTGTAGAGAGACTAAGAATCAAATTAGTTTTGCAAAAAGAATTTTAAAAATAGATCAATTGCATGATTTTCGAAAATTCCCATTATATGCCCTAAAATCGAAATTTTTGAAATCGAAGCCCAAAAATCCGTTTATCTTGAGAATACCTAGCATATAATCAAAACTAATCTACCCAGAGTTCTTATTTCAAAAGAAATTTGATCAAAAACCATCCACAAATGAAATAGATACAAGAATTTCATCACGTTTTGAGGAAGAATATGAAAAACTGTGAAAAACCGAGATTTTGATCAATAAAACTTACTTGGAATCGAAGAACTTGAGTTTGAAAGATTCCAAGATGAATGAAATATAGAGAGAGAAGCTCTGGAGACTTTTGAACAAAAGATTGAAGTAAAAGAAATCAAAACCCTTTTGTTCTATATAAAACCCTAGCCGCGATCCGGATCAGTTCGTGATTTCGATCCGGATCGGCTACCCGCAGAGAAAATCTGCGTTCGGGATCCGGATCGGCATGTCCAATCCGGATCGGCTCCAACTTTTTCTTTAGAAAATTTCAGAAAAATTCTAGAAAAACCAGAAAAAGATTGTAAGTATTTTTGTGTATCAACTTTAAACGAAAATCATCGTTTCATACAACAAGAAATAGATTATGCCAAATCTATCAATAACATCCAACAAATGAAACGAAAATTTATAAAAATTAAATCCCTTAAAGTTGAACAACTTCAATTACATCTAACTTGATCTTATGAGTAATGCCTTTATCAAATCATCAATTCGGTAAAGAAACTGAAATACAAAGATCAATAGATGTCTGAAATCCCAGATAAGTTAGATAATATATCTAGTCAATTTATTGAAGAGAGTGGCTCTTTGAGCATCTTTCATTAAAATTCCACCTTATACCAACCTTGAAATTTTGACAGAGTCAAGTATTTCAATATGCATTTTATTTAATCAAACTTGAAAAACCTTGCTTGGTATACATGTGGTAGCTGCACACAGTACTCGGACGACCGAGGTGGTAGCTCTTTCCTCCATGTGGTGGTAGTTTTCACACTCCTCATTGGGATGTAACTTTTTCCACATCTTTTGAGCATAATACTTTTTCTTTGACTCCCCCTCAATTGGTTATCAATTATTTAAGATATAAAGTATTCAACCAAAAATTGATCTCGATTTCATACTCGACTAAATAGTCAAATAAGATAATAACTATACCAAGAGATCATTGAGAGAGAAATTGACTTTGATCAAAACAAAGATGAGTTAATTGACATAAATGATCATTGCATCAAATGAAATATTATGATATCTAAAGCATAATAGATTTCTAAATATATAAATGGATGCAGTTAAAGTCAATAAAACTAATGCTCAATTAATGTACTATGTCTAAGCATAGATGATGAACAAAAACACAAAAACAAAACCTAACCTAAACAAAAGTTTCAAAAAGAGGTTATTTCAAGGAAAGCATTCCAATTGCTTTACGCAAATGAATAAAACGTTTTTGATCCAAAGGTTTTGTTAAAAAGTCAGCTAATTGATCTTCAGTTGAAATGTAGGAAATTTGAAGAATATTTGATTCAACTAGCTCTCTAAGAAAATGATATCTAAGTTCAATGTGTTTTGTTCTAGAGTGCAACACAGGGTTTTTTGAAATGTTAATAGCACTAGTGTTGTCACATAAAACAGTTACCGAAGTTGCTGAAATCCGGAAGTCGCTCAACACGCTTTTCATCCAAATGAGTTGAGTTGAACAACTACCCGCTGAGATGTATTCCGCTTCGGCAGTCGAGAGTGCAATGCAGTTTTGCTTTTTACTATGCCATGCAACAAGGCAATGGCCAAGATAAAAACATGCACCACTCGTACTTTTCCGATCATCCACAGATCCTGCCCAATCGGCATCTGAGTATCCAATAATATCTAGACTTGTTCCCATAGGATACCAAATTCCGAAATTAATGGTTCCTTTGATGTACCGGATGATCCGTTTTACCGCTTTCAGGTGAACCTCCTTTGGTGCTGATTGATATCTCGCGCAAATCCCAACACTAAAGGATATATCCGGGCGACTAGCTGTGAGGTAAAGTAGACTTCCAATCATACTTCGATAAAGTTTCTCGTCTACATTCTCACTAAGAGATTCACTTCCTAATCCCTTATTGCTAGTTCCCATAGGAGTAGGAAAAACTTTAGAATCTTCTAATCCGAATTTCTTTACCAACTCTTTAGCATACTTGGATTGACACAGATGGATGCCTTCACCATTTTGTTTCACTTGCAATCCAAGAAAGTATGTCAGTTCGCCCATCATAGACATCTCAAATTCGCTTTCCATGGTTTCTGCGAATTTAGAAGCATCATTATCCTTTGTTGCTCCAAAAACAATGTCATCGACATAGATTTGTGCAACAATGAAGTTATCTTGATAATGCTTCACAAAGAGAGTCTGATCTGCTCCCCCTCGAGTATAGCCCTTCTCCAAAAGGTGCTTTGTCAACCTTTCGTACCACGCTCGCGGTGCTTGTTTTAAACCGTAAAGATTTTTTCAAACGAAAAACATGGTTAGGTAGTTTACAGTCTACAAAACCTTTCGGTTGAGCCACATAAACTTCCTCATTTAAAAACCCATTTAAAAACGCGCTCTTAACGTCCATTTGAAAGAGTTTTATTTTAAAGTGACAAGCAATAGCGAATAAGATACGAATGGACTCGAGTCTAGCTACAGGGGCGAACGTTTCATCAAAGTCTATACCTTCTATTTGAGAGTTGCCTTGAGCAACTAAACGTGCTTTATTCCTGATGATGGTACCATCCTCATTTTTCTTGTTCTTGAAAATTCATTTAGTACCGATCACATTGTGTTGCTTCGGAGGCGTCGTTAATTCCCAGACTTTGTTTCGTTCAAACTGATGGAGCTCTTCCTGTATTGCTTCAATCCAGTAGTCATCCTGAAGAGCTTCATCGACGTTCTTTGGTTCGATCGAGGAAACGTAACAAGCGAATCCACAAACCAACTGTCTCCAAGTTTTGACTCCTTCTTGTGGGTCTCCAATAATGTTTGATTCAGGATGATCCTTGGAGATGCGTAACATTTGATGTAATGGAGTACTCGGAGGTACATGAGATGATTCCTGCACATCAGATAAGCTTGAAGAACCATTAGATGCATCATTAATATTGGAAGTATTATCATGAGAAGATGCATTTACAGGAGTATCATCATCAAGAGAGATATCAGGGGTAGATTTATCAGATTCAAAGTGGAAAGCTTCATCTACTTTAACATTTATGGATTCTACGATCGTTTTAGATTCCAAGTTAAATACCCGATATGCTCTACTATTTGTAGAATAACCCAAGAAAATCCCTTCGTCACTTCGAGAGTCAAATTTTCCAAGATTTTCACGGTCACGTAAAATATAACACAATTCCCGGGCGCAAATAAACTCGATTAATAATATAGATTGCAGTGTTCACAGCTTCAGCCCAAAAATGTAGCGGTAAATTCCGGCTGTGAAGCATAACACGTGCCATCTCTTGTACAACCCTGTTTTTGCGCTCGACTACACCATTCTGTTGAGGTGTATAGGGTGCTGAGAATTCATGTTTAATGCCATTGGAAGTGCAAAAATCAATGAATTTTGAATTTATGAATTCTCCACCTCTATCACTTCTAACACGAATGATCTTTTCATTCTTTTCAATCATAATACGAAGGCAAATCTCGTGAAAAGAATCAAAAGTATCAGCTTTCTCTTTTAAAAATGCTACCCATGAATACCTAGAGAAATCATCAACCAATAAGAAAATATACCATTTACCTCCCAAGGATGGTTGACGTGTCGGCCCCATTAAATCCATATGCAATAATTCCAAGGGATGTTTGGTACCGACGTGATTCAAGTTCTTGTGTGCAGTCCTAGATTCTTTTCCCTTTTGACAACCACCACACACAATGTTTTGTTTAAGTGAAAGTTTAGGAACCCCCTTGACCACGTCTTTGTTTGAAATTCTAGCAAGTTCCTTAAAATTTATGTGTCCTAGCCTTTCATGCCAAAGTGTTTCATTATTCAAAGAGGCTAAGTTACAATTTTCAGAAATTTTATTGGGAACAACATAACAATTGTTTTCAGATCTAACCCCTTTTAAAAAGAAAACATGATCCTTATCAGTTACAATGCATTCAACAGATGAAAAATTAACAGAAAAACCATTGTCACAAAGTTGACTGATACTTATGAGGTTAGTCTTAAGCCCATCAACAAATAACACATTATTCAGAATCGGGCCATCTGGAATAGCTACTGTTCCTTTTCCAACAATTTTGGAAGACTGACCATCTCCGAAAACTACAAGTCCTCCGGAGATTTTCTCAAAATTTTGAAAGCAGTTTTTGTCACCGGTCATGTGACGGGAACAGCCGCTATCCAGATACCAAGACGAATTATCATATGCATGCAAGGAAATATTTGTAACAAGACAAGGGAAGATTTCACCTTTGCGTACCCAAACCTTTCGAGTTTTGGTGTACGTCGGAAATGATTGTGAAGTTGATACCTTTGGTGAAAGCGTCTTGTGTGATCCATCGCTTTTCCTTGAAGTCGTCGTCGTCTTGTTTGATGAACTACCGAGGCTACTTTCCTTCGAATAATTTGCATTTGATTTTCGAGGAATCACCCTTTTGGTAGTCGTTGCAAGAAGTGCTTGAGTTGAGCGTTTGGCTCCCATCTTGCAATTTCTCCTTATGTGCCCTGCAAAATTACAACGAAAACATACCTTAGTGCTTGAGGATTCCGAAGAGGGTGAAGTAGGCTTGTTGTCGTTGCTTGTCGTGAATTCCGGTGTCGGAAGAGGAGATACCGACTGAGGCACAAAAACTGTCCCAACCGAACTAAAATTGTCTTCAGTTCGATTGTATCCGAGGCCGAACTTGTTTGATTGACCAAGACCAAGAAGCTTATCCAACTTACTCCTTCCTGATGAAAATCGCTGTAAGTCATCCTTGAGTTGGAGAATGGTCTCTGTCATTTCCAATTTTTCCTGTCGACCCTCGCCGTTGAGCTTCAAGAAGTAATTCGCTTTGTTCACCATATCTATATAATTCTTGTCGAGTTGCTCATTGGACTCTTGAAGGGAAACATTTGCTTTTATCAGATTATCCCTTTCCACTACAAGATCGGTCGAGAGAGAAGTTACCCTTTTTACTTCTTCTTCGAGATCCTGCAATCTCCCTCTCAACCCCTTGTTTTGCTTAGCCAGTTTCTTTGAATCCCTCAAAAGTCTGTGGTAGGCTAGAGCAAAATCTTCACCTTCCGAATTATCCGATTCATCGTCCGTTGCAATCTTTTCAACAGTGGAGTTGGACAATGACTCGGATGTACTTGCCATTAAGCACATGAAGGGTGAAGATGTGGACGCATGGAACGCCGTTGCGTTATCTTCTTCATCACTTGACGATGACTCATTTGACGATGAGGTGTCATCCCAAGTGACGGCTTGCATCGCCTTCTTCTTGGACGGATTCTTATTAGGACATTCCGTTGAGATATGGCCGTATCCTCGGCACTTGAAGCATTGGACTTGTCCTTCTGTGCTTTTCTTATCCTTAGAAAAACCCTCTTGCTTTCTTGACATGTAACTTGAAGAACCCTTGCCTTTCTTCCACTTTCCGAAGGATGGAGTTTTGCTTGAATTACCCCTTCGAAAATTTCGGTGAAACTTCCTTGTCAAGAGAGCGAGCTGCTTCTCAAAGTCCTCCATAGATAGGTTCTCGTCATCGCCTGAGGAGGATGAATCCGCGTCTTCTTCTTTTGTTGTTTTCAAAGCATAACCTGAAGACTTAGAAGAGGATGCCTTTCCCGAAGAATAGTTAGTAGGAAATGTCATTTCATATGTTTGTAAAGAACCAACTAATTCTTCTACACGGATTTCGTCCGGGTGTTTAATAGTTTCAATGGCTGTAACCTTGGAACGAAATCTTTCAGGAAGAGTTCTTAGTAATTTTCTTACAACTTTAAATTCTGGAATCTTCTCTCCCAAGTTAGAACATGAGTTTACGATGTCTTGCAATCGTGTGTAATAGTCTGTGAACGATTCAATTTCTGCCATGAAAATAGAGTCAAACTTGCTCGTAAGCATTTGCAGTTTCTGAATCTTCACAAGGTTAGTTCCCTCATGCGTAACTTGAAGAACATCCCAGATTTCTTTCGCAGTCTCACATGCCGAGACGCGAGAGAACTCTGTTTGAGACAAAGCATTAAATAGAGCATTAATCCCTTTGCCATTGTAAGAAGAAAAATCTATCTCTTCCTTGGTCCATTTCGACCTAGGTTTGATGGTGCGAACATCACCAATAAATTCAGTTGGATTAGACCATCCTAATTCAATTGATTGCCACACCCGTTCGTCGATGGAAATTAAAAAGGCTTTCATCCGTACTTTCCAGTACGCATAATTTGTTCCATTGAAGAACGGAGGTCTGTTGATGTTTCCACCTTCAACCATTGTTTACAACCCTATTCCCGCTCCGATACCACTTGTTGGGTTATGTATAATTGGATCTAAATAGGGGAAAAAACACCTAGAGGGGGGTGAATAGGTGTAAACAATAAACACTCAAAAATCTTTGCGATATAAAACCCAATGCGGAAAAATAAATAACACGCAGAGATTTTTACGTGGAAAACTCCAAACCGGAGTAAAAAACCACGGGACCGATAACACGGTGAAATCCACTAGAATTAAACACGTACAAGGTGATATACCGTACTCACAGACGACTCAACCTTTTCCATACGCTCCTAGTTGATTTTCTCCGCTCGCTCCACGACGCTTCTCGAATCCACGATCTGCGTCCCACGCCGAATCCACGACGTCCAACGTCGACTCCACGACGTCTGACCGAATCCACGGTTTTCACCCAGTAGCACGCTTCGAATCCACGAACGTACCTCGCTCCGAATCCACGAGAGCGGTTGCACCTTGAATCCACAAGGCCACGCGAGTCCACGCGCCGATTTGGGATAAATCGTTGATTTTTGGGTGGTGATGATCCGCCGAATACTTAGATTAGAAATAGATCGGAAATACCATCTATGTATTCATTGATTTGATTCTACTCAAAATGTGAGTATGAAAACCTAGAATCAAATCAATCAATATAGATGAAGAAACATAGGGTAATATCTATTGATTTCCTTTCTTCTCTATAGGTGGATTCATATGGCCGTATTTTTGATTTGGATATGACGGCTTCCACGGCTTAAGCGGCTTCACCTAGAAAAATGAATCATAGGGTCTATTTATAGGTTAGAAACCCTTGGAAAAAGATAAGAATAAAAAATATCCTTTTCTGGAATTTTACATGACGACGATCCGGATCGGAGTTCGGCGATCCGGATTGTAGTAGCGAGAAAAACAGTTTCCAGAAAAACGAAGGTTCGGGATCCGGATCGAATTGCCTGATCCGGATCGTTCATACAGTTTCACCAAACACCAACGTTCGGGATCCGGATTGGAAAGCCTGATCCGGATCGTTCATAAAACATGGTAAAACCAGTGTTCGGGATCCGGATCAAAGGAGGCTACGATCCGGATTGAACTTGTGTATGAACGAACACCCTTCGGGATCCGGATTGCAAAGTCTGATCCGGATCCTGAACATGTCCCATGTCTAGTTTTTGATATTTATGCAATTACAAGTTCATCCAAGTGTTTCTACACTATAAGAAGTATTCGGATCACCAAAGATATTAAGTTAAACATACCTGATCCTTTTGAATTCTTCTTTCTTGAGATTGAGTTATATGATCCAACCTTCTTTTCCTTCAATCTTCAAGACTTAACCGAATTCACGAAATACGCCAACTTAAATTCCGTAACAAACAAACACCTCCTAGCCTGGCTTGCTAAAAGTAACAGTCCTCGCGGCACAATCAATAGTCGCGAAATAGCGAGCCAGCCAATCCATCCCCAGTACAATATCGAAATCTCGCAGCTGACTAAGGACCATCAGGTCCGCTGGCAAAATCCAAGACTCAAGCTGTACAGGGCAAGACCAACAACACTCCTCTACATGCAATGTATGATCGGGAATCTGTACCTCTAATGCATGTGGCAACCGACCTAACTCTAGTCCATGAGATGATGCAAATACTCTACTGATAAAAGAATGTGATGCACCGGTATCAAATAAAGTGCTAGCTCTAGTACCGAAAAGTAAAATGATACCTGCCACCACGTGGTCGGCTGCCGCGGAGTCCCCTACCTGGGCGGCGTAAACTCGCCCGCTCTGAGCTGGTGGTTGGTAGTCTGCAGGGTGGGAAGAAGGAGCCCTGCTCGCTGGAGCATAAGGCCGCTGCTGGGGCACCGAAGGGGCTGATGCCGAGGAAGGAGCTGTCGACGCCGCAAAAGGGCAAGTGGCTCGCATATGACCAGACTGTCCACAGATATAACATCGTCCCCACCGCTGATCGCAAGTGCTGGGAAAGTGCTGCCCTCCACAGAAGACACATCTATCAGACGACTGGGGCTGTCGGGACTGCTGCTGTGGCCTCCGAGACTGCTGCTGCTGCTGTCGCTGTGGCTGCCGCTGTGACCCCTGCTGTCGCGACTGCGACCTCTGCTGCTGCGAGTGCTGCTGCTGTCGCTGGGGCTGCTGCTGCTGCTGCTGGTACTGTGGGGGTCTCTGGGATCCCCCAGGCCCTCGCCGCTCCGAACGCCCACGGCCCGTAAACTGAGGCGGTGGCGGTCGGGGCGGCCTCCATGAACTGGCCTGTCCCCCATCGTCTGGCGCTGGCCGCTTCCTCTCAGAACTCTGAGCGACCAAGCCTCCACGCCTAGCGACCACATGATCTCCCCTCTCAACCCACTCCGCGTGATCCACTGCCTCTGATAAAGTCTGAAGCCTCTGGGCATGCACCAAGGTATAAATCTTCGGGCGCAGACCCGTCTCAAAGAGCTCCACCTGGTGCAGTCCATCCCTGGCGACATAGGGTACGCAGTTGAGCAACTGCGTGAACTCCTGGAAGTAGTCCCACACTGTCCGGTCCCCCTGCTGAAGATTCTTCAAATCATCTTCTAGCTTTTTCTTCACGCTCGTGGAGAAATAAGTATCAAGGATCATCCTCCTGAACTCCGACCAGGGTAGCTGTCGGGTGATCTGAAACTCTAAGGGCTCGACCCGACGCCACCAAGCATCCGGATCCTCCTCTAGACAATGCACGACCATATGCACTCTGAATCTCGGATCAATGAAGAAATCTCTGAACAACTTCTCCATTAATGCTAACCACGATCCTATCTCCCTTGGGTGAGTGCTCCGTCCAGAGAACCTAGGTGGTCCTCGCTGACAAAACTGGGTGAGTTTGTCAGCAAACTCCTGCTTCTCCGCTGGGGTCAAAGGCCTGATCACTCCCTGAGCCCCACTGCTCGACGACGGTGCCGTAGGGACTGGTGGAATAACCAGTGGTATAGCTGGTGGTACAGGGGCCTCTACAGTAGTAGGGGGAGGTGCAACCAACCTGGGCAAGCAACTGCTCGAACCTCTGCTCCTGTCGGCGGTGACTCTCCGCCAACTGGGCCACCATGGCCCTCAGCTCACTAATCTCTGTTACGGAATTAAAGTTGGCGTATTTCGTGAATTCGGTTAAGTCTTGAAGATTGAAGATAAAGAAGGTTGGATCATATAACTCAATCTCAAGAAAGAAGAATTCAAAAGGATCAGGTATGTTTAACTATTTATCTTTGGTGATCCGAATACTTCTTATAGTGTAGAAACACTTGGATGAATTTTTATTTGCATAAAAATCAAAAACTGGACATGGGACATGTTCAGGATCCGGATCAGATATTCCAATCCGGATCCGGAAGGGTGTTAGTTCATACGCAACTGCAATCCGGATCGTAGCCTTCCTTGATCCGGATCCCGAACACTGGTTTTTACCAAAATATATGAACGATCCGGATCAGGCATTTCAATCCGGATCCCGAACATTGGTGTTTGGTGAATTGTATGAACGATCCGGATCAGGCACTTCGATCCGGATCCCGAACCTTTGTTTTTCTGGAAACTGTCTGTCTCGTTACTGCAATCCGGATCGCCGAAATCCGATCCGGATCGTCGTACTGAAAAATTACAGAAAAGGTTAGTTTTTGATTCTTATCTTTTTCCAATGGTTTCTAACCTATAAATAGACCCTACGATTCATTTTTTAGGGTAATCCAAAATACGGTCAAAAATAGAAAAATCCACAGATAGAGAAGAAAGGAAATACTATATCTAATTCTATGTTTCTTCATCTATTCTATTGATTTGATTCTAGGTTTTCCAAACTCATATTTTGAGTAGAATCAAATTAATGAATACTTAGATGGTATTTCCGATCTATTTCTAATCTAAGTATTCGGCGGATCATCACCACCCAAAAACAACGATTTATCCCAAATCGGCGCGTGGACTCGCGCGGTCTTGTGGATTCAAGGTGCAACCGCTCTCGTGGATTCGGAGCGAGGTACGTTCGTGGATTCAAAGCGTGCTACTGGGTGAAGACCGTGGATTCGGTCGGACGTCGTGGAGTCGACATTGGACGTCGTGGATTCGGCGTTGGACGCAGATCGTGGATTCGAGAAGCGTTGCGGAGCGAGCGGAGAAGATCAACTAGGAGCGTATGGAAAAAGGTTGAGTCGTCTGTGAGTACGGTATATCACCTTTGTACGTATTATAATTCTAGTGGATTTCACCGTGTTATCGGTCCCGTGGTTTTTTACTCCGGTTTGGAGTTTTCCACGTAAAAATCTCTGCGTGTTATTTATTTTTCCGCATTGGGTTTTATATCGCAAAGATTTTTGAGTGTTTATTGTTTACACCTATTCACCTCCCTCTAGGTGTTTTTTCCCCTATTTAGATCCAATTATACATAACCCAACAAGTGGTATCAGAGAGGGAATAGGGTTGTAAACAATGGTTGAAGGTGGAAACATCAACAGACCTCCGTTCTTCGATGGAACAAATTATGCGTACTGGAAAGTACGGATGAAAGCCTTTTTAATTTCCATCGACGAACGGGTGTGGCAATCAATTGAATTAGGATGGTCTAATCCAACTGAATTTATTGGTGATGTTCGCACCATCAAACCTAGGTCGAAATGGACCAAGGAAGAGATAGATTTTTCTTCTTACAATGGCAAAGGGATTAATGCTCTATTTAATGCTTTCAAACTGAGTTCTCTCGCGTCTCGGCATGTGAGACTGCGAAAGAAATCTGGGATGTTCTTCAAGTTACGCATGAGGGAACTAACCTTGTGAAGATTCAGAAACTGCAAATGCTTACGAGCAAGTTTGACTCTATTTTCATGGCAGAAAATGAATCTTTCACAGATTACTATACACGATTGCAAGACATCGTAAACACATGTGCTAACTTGGGAGAGAAGATTCCAGAATTTAAAGTTGTAAGAAAAATATTAAGAACTCTTCCTGAAAGATTTCGTTCCAAGGTTACGGCCATTGAAACTATTAAACACCCGGACGAAATCCGTGTAGAAGAATTAGTTGGTTCTTTACAAACATATGAAATGACATTTCCTACTAACTATTCTTCGGGAAAAGCATCATCTTCTAAGTCTTCAGGTTTAGCATTGAAAACAACAAAAGAAGAAGACGCGGATTCATCCTCCTCAGACGATGATGTAAACCTATCTATGGAGGACTTTGAGAAGCAGCTTGCTCTCTTGACAAGAAGATTTCGCCGAAACTTTCGAAGGGGTAACTCAAGCAAAACTCCATCCTTCGTAAAGTCGAAGAAAGGCAAAGGTTCTTCAAGTTTCAAACCAAGAAAGTAAGAGGGTTTTTCTAAGGATAAGAAAAGCTCAGAAGGACAAGTCCAATGCTTCAAGTGCAGAGGGTACGGCCATATCTCAACGGAGTGTCCAAATAAGAATCCGCCCAAGAAGAAGGCGATGCAAGCCGTCACTTGGGATGACACCTCATCGTCAAATGAGTCATCGTCAAGTGATGAAGAAGATAACGCAACGACGTTCCATGCGTCCACATCTTCACCCTTCATGTGCTTAATGGCAAGTACATCCGAGTCATTGTCCAACTCCTCCCAAGTTGAAAAGAATGCAACGAACGATGAATCGGATAATTCGGAAGGTGAAGATTTTGCTCTAGCCTACCACAGACTTTTGAGGGATTCAAAGAAACTGGCTAAGCAAAACAAGGGGTTGAGAGGGAGATTGCAGGATCTCGAAGAAGAAGTAAAAAGGGTAACTTCTCTCTCGACTGATCTTGAAGTGGAAAGGGATAATCTGATAAAAGCAAATGCTTCACTTCAAGAGTCCAATGAGCAATTCGAGAAGAATTATGTAGATATGGTGAACAAAGCGAATTACTTCTTGAAGCTCAACGGCGAGGCTCGACAGGAAAAATTGGAAATGACAGAGACCATTCTCCAACTCAAGGATGACTTACAGCGATTTTCATCAAGAAGGAGTAAGTTGGATAAGCTTCTTGGTCTTGGTCAATCAAACAAATTCGGCCTCGGATACAATCGAACTGAAGACAATTTTAGTTCGGTTGGGACAGTCTTTGTGCCCCAGTCGGCATCTCCTCCTCCGACACCGGAATTGACGACAAACAACGACAACAAACAGACTTCCCCCTCTTCGGAATCGTCAAGCATCAAGGTATGTTTTCGTTGTGGTATTGCAGGGCACATAAGGAGAAATTGCAAGATGGGAGCCAAACGCTCAACTCAAGCACTTCTTGCAACGACTACCAAAAGGGTGATTCCTCGGAAATCAAATGCAAATTATTCGAAGGAAAAGAGCCTCGGTAGTTCATCAAACAAGACGACAACGTCAAGGAAAAGCGATGGATCACACAAGACGCTTTCACCAAAGGTATCAACTTCACAATCATTTCCGACGTACTCCAAAACTCAAAAGGTTTGGGTACGCAAAGGTGAATTCTTCTTTCATCCTTGAACCACGTTGGTACTAATCGGCCCTTAGAATTATTGCATATGGATTTAATAGGGCCGACACGTCAACCATCCTTGGGAGGTAAATGGTATATTTTCTTATTGGTTGATGATTTCTCTAGATACTCATGGGTAGCATTTTTAAAAGAGAAAGCTGATACTTTTGATTCTTTTCACGAGATTTGCCTTCGTATTATGATTGAAAAGAATGAAAAGATCATTCGTGTTAGAAGTGATAGAGGTGGAGAATTCATAAATTCTAAATTCATTGATTTTTGCACTTCCAATGGCATTAAACATGAATTCTCAGCACCCTATACACCTCAACAGAATGGTGTAGTCGAGCGCAAAAATAGGGTTGTACAAGAGATGGCACGTGTTATGCTTCATAGCCGGAATTTACCGTTATATTTTTGGGCTGAAGCTGTGAACACTGCAATCTATGTTATTAATCGAGTTTATTTGCGCCCGAGAACTTTAAATACACCATATGAACTATGGTTCTGTAGAAAACCAAACATCAAATATTTTCGTATCTTTGGGAGTCGGTGTTACATTTTACGTGACCGCGAAAATCTTGGAAAGTTTGACTCTCGAAGTGACGAAGGGATTTTCTTGAGTTATTCTACAAATAGTAGAGCATATCGGGTATTTAACTTGGAATCTAAAACGATTGTAGAATCCATAAATGTTAAAGTAGATGAAGCTTTCCACTTTGTATCTGATAAATCTACCCCTGATATCTCTCTTGATGATGATACTCCTGTAAATGCATCTTCTCATGATAATACTTCCAATATTAATGATGCATCTAATGGTTCTTCAAGTTTATCTGATATGCAGGAATCATCTCATGTACCTCCGAGTACTCCATTACCTCAAACGTTACGCATCTCCAAGGATCATCCTGAATCAAACATTATTGGAGACCCACAAGAAGGAGTCAGAACTCGGAGGCAGTTGGTTTGTGGATTCGCTTGTTACGTTTCCATGATCGAACCAAAGAACGTCGATGAAGCTCTTCAGGATGACTACTGGATTGAAGCAATGCAGGAAGAGCTCCATCAGTTTGAACGAAACAAAGTCTGGGAATTAACGACGCCTCCGAAGCAACACAATGTGATCGGTACTAAATGGATTTTCAAGAACAAGAAAAATGAGGATGGTACCATCATCAGGAACAAAGCACGGTTAGTTGCTCAAGGCTACTCTCAAATAGAAGGTATAGACTTTGATGAAACGTTCGCCCCTGTAGCTAGACTCGAGTCCATTCGTATCTTATTCGCTATTGCTTGTCACTTTAAAATAAAACTCTTTCAAATGGACGTTAAGAGCGCGTTTTTAAATGGGTTTTTAAATGAGAAAGTTTATGTGGCTCAACCGAAAGGTTTTGTAGGCTGTAAACTACCTAACCATGTTTTTCGTTTGAAAAAGGCTCTTTACGGTTTAAAACAAGCACCGCGAGCGTGGTACGAAAGGTTGACAAAGCACCTTTTGGAGAAGGGCTATACTCGAGGGGGAGCAGATCAGACTCTCTTTGTGAAGCATTATCAAGATAACTTCATTGTTGCACAAATCTATGTCGATGACATTGTATTTGGAGCAACAAAGGATAATGATGCTTCTAAATTCGCAGAAACCATGGAAAGCGAATTTGAGATGTCTATGATGGGCGAACTGACATACTTTCTTGGATTGCAAGTGAAACAAAATGGTGAAGGCATCCATCTGTGTCAATCCAAGTATGCAAAGGAGTTGGTAAAGAAATTCGGATTAGAAGATTCTAAAGATTTTCCTACTCCTATGGGAACTAGCAATAAGGGATTAGGAAGTGAATCTCTTAGTGATAGTGTAGACGAGAAACTCTATCGAAGTATGATTGGAAGTCTACTCTACCTCACAGCTAGTCGCCCGGACATATCCTTTAGTGTTGGGATCTGCGCGAGATATCAGTCAGCACCAAAGGAGGATCACCTGAAAGCGGTGAAACGGATCATCCGGTACGTCAAAGGAACTGTAAACTTCAGAATTTGGTATCCTATGGGAACAAGTCTAGACATTATAGGATATTCAGATGCCGATTGGGCAGGATCAGTGGATGATCGGAAAAGTACGAGTGGTGCATGTTTCTATCTTGGCCATTGTCTTGTTGCATGGCATAGTAAAAAGCAAAACTGCATTGCACTCTCGACTGCCGAAGCGGAATATATCTCAGCGGGTAGTTGTTCAACTCAACTCATTTGGATGAAAAGCGTGTTGAGCGACTTCCGGATTTCAGCAACTTCGGTAACTGTTTTATGTGACAACACTAGTGCTATAAACATTTCAAAAAACCCTATGTTGCACTCTAGAACAAAACACATTGAACTTAGATATCAGTTTCTTAGAGAGCTAGTTGAATCAAATATTCTTCAAATTTCCTACATTTCAACTGAAGATCAATTAGCTGACTTTTTAACAAAACCTTTGGATCAAAAACGTTTTATTCATTTGCGTAAAGCAATTGGAATGCTTTCCTTGAAATAACCTCTTTTTGAAACTCTTGTTTAGGTTAGGTTTTGTTTTTGTGTTTTTGTTCATTATCTATGCTTAGACATAGAACATTAATTGAGCATTAGTTGTATTGACTTTAATTGCATCCTTTTATATATTTAGAAATTTATTATGCTTTAGATATCATAATATTTCATTTGATGCAATGATCATTTATGTCAATTAAATCATCTTTGTTTTGATCAAAGTCAATTTCTCTCTCAATGATCTCTTGGTATAGTTATTATCTTATTTGACTATTTAGTCGAGTATGAAATCGAGATCAATATTTGGTTGAATACTTTATATCTTAAATAATTGATAGCCAATTGAGGGGGAGTCAAAGAAGTGTTATGCTCAAAAGATGTGGAAAGAGTTACATCCCAATGAGGAGTGTGAAAACTACCACCACATGGAAGAAAGAGCTACCACCTCGGTCGTCCGAGTACTGTGTGCAGCTACCACATGTATACCAAGCAAGGTTTTTCAAGTTTGATTAAATAAAATGCATGTTGAAATACTTGACTCTGTCAAAATTTCAAGGTTGGTATAAGGTGGGAATTTTAATGAAAGATGCTCAAAGAGCCACTCTCTTTAATAAATTGACTAGATATATTATCTAACTTATCTGGGATTTCAGACATCTATTGATCTTGGTATTTCATTTTCTTTACCAAATTGATGATTTGATAAAGGCATTACTCATAAGATCAAGTTAGATGTAATTGAAGTTGTTCAACTTTAAGGGATTTAATTTTTATAAATTTTCGTTTCATTTGTTGAATATTTTTGATAGATTTGGCATAATCTATTTCTTGTTGTATGAAATGATGATTTTCGTTTAAAGTTGATACACAAAAGTGCTTACAATCTTTTTCTGGATTTTCTAGAATTTTTCTGAATTTTTCTGAAGAAAGAGTTGGAGCCGATCCGGATTGGACAAGCCGATCCGGATCCCGAACGCAGGTATTTTCTGCGGGTAGCCAATCCGGATCAGAATAACGAACTGATCCGGATCGCGGCTAGGGTTTTATATAGAACAAAAGGAGTTTGATTTCTTTTTACTTCAATCTTTTGTTCCAAAGTTTCCAGAGCTTCTCTCTCTAGAATTCATCCGTCTTGGAAGCTTTCAAACTCAAGTTCTTCGATTCTAAGTAAGTTTTATTGATCAAAATCTCGGTTTTTCACAGTTTTTCATATTCTTCCTCAAAACGTGATGAAATTTCTGTATCTTTTTCGTTTATGGATGGTTTTTGATCAAATTTTTTTTGAAATAAGAACTCTGGGTATATTAGTTTTGATTATATGCTAGGTATTCTCATGATAAACGGATTTTTGGCCTTCGATTCCAAAAATTTCGGTTTTAGGGCATATAATGGGAATTTTCCAAAATCATGCGATTGATCTTCCTTTAAAATTCTTTTTGCAAAACTAATTTGATTCTTAGTCTCTCTACACGATTATGATTGTTTGGGTACAATTTTTTAAATTTTTGAAAATTAACAATTTTTGTCGTGTTCTTGAGTTGTTGCCCACAGGACCTTATTTCTTACAAAGAACTTGTAGCAATGGTGATCACCTGGATCATTTTTCTTCTGGCTGCTATGGTTCATACAAGAGATACTATCAAGCCCAAGAAAGCTAAGAAAGCGAAGAAAACAAAGGATGATTCCGATACGGAATCTGAAACGGAATCGATCGATTGGGATGAGCTTCAAGTTGAAGCAACTACTCCCACTGCTTCGAAAGGGAAAGCCCCTGCAGAGACATCAAAGGCAAAGGCTCCGCCCACTGCTGCTGAAAATGGAAAAGCACCAATGATCTCTTCATCCATCTCCTTAAAAAGAAAAAGACTTGCTCGACGGCTTGGACGAGCTCGGGGTATTGAAATAAATGAACCATGCCAAGAGGAAACAAAGAATATCCCTCAAACTGAAACTGAATCTGAAGACGAAGAAGATTGGGACACATTTCTTAATGAAGTACAACAAGGTATTGATGAAGAAAATAAGTTTTACCTAAAGAACAAGAAGCTGATGAAGTCTTCCTCAACGATTAAGCAGTACACAAGGAAAAAGAATTCGCCAAGCAATGGAATTCAAATCAATGAACCTCTTGACAATTCACATTCTCTGCCAAGAAGATCTCCTCGGAATGAAGGTCAGACTGCTCCGTCAGCTGTCACACAACGTTCTTCAACTTCCAGAAGAATCGACCAAAACGCAAACTTAGTGTCTTCCATCAATCAAGAACAAGATAAACTGGCTCTGAAACTCAGAAAAATGTCCACGGACATACATAAGATGAAACAAGAATGTTCTACGATTTCGGGAATGCTTAAAGGAATTTTGAACAAACTGAGATGTAGTGCCTCTGATGAATCAGACTCAGATGATTGATTTGTGCTCAAATTTTTCTTTTTCTTGTGCAGATTTTTAATCTTTTCTTGTGCAGGTTTTAAGTTTTAGTTTTTAGTTTTAATTCTCACACTTTTGGTTCTTGAACTTGTTAACTTTTCTCTCCATTTTGGTAATTTTGGCTAAAGTTTGTGACAAAAAGGGGGAGAGAATATTAGAACAGTTGAACAATGAAACTATGATCGATTGTCCAGTTGTGAACCATGACAATGAAACTATGATCGATTGTCCAGTTGTGAACCATGAAGGTAAGTAGAACTTCAATTTTTGGTTTTCGGTTCTCATTTGTGATTACATGCATGCCTCGACTAACTATTCGATTAACTATTTGGGCATGTAATATAACTAACAAGTTGATGTTCACTAACAATTCTGTGACATTTGGATTTTGATTGCATAGAAGATATGTTGGTTTTTAACTATGATCCAATTACATATCTGAATGTATAAATGTCATGGTAAGTATAAATGAGTATAAACTTCATCTCTGTGTGTGGTTTTTGAATGACATAAAATTCTTGAGGTATCTAACGATTTCTTTTGTCAAGAATGATTTCTTTTGCAGAGAGTACAGATGTCTAAGTCTAGAGTCTGTTTTAGGAGTTTAACTCATGTATCTATCTTTATTTGGATCTCATTGTAAATTTTTGTAGTATGGTGATAGCAACAAAAATATCTTTTTGAATTTTCTTGAGTGGATTTGTGTTTTGTCACGAAACCGCCAAAGTGGGAGATTGTTACGGAATTTAAGTTGGCGTATTTCGTGAATTCGGTTAAGTCTTGAAGATTGAAGGTAAAGAAGGTTGGATCATATAACTCAATCTCAAGAAAGAAGAATTCAAAAGGATCAGATATGTTTAACTATTTATCTTTGGTGATCCGAATACTTCTTATAGTGTAGAAACACTTGGATGAATTTTTATTTGCATAAAAATCAAAAACTGGACATGGGACATGTTCAGGATCCGGATCAGATATTCCAATCCGGATCCCGAAGGGTGTTAGTTCATATTCAACTGCAATCCGGATCGTAGCCTTCCTTGATCCGGATCCCGAACACTGGTTTTTACCAAAATATATGAACGATCCGGATCAGGCATTTCAATCCGGATCCCGAACATTGGTGTTTGGTGAATTGTATGAACGATCCGAATCAGGCACTTCGATCCGGATCCCGAACCTTTGTTTTTCTGGAAACTGTCTGTCTCGTTACTGCAATCCGGATCGCCGAAATCCGATCCGGATCGTCGTCCTGAAAAATTACAGAAAAGGTTAGTTTTTGATTCTTATCTTTTTCCAATGGTTTCTAACCTATAAATAGACCCTACGATTCATTTTTTAGGGTAATCCAAAATACGGTCAAAAATAGAAAAATCCACAGATAGAGAAGAAAGGAAATACTAGATCTAATTCTATGTTTCTTCATCTATTCTATTGATTTGATTCTAGGTTTTCCAAACTCATATTTTGAGTAGAATCAAATTAATGAATACTTAGATGGTATTTCCGATCTATTTCTAATCTAAGTATTCGGCGGATCATCACCACCCAAAAACAACGATTTATCCCAAATCGGCGCGTGGAGTCGCGTGGCCTTGTGGATTCAAGGTGCAACCGCTCTCGTGGATTCGGAGCGAGGTACGTTCGTGGATTCGAAGCGTGCTACTGGGTGAAGACCGTGGATTCGGTCGGACGTCGTGGAGTCGACGTTGGACGTCGTGGATTCGGCGTTGGACGCAGATCGTGGATTCGAGAAGCGTTGCGGAGCGAGCGGAGAAGATCAACTAGGAGCGTATGGAAAAAGGTTGAGTCGTCTGTGAGTACGGTATATCACCTTTGTACGTGTTATAATTCTTGTGGATTTCACCGTGTTATCGGTCCCGTGGTTTTTTACTCCGGTTTGGAGTTTTCCACGTAAAAATCTCTGCGTGTTATTTATTTTTCCGCATTGGGTTTTATATCGCAAAGATTTTTGAGTGTTTATTGTTTACACCTATTAACCCCCCTCTAGGTATTTTTTCCCTTATTTAGATCCAATTATACATAACCCAACAATCTCTGATGGCCCGGACTGCTCCGGTACCTCCGAAGGTGTAGGAGTACCCCGGGTAGGGATCTGCCGCCTAGGAGGCATCCTGCCACACAAGAAACCACGGGTCAGTAAAAAAACCACTCTCGACCCAATCCAGCGAAAGTCATGGACATCCCCCTATTTCTGTAACCTTATGTTGTCTGCAGCCAACATAATAGTCTACCAGAAATAGGATATGCCAGTCCCTCTCCACTCACAGGAAGAGTTTAATAATAATAAATTACCGACTTTCGCAAAACATCACGTCACTCACGCCCTGCCTTCCTAAGGTCTGCCAAAAAGCCTAGGATTTCCTAAGTCCCAACTGACCTATCCCTAAGCTCTGATACCAACCTAATCTGTCACGCCCCGGGTGTACACCAGAACCCGGGCTTGTCCACAGATCCGCCGTGCACACGGTATTTCCCGTGTACACGAAGCGCTGGTAACCTGCTCAGATATAAATGAAATAATAAAGGAGCATAAAAACAGAGCTAAACTAAAAACTAGTACATCTCAGACAAATGCTGGAAATAAAAGTACAATAAACTCTCATAAATATACATGTGTCTCTCCCAGCTCACGAAATAAATACAACCAGCTGGCCGCAGCCAGACCCAAAATAAAAGAAAATACAACCGTCCGAGTGTACAGGGGATACATCAAAACTACTAAACTCGAGCTCGGGGTAGTAGCTATCTAATCGGCGATCCTCTTACCTCGATCCTGGGCAGAGGGTCCCGCAGCTCCAACAGAGGACTCTGCAAAACAAAGGGGAAAGAAAAAGGGAAAATAGTGGGGGGGTGAGAACTACTATAAAAACAGTAACCTCCCCTAGTGGGTAGACCTCAAACTCAGACATGCCCACTAGGACTACCAGAGGCGAAAATAAAACAAAGGTGGTAAGCTATAAGTAAATCTACTGATGATAAAGCTACCACTAATATGCCTCTAAAATGGCCAGCTAAAAGAATAGCTAAATGTATGCATCAGAATGTCAAAGCCTGACTGACCAAACCCAATCAATACACCAGTAAACACTGGTACTGCCTGCTCTGCTGTCAACTCAAGAACCCAGTATCTGATCGGCACACGGCACGATCCTCAAAGTATCCAATCGACCGGCACACGGCTCGGCCCTAAGCCTACTCCGGAGTGGCACTCGAGGGGAGCGACCCACACGAGTAAAGTATGTAACCATAAGTATCTGATATAGCAGGACTGGATCAAGACTCTAGCAAGTGGGTAAGACCATCCACTAAGGAAACCCGATCCCTCACCTCCAATCTGATGCAATAATAATAATAGTAATAATCCGGTCGACCGCCCACAGTCCGCGGTTGCCGCAATACCCAACCATCGATCCCCTAAGACCAGACAACAGGAGAAAGAATAAAAAGCATGGTTTCTCCTAAGTCAATTCCAGCATGTTTGTGTAGCAGAAAAAGGTGGCCTAGCTAGATGACCATACAACCATGCAAAGTCCTTTACTTGATAAGGCAATTTCAAGTACTCTAACTTTTACAAAACTAAGTGCATAGAACCTCTAATGTACATGTTGCATAAATAGAAACTCACTAACAAGTAATCTTTTCAAAATATGAACTCTAACCACATACCCAAACCTTCTCTTATACATACAACATGATATGGATTTAGCATGATTTTCAAGTGTTTAAACTACACATTTAAAGTAAGGAAACACAACTTACTAACATTTAGTTCTCTAACAATGCAAATAGTAACAATGAATCCATGATCTCATACAAGCATGCTAGGTCCATTTCCCAATTCTAACTAGCAACATGGTCAAGCACCACTCTAATATGCCTAGTGACACGTCAAAAGTAGGAGGTTTACAACGACACCCACCTCGAGCGCTAAATCCCTGTCCAAAGGAGAATCCCACGCTCGGTCCACACAGTCACCACAACACTGCACACTATATCCCAAAAGAACAAACATAATTTAAACATACAAAGTTCACAAAATCTGTCCACCATTACCACAGTCCAGAGTTTCTCAATTTTCACCTGCGAAACTACCGGGAAAATTCTAAGAAAAATACTATCACGATCCTCGCGACGAACCCGTCGTAACGAGTACCTGCACGCTCAAAACCGAGTTTCCTACGCTGAGATAAAAATTCGGCAAGGGGAACACCCCAATACAAACTGTACAAAATTTCCGTGTCAAAGAACTACAGTGAAAGGAGATTTTCACCTTCGAGAGAAATCCAGAAAAATCTGAGAAAAATCCAGGAGATTCCTTGCGAAATGTAGATGAAAAATGCCTTTTGAATCGCCTCGATCCGACATCTGTGCGAAAAGATACGGCTATAACACCGCAGCGCTGTCCAAAAATCCGCGAAGGAAAAATGGGTCAAATGGAAGCTCGGAAAAATCCAAGGTCAGCACGGAAATCGAGGAAACTCGAAACACAGAAGTTGGAGTCCTACCTGTCGAGAGTCCGATGGCGCAAGAATCATCGGAAAAGGAGGTCTGGGTGAGTCGGAGGAGCCCAAACACTGAGAAGGAGAATGAGCGTTGCGCCGGGCCGTAAAATCGCGAACCTCAGGATGCGTGCCTCCAAAAATCCTAGGGTTCCACCAGAGAACAGAGAACAGAGTGAAGAAGAAATCTCATAAAGGTTTCTCTGTGAAATGAAGCCCAGAAAAAGAGTAAAAGGCCTCCAAAGCCCCCTATTTATAGGCCCAGCCCAAAGCCATGACCAACCGGATTTCGGGCGCAACAATTCGAGCGCCCGAATCCGTTTGGTCGCACGAACGCCCGTCCGACCAGTGCACGGAAGTTCCTGCGCATGCCACGTACCCCCACAAACAGCGGACAGCGAAAAGGGCGACTGGGAACGCGCCGCGTGGCCACCACTTGGTCAAAGTGGTAGGTACGGTCCGCCACTCGCGGGCCGACGCGTGGCGGTACTCGAGCGCGGCCGACAGCGCGCCTGGCGCCTCTGCGCGCACGCGCCCCGAGGCTTCCTGCGCACTGCGTGGACCGTGCCCCCGTGAGCCAGCCAGTCGCATGCCTCCACGTAGCATACACCCGGTCCACCGAAGCCGCAGAAAAAATTCCCTGGACCGCGCTGCTTGCGCCCGCCATTCCGGGCGCACCACGTGGCCCGCCAAAGGTCCATACACCCGCCGCGCAACCCCGTGGACCGAGCTGCGTGGGCCGGGCAATAACAGGCCGCCACGTGGCTCCAGGCCGGTCCACGGTCTCCCCCCATGCACCGAATTGACCCGAAAACTTCCGGAAGCCCATTTTTGGTCGTCCGGACTCCAAATTTAACAAGCAAATAGCCGTTTTCAAGCGTTTTTCCGCGCTGAATCCAAATCCAACCTCTGTTTGGCCCAAATCATTTTCTAAACTTCGGCAAATACAGCCGAAGGCCAAATCAGCTACAAATGTCTCACAGGGTCCATCTGTGGCATCCCTTTGATGCACCATGGGCCAGACACACCAATGCTAGGTGTTACACATAGTGGATTCATCGAAAAGTGGCATGGGGAAAACTAGAACACTACAAGTTCAACACCAGTCTAGTCTAGCGGGAGTTCGGGATCGGCCTACATTCGGGGGGCTCGTTCGACTGACTTCGAGGTGGGTTTTTATTTTGAGAATTAGCGTCGGGCTTCCGGCGGTTGCAACTACTTCTGATTTTACGTTTAACTGTGCTAACGTGGATAGTAGTTATGGTCCTTGCTATTGAGTTATACTTTGTATATTTGGTGATCTTTATGGTTCATTACTATCGGTTTTATCTGGTGTACTTGGTTACTATGCTCAAGGCTGCAGCACGCGCACCCGCGGTTTGGCCACCGCAAAGGGTGCGCTTTTCCGGAAAAGTGGTCTATGACCCGTGTACACCCACGAGGTGACGTAGTGGGGCCCCCGTAGTTGTGGGGTTTTGAGGCGCCAAGGTGTGAGCGGTGCGACCCGTCGACGTAGATGCTCGACGTGGTCAGGTTTTGCAGGTGTTCGTGTCTCTCGTTCCCTCGTGGGAGGGTGGTTGCTCCGGATCGTCTGACGCTCACCCTTGTTTGCAGTCTGAAAAACAAATCCCTTTTCGTTGATTGTTTCCGCTGAATGAAACCCCTGGGGCGTGACAGATTAAGATGGTATCAGAGGCTTTCTTTAATCACAACAGTTTGTGCCCGACATCCACAAATATACCTCACTTAGCTACTAATGAATGAAATGAATGGCATAGAAGCGTAGAACGCGAGTGATCGGGGGGGGGGGGGGGGGGGGGGGAAGTATAGGTCCCTTTTCTCGATAGTTGGTTGAGTGCTATGCTAGCGGAGGCTAGAGCTGACTTGTGTGGTGTGTGTGTACGGGTTAAGTTTTGTTCCCGGTTTAGCTCAGTTGTCGTGCTTGTGTAGTCGTGTTGTTTTGGAGGCTGGCTGCCACCGGGGTCGGGATGGTTGGTAGGGATCAATGGGTTAAGCAACCAGCAGGGGACACGGTGTGCCTGCTGACGGCGTTCATGCACTTGGTGCGGCTGTTAACATAGCAGATCGTTGCGCCAGCTTTTGTTTCCGAATCCCTTCCTCTCTCGACGTTCTGGTAGTCGTTAGTAGCGGCGACTGGTGGTAGAGTAATCCGCCGGTATTTGTTAGTGAGTCGGCCGTTTTGTCAGTCGTGAGTAACTGGGTAGCCTCTTGTCCAAATTGTACCTTCTTGGTCTACTGGTTTTAGGTTACAGCAGATAGTCGACCGATTCTTTTGCATTTTGGACAAGGTATGGGTGGGAATGAGGATTCTTCCCCTACGGTTGTTACCCATAGTTCGGCTTTTGCTGTAGACACTACGATGGGGGTAGAAAAAGTCGAGATGGGGTCTTGGGGTTCTCCTTTGAGTTGAGAAAGGAGACCCCCGGGGCTAGCAAATCTTGTTCGTTTGGGCTCGATTTTTGAGTTGAGAAAGTCCTGCCACATGGCGCTCTGGCATTGGTCGCTCTCGGCTAGGATGCCCTGCATGCAACTTTTTCTATGGGGTAGGCCTTGTGGCAGGACTTAGAGCTGAAATCTAGCTTTAGTTTTGTCCGTCGCCTCGGTAGAACGGGCAGTCGGAACGGACAATCCGGGATGGTGGTTGTGCTCCGAGCTAGTGGCCCGTGTTGGTGACGGGTGGAAGTAGTCCGCGTGGTAACGGGTGGGTTCGTCGTTTTCAAAGGCTTGTAGGCATTGACACGGCTGGTTTGGTTGGCACAACTTGGAGTTCGTGAGGGTATTAGTATGGTTTCTTCCCCTCTTTTGTTGTCGGGTTAGTTTGGGCATTCAAGGGCCGTCGGTCCGGGTTTGGTGGTAGGACCGGGGTACCTCGACGCATCGCGAGACTTTGGTTGCTGACTGCTCAACACCGTCAGAGGTGGTCCGCGAACCAGTGGCGTCATAACAGGGAACTCCAAGTCGAGGAACATGCTTACTCATATTAGTTTCGATCAAGAGGGACGGAACGGTAGGGTTGCCGGGTGGGTCGAGCCCGTCGTCTGTCTGAAATCTTAGGGCGGTTCAGTCCGGTAGTTTTTCGTTCAGGGTTACCACCGAGTTTCGCCAAGAGATATATGACATTTCGCGTGTCATCGCTTCGGGGATGGATTATTGAGCGCCCCAACGGTGTTCGTGGGTGTGATGATCAAAGTTTCCAGACCCTTCTTGGGTCAACTTGCGCACGAACGAGGAGCGTCTTCGGGTGACCTTACAGACTCTCAGGGACAAGAGAGGGTGGGCCAAACTCCAAAGGTGTGAGTTTGGGCATCGCGGGGTGAGCTTTTGGGAGGGCCAAACGTCCGGAGAGCTGCGAAGAACGCAAGGTTAGGCTATCACAGGCACCCATGCATGCACTACCGACACCGGGTGAGGATTTTGAGGTGTGGTAATGCATCGCGGAACGGACTGGGTGTTGTGCTGAGGCAACGGGGGGGGGGGGGGGGGGGGGGGGGGGGGGGGAAGAGTTAAGGCCTCTACGACCAAGCAACTCAAGGAAACGATGCGTCCAATCAAGATCACTCTGGGAAGACAAGTGGAGCAGTCGATGCCTGTAGCGGTAAGGGTCAGACGGGAGACATACCGGTAACCGCGATTACGCAGCTGGACGGATCAACAGCAGACTTTTGGTGGCGTAAATTGACAAGGGATGTAGCACAACTCGTGGCTCGCTTTTGGGGTTGGTCATCGAATAAAGGCCGAACATCAGCGCCCGGCGGGGAAAACTGCAATCTCTCCTAGTGCCAGCGAGAAATGAGAAGATCACGAGGGGCGCAAGGCCAATGGGAAGCGCAAGTCGGACATGTTTGGCCGCTTTCCCCATTTATTGGATTCCTGGCGTATTTAAGTTTCGGGGACGAAACTTCTTTTAAGGTGTGAGTGATGTAGCACTCGTGAAATTCAAGTGTGTTTGCGGGTGAGGAAGCAGATCTAAACCTTAGTGATTTGCATACCGGTGCGCGAATTGCACAGTTTCCGATGCACAATTTCCGCCTTTCCGATCCGAGTCTGATCTCGGAAATCTGAGGTCGCCAGTACGATTGTCTCATCGAATCGAGTGGAAATGGTATAGACCGTTTGCTGATTCGACGGTCGGATCGTCCGGAAATCAGCAAGAAAACTAGTGGGGGCCGCGAGTTAAGTGAATAATGTTGTGAATAGAAACACCTTGATTTTGTTTCCCCGCGTTGGCCAACGTCGCCGATCGACTGTCTGGAGTCCGAATCTGATGATCCAGGTAGTCGATTTAAATGGCGTTGTCGATCCGATCGCAATGGCGTAGACGAGATCTATGTTTGACGACCCTAGAGCATCGAAAAAGCGTGCTGAACTGTAGATATCGCAGTATTTTGTGGATCTGCGATTTATCAGGATTATTAGTCGACGAACAAAAATCGCTACCTGATAGGTTTCGTCGAGCCGGACGTCGTGGTGAAGTTGGTTTTTCCGTTTAGCGACTCGAATGCCTCGAAAAGCGTGAAATACAGTGGAAAATGCGGCATTTTGCGCAATACACCTTATATTTTATGCTCCGTTTTGCGTGCTGCTCTTTGGAGAAGGACCTAAGTGTGTAAGTTAGCTACTGTGAGGGACTGGGCTCTAAATAACAAGAGATGAGGGGTTAAACTGCGTTTTGGTTGAATGCTATATATGTGAACCGCATTGGGTTAGGGTTTTCTTAAACCCTAAACCCCGTAGCCTCTGCCCCAGCCGCCAGCTCCAACTGCATCCACTCCCCCTGCCGCACTCCTCGGTGGTAGCGCACCGGCCGCCGCCGCCTCGTCGCCGGAGAAGAAGGAGAACCAAGAAACCTCCTCCATCTCGGTTGGGAAGGTAAGAGATCAACTCCCAAAGACCTTGGGTGGTTCCAAACACCTTCTGGGAGTGCTTCTGCGTGGTGGACGCCGAGCTGAGGTGAACCCGACGCCTAGCTCCGCCGTGCGCCGTCGCGGGAGACACCTCCTTCCTCCTCTATTTTTCCGGCGAGGTGAGTTCTTGAAAGTTTTTGTCTTTAAATGGCCCAAAGACCAATTCAATGACTTCCTGAGGTTGCATGGACCTTTTCTGTGAAGTTGGAGTGGTCGCCGTCGTCCCGGTCGCCAGCGGGAGTTTCCAGTCGCCGAAATTATCATTTTTGGCTGATCTTGGGCGCCGCCTTCATCCGGCCGTTGAAACTCCGATCAAGACCGCTGATTCTCTTCTCCTCATCGACTGAAACCTGCCTCCAAGGATTGGTGGAAATCGGTCCAGAATCCAAGCCGCGCGAGCCAGCCCTAGTTACGGTCTTCTTCTTCCTTGGCCGAACCTCACCGCCCGGCGCCGTCGCTGCCCGACGCCATCGGGCACGCCCCTGGCAAGCCTCACAGAACCAAAAGGAACCATCTGATCCAAGTTGGAGGGCCTCTCGAGCTTTGGATAGGAATCCGCCATTAGAGCTCATCAAGATCGACCGAGCTCCGCCGCCGCACGTCGCCGTCGCTTCCAGGCGTCGGCCAACCATCCAGGTAAGCTCAGTTGATCTTTTTGAGGTGTCTCGTGGTGTTGCTTGGAGTTTTCGACGTCAGGATAATAACCTCTGTAGCTGCACCCTTGTGCCAGCCGAGCTCCACCTCCGGCCACCTCCGACGCCTCCGGGCTCCGGCCATCTACCCAGGTAGGCCATAAGTTTGATTTGATGAAGTTCCATCATTTTGTTTTGGGCCGAGGGGCCCCTGTAACGGAGCTCTGATCTTGCACCCGAATTATTCAACTCTGGTTTGTCTCCGGCCGCCGGCGCTTGACCCAGCAGGGGCCAACCTTCTTCTGAGACCTGTACCGAGCTGATGCTAACCCTTGTTTGCAGTCTGAGAAGGAGTGGTGCTGGACTTGGCCAAACCGAGCCTTGAACCGAGTGTGGTGTTGCTCCGGCGACTTCTCCGGCCACCCTCCGACGCGCCACAGGTGAGCATCACTGTCCTCTGTCATTACTTAGTGCCATGCTCCTGTTAGTTTCCAAATTTATCGAGTAATGAATAAGACACTGCATAGTTGCATTTTGAGCCGACGTAGTCTATGGGCCAAGTTTGCCCTCGGGCCTCATGCAATCCCAAACTAGTGAGCACGGGCTTTGTCGCGTCGAAACCTACGCGCTGAAACTTACGGCGCTGTCTAAAGCTTCATGGTTTGGAAGAACGATTGAAAACAACGGTTATAAAGGTGTATTTATAGCAACATTTCGATAGAGGAAATTATGATTTGGTCCCTGTCTGCCCGAACATCATATTATGATGTTTAGGGACAGCAGGTGTAGTTGGACGATATTTGGATATTTTTAGACCGTTGGCGGGTCAGGGTTGGAGGGCCAGTGGATTTTCGGGAATTTTGGTTTAAGCCTAGTTTCGGCTAAGTTCCCCGTATTAGCGACATGTTATTGTAGTGTTGTCGGGATGGGTATGAGTGAGTCTAGTTCTGATTACAGTTTCTGTTCAGGGCCCAGCAGTTCAGCACCAGTCTAGTCTAGCGGGAGTTCGGGATCGGCCTACATTCGGGGGGCTCGTTCGACTGACTTCGAGGTGGGTTTTTATTTTGAGAATTAGCGTCGGGCTTCCGACGGTTGCAACTACTTCTGATTTTACGTTTAACTGTGCTAACGTGGATAGTATTTATGGTCCTTGCTATTGAGTTATACTTTCTATATTTGGTGATCTTTATGGTTCATTACTATCGGTTTTATCCGGTGTACTTGGTTACTATGCTCGAGGCTGCAGCACGCGCACCCGCGGTTTGGCCACCGCAAAGGGTGCGCTTTTTCGGAAAAGTGGTCTATGACCCGTGTATACCCCCGTGGTGACGTAGTGGGGCCCCCGTAGTTGTGGGGTTTTGAGGCGCCAAGGTGTGAGCGGTGCGACCCGTCGACGTAGATGCTCGACGTGGTCAGGTTTTGCAGGTGTTCGTGTCTCTCTTTCCCTCGTGGGGGGGTAGTTGCTCCGGATCGTCTGACGCTCACCCTTGTTTGCAGTCTGAAAAACAAATCCCTTTTCGTTGATTGTTTCCGCTGAATGAAACCCCCGGGGAGTGACAGATTAAGATGGTATCAGAGCCTTTCTTTAATCACCACAGTTTGTGCCCGACATCCACAAAGATGCCTCACTTAGCTACTAATGAATGAAATGAATGGCATAGAAGCGTAGAACGCGAGTGATCGGGGGGGGGGAAGTATAGGTCCCTTTTCTTGATAGTTGGTTGAGTGCTATGCTAGCGGAGGCTAGAGCTGACTTGTGTGGTGTGTGTGTACAGGTTAAGTTTTGTTCCCGGTTTAGCTCGGTTGTCGTGCTTGTGTAGTCGTGTTGTTTTGGAGGCTGGCTGCCACCGGGGTCGTGATGGTTGCTAGGGATCAATGGATTAAGCAACCAGCACGGGACACGGTGTGCCTGCTGACGGCGTTCATGCACTTGGTGCGGCTGTTAACATAGCAGATCGTTGCGCCGGCTTTTGTTTCCTAACCCCTTCCTTTGCCGATGTTCTGGTAGTCGTTAGTAGCGGCGACTTGTGGTAGAGTAATCCGCCGGTATTTGTTAGTGACTCGGCCGTTTTGTCGGTCGTGAGTAACTGGGTAGCCTCTTGTCCAAATTGTACCTTCTTGGTCTACTGGTTTTAGGTTACAGCAGATAGTCGATCGATTCTTTTGCATCTAGGACAAGGTATGGGTGGGAACGAGGATTCTTCCCCTACGGTTGTTACCCATAGTTCGGCTTTTGCTGTAGACACTGCGATGGGGGTAGAAATCGTCGAGATGGGGTCTTGGGGTTCTCCTTTGAGTTGAGAAAGGAGACCCCCGGGGCTAGCAAATCTTGTTCGTTTGGGCTCGATTTTTTTTTTTTTGTTGAGCGGACCTAGAGCTTAGAATACTCCTAGTCGGGATTGTGATCGTTTGGTCTGGGGGTATGCAGCTCGGCTCAGTGCTTGGTGCTCGGAGGGGCAATGGATTGGGATCGAACGGTAGGGGTTAATCAGAGTGTCGCACCCATTCGGTGCCAAGACGGAAGTAGGACCGTGCTTCTTGGTTTTTGTCGCCAGCTTCCCATGGCCAAGGCATAGTCTTGAGGATTTTGGGATGCGAGTTTAGTGATTGTGAAGCAGTACGGGTCAACAGGAGGTTGTTGACCACATGGCGCTCTGGCGTTGGTCACTCTCGGCTAGGATGCCCTGCATGCAACTTTTTCTATGGGGTAGGCCTTGTGGCAGGACTTAGAGCTGAAATCTAGCTTTAGTTTTGTCCGTCGCCTCGGTAGAACGGGCAGTCGGAACGGACAATCCGGGATGGTGGTTGTGCTCCGAGCTAGTGGCCCGTGTTGGTGACGGGTGGAAGTAGTCTGCGTGGTGACGGGTGGGTTCGTCGTTTTCAAAGGAGGATTACTTGTAGGCAGTGACACGGCTGGTTTGGTTGGCACAACCTGGAGTTCGTGAGGGTATTAGTATGGTTTCTTCCCCTCTTTTGTTGTCGGGTTAGTTTGGGCATTCAAGGGCCGTCGGTCCGGGTTTGGTGGTAGGACCGGGGTACCTCGACGCATCGCGAGACTTTGGTTGCTGACTGCTCAACACCGTCAGAGGTGGTCCGCGAACCAGTGGCGTCATAACAGGGAACTCCAAGTCGAGGAACAAGCTTACTCATATTAGTTTCGATCAAGAGGGACGGAACGGTAGGGTTGCCGGGTGGGTCGAGCCCATCGTCTGTCTGAAATCTTAGGGCGGTTCAGTCCGGTAGTTTTTCGTTCAGGGTTACCACCGAGTTTCGCCAAGAGATATATGGCGTTTCGCGTGTCATCGCTTCGGGGATGGATTATTGAGCGCCCCAACGGTGTTCGTGGGTGTGATGATCAAAGTTTCCAGACCCTTCTTGGGTCAACTTGCGTACGAACGAGGAGCGTTTTCGGGTGACCTTACAGACCCTCAGGGACCAGAGAGGGTGGGCCAAACTCCAAAGGTGTGAGTTTGGGCATCGCGGGGTGAGCTTTTGGGACGGCCAAACGTCCGGAGAGCTTCGAAGAACGCAAGGTTAGGCTATCACAGGCACCCATGCATGCACTACCGACACCGGGTGAGGATTTTGAGGTGTGGTAATGCATCGCGGAACGGACTGGGTGTTGTGCTGAGGCAACGGGGGAGGGGGGGGGGGGGAAGAGTTAAGGCCTCTACGACCAAGCAACTCAAGGAAACGATGCGACCAATCAAGATCACTCCGGGAAGACAAGTGGAGCAGTCGATGCCTGGAGCGGTGAGGGTCAGACGGGAGACATACTGGTAACCGCGATTACGCAGTTGGATGGATCAACAACAAACTTTTGGTGGCGTAAATTGACAAGGGATGTAGCACAACTCGTGGCTCGCTTTTGGGGTTGGTCATCGAATAAAGGCCGAACATCAGCGCCCGGCGGGGAAAACTGCAATCTCTCCTAGTGCCAGCGAGAAATAAGAAGATCACGAGGGGCGCAAGGCCAATGGGAAGCGCAAGTCGGACATGCTTGGCCGCTTTCCCCATTTATTGGATTCCTGGCGTATTTAAGTTTCGGGGACGAAACTTCTTTTAAGGTGTGAGTGATGTAGCACTCGTGAAATTCAAGTGTGTTTGCGGGCGAGGAAGCAGATCTAAACCTTAGTAATTTGCATACCGGTGCACGAATTGCACAGTTTCCGATGCACAATTTCCGCCTTTCCGATCCGAGTCTGATCTCGGAAATCTGAGGTCGCCAGTACGACCGTCTCATCGAATTGAGTGGAAATGGTATAGACCGTTTGTTGATCCGACGGTCGGATCGTCCGGAAATCAGCAAGAAAACTAGTGGGGGCCGCGACTTAAGTGAATAGTGTTGTGAATAGTAACACCTTGATTTTGTTTCCCCGCGTTGGCCAACGTCGCTGATCGACTGTCTGGAGTCCGAATCTGACGATCCAGGTAGTCAATTTAAATAGCGTTGTCGATCCGAGCGCAATGGCGCAGACGAGATCTATGTTTGACGACCCTAGAGCCTCGAAAAAGCGTGCTGAACTATAGATATCGCAGTATTTTGTGGATCTGCGATTTATCAGGATTGTTAGTCGACGAACAAAAATCGCTACCTGATAGGTTTTGTCGAGCCGGACGTCGTGGTGAAGTTCGTTTTTCCGTTTAGCGACTCGAATGCCTCGAAAAGCGTGAAATACAGTGGAAAATGCGGCATTTTGCGCAATACACCTTATATTTTATGCTCCGTTTTGCGTGCTGCTCTTTGGAGAAGGACCTAAGTGTGAAAGTTAGCTACTGTGAGGGACTGGGCTCTAAATATCAAGAGATGAGGGGTTAAACTGCGTTTTGGTTGCATGCTATATAAGTGAACCGCATTGGGTTAGGGTTTTCTTAAACCCTAAACCCCGTAGCCTCTGCCCCAGCCGCCAGCTCCAACTGCATCCACTCCCCTTACCGCACTCCTCGGTGGTAGAGCACCGGCCGCCGCCGCCTCGTCGCCGGAGAAGAAGGATAACCAAGAAACCTCCTCCATCTCGGTTGGGAAGGTAAGAGATCAACTCCCAAAGACCTTGGGTGGTTCCAAACACCTTCTGGGAGTGCCTCTGCATGGTGGACGCCGAGCTGAGGTGAACCTGACGCCTAGCTCTGCCGTGCGCCGCCGCGGGAGACACCTCCTTCCTCCTCTATTTTTCCGGCGAGGTGAGTTCTTGGAAGTTTTTGTCTTTAAATGGCCCAAAGACCAATTCAATGACTTCCTGAGGTTGCATGGACCTTTTCTATGAAGTTGGAGGGGTCGCCGTCGTCCCGGTCGCCGGCGGGAGCTTCCAGTCCCCGGAATTATTATTTTTGGCCGATCTTGGGCGCCGCCTTCATCCGGCCGTTGAAACTCTGATCAAGACCACTGATTCTCTTCTCCTCATTGACTGAAACCTACCTCCATGGATTGGTGGAAATCGGTCCAGAATCCAAGCCGCGCGAGCCAGCCCTAGTTACGGTCTTCTTCTTCCTTGGTCGAACCTCACCGCCCGGCGCCGCCGCTGCCTGACGCCGCCGGGCATGCCCCTGGCAAGCCTCACAGAACCGAGAGGAACCATTTGATCCAAGTTGGAGGGCCTCTCGAGCTTTGGATAGGAATCCGCCATTAGAGCTCATCAAGCTCGACCGAGCTCCGCCGCCGCACGTCGCCGTCGCTTCCAGGCGTCGGCCAACCATCCAGGTAAGCTCAGTTGATCTTTTTGAGGTGTCTCGTGGTGTTGCATGGAGTTTTTGACGTCGGGATAATAACCTCTGTAGCTACACCCTTGTGCCAGCCGAGCACCACCTCCGGCCACCTCCGACGCCTCCGAGCTCCGGCTATCTACCCAGGTAGGCCATAAGTTTGATTTGATGATGTTCCATCATTTTGTTTTGGGCCGAGGGGCCCCTGTAACCGAGCTCTGGTCTTGTACCCGAATTATTCAACTCGGGTTTGTCTCCGGCCGCCGCCGCCTCCGGCCGCCGGCGCTTGACCCAGCAGGGTCCAACCTTCTTCTGAGACCTGTACCGAGCTGATGCTCACCATTGTTTGCAGTTTGAGTAGGAGTGGTGCTGGACTTGGCCAAACCGAGCCTTGAACCGAGTGTGGTGTTGCTCCGGCGACTTCTCCGGCCACCCTCCGACGCGCCACAGGTGAGCATCACTGTCCTCTGTCATTACTCAGTGCCATGCTCCTGTTAGTTTCCAAATTTATCGAGTAATGAATAAGACACTGCATAGTTGCATGTTGAGCCGAAGTAGTCAATGGGCCAACTTTGCCCTCTGGCCTCGTGCAAGCCCAAACCAGTGAGCACGGGCTTTGTCGCGTCGAAACCAATGCGCTGAAACTTACGGCGCTGTCTAAAGCTTCATGGTTTGGAAGAATGAGTGAAAACAACGGTTATAAAGGTGTATTTATAGCAACATTTCGATAGAGGAAATTATGATTTGGTCCCTGTCTGCCCGAACATCAGATTATGATGTTTAGGGACAGCAGGTGTAGTTGGACGATATTTGGATATTTTTAGACCGTTGGCGGGTCAGGGTTGGAGGGCCAGTGGATTTTCGGGAATTTCGGTTTAAGCCTAGTTTCGGCTAAGTTCCCCGTATTAGCGACATGTTATTGTAGTGTTGTCGGGATGGGTATGAGTGAGTCTAGTTCTGATCACAGTTTCTGTTCAGGGCCTAGCAGTTCAGCACCAGTCTAGTCTAGCGGGAGTTCGGGATCGGCCTACATTCGGGGGGCTCGTTCGACTGACTTCGAGGTGGGTTTTTATTTTGAGAATTAGCGTCGGGCTTCCGACGGTTGCAACTACTTCTGATTTTACGTTTAACTGTGCTAACGTGGATAGTATTTATGGTCCTTGCTATTGAGTTATACTTTGTATATTTGGTGATCTTTATGGTTCATTACTATCGGTTTTATCTGGTGTACTTGGTTACTATGCTCGAGGCTGCAGCACGCGCACCCGCGGTTTGGCCACCGCAAAGGGTGGCTTTCCGGAAAAGTGGTCTATGACCCGTGTATACCCACGAGGTGACGTAGTGGGGCCCCCGTAGTTGTGGGGTTTTGAGGCGCCAAGGTGTGAGCGGTGCGACCCGTCGACGTAGATGCTCGACGTGGTCAGGTTTTGCAGGTGTTCGTGTCTCTCTTTCTCTCGTGGGAGGGTGGTTGCTCCGGATCGTCTGACGGTTGGCTTTACTACTTATTCCTGCTTTATTATTGTTTTTTCGTGTCGCTGACTTCCCACTCCGTGACAGGTTCCTTCGGGGGTGAGAGCTAGGCGACGGTGAGGTCGAGTCAGGAGCTTTCAAGTCCTATGAGATCCCAGACTGTATTTTTCCTTTTCCGTCGCATTTCATTTACTATTAGTAGGCTATTGTGTGGTTCTGGATACCCTCGTGGGGTCGGTGTGGATGTCGGCATTGTACTCTCTTGTTATGAGGATGTTGGATTTTATTTCCTTCCTTGGTTTGGCCGTTTTCAAAAGAAAAAGAAAAAGAAAAGAAAGAAAAAGAAAAAGGAGTTGTGAAAATCGTTTTCAAAACTTGGGTGTCGTGTGGGCACCGTTTTCAAAACCCTAGGGATTTATGGATTTTAGAAAACGGATTTCAAAACCTGAGTGTCGTGTGGGCACTGTTTTAAAGACTCTGTGGATTTATGGTTTTCGAACTGTTTTAGAAATCTGGATGCCGGGTGGGCACCGCTTTTAAAATTGTGGATTTATCCTTTCAAATTGGTCGGCCTTGAGAATGGTTCTGTTGTGTAAGTGTTAGAACTATTGTGATTGAATAAACTACTATGATTGCATGTTGTATTAGCCGCGACGCCGTGCATATATAGAGGAGACTCTATCCGTTTGCAGGGTTATTCTGTGTATGCGGCGGGTCTGGGCACGCACCGGGGAAGAAGGAAATTCAAAAAAAAATTGATGCGCAAAACAAATCCCTTTTCGTTGATTGTTTCCGCTGAATGAAACCCCCGGGGCGTGACACTGATAGCAGGTATATTTGATGTATAACCGTATGAGCGAGAGGTAAGCAAGGAATGGCCTACTTGGGGGAGATTGGTATACCATAGTAGGAATACTTTAGCATGCTTTGCTAATATATGTTTCACCCACTTTTATCGTTCTGAGGACAAAAGCATGCTTGTATGGACATGTAGTTAGGCCCCCTTTTATTGCTACACTACTTATTGGAACTTGACTTAGGAGAAACCATACTTTTCCTTTCTCCTTCTTTGTTAGTCAGGTGGTCAGTGTTGCTCGGGTTCGAGCAGGGGTCTGGGTAGTCTAGTCGGGACTTGGTGTCTGGGACAGGTTGGATTAGTTGTGGGGCTTTGCGGCAACCGCGGATATTGGGCGGTCGACCGGATATTTATTTACGCACCAGATTGGGTATCTGAATTCTCTAGTGGACAGAGTTTCCCACTATTGAGTACTTTTGCATCTGATTGAGGACCGAGGCTTTCATTAGTGGATGGAGTTTTCCACTTATCGTTTACTTGCATCCGATTGAGGTCGGGTCTTTCTTTAGTGGACAGAGTTTTCCACTTTGATCATAGTCATGATCAAAGTCCTGCTATACTGAGATACTTGTTACAGAGATACTTTACTCGTGTGGGTCGCTCCCCTCGAGTGCCACTCCGGAGTGTGCGATCGGACGGTTTAGATGCCGATCTGTTACTTACTTTTGGATGCGAGCCATGTGGGCCGATCCCGCGGTTTCAAGCCATGTGTGCAGATTTCGCTGAGCAGGCAATGCCAGTTTTACTGGTGGCACCAGATTGAGGTCTTTACAGGCATTTACTTTATTGTTGCACTCGTGTCAGGGGGACCGAGTGGAGTCTAGTAGCTGTGTTTAGACTAGTGCTAGTGTTGTTGGGAACCGTTTGGGGATTGACGGTGGTCCCGAGGTCGTTGTGAGTTAGTCGACCGTTGTGCGAGAGGTTGGTGATCTTGAGACTATCCGCTCTGAGAGAGAGAGAGCGTGGATTTTGACTATAGCCTGCATGAGCCACTACTCGATAGCGAGTTAGTCCGTTTGGACGCCCTATGTAATTCCTGCCTGTCAGCGGGAGGTGGTCGTAGGTGCGGCGCAGGTTTGACTGGACCAGATGTGGCAGTCAGCTCGATTGGGTCGATTGTGCACTTCATGTGCTAGTGGTTGCATACCATTCTTTGATTCTCCCCTCTTGAGCATTTAGATAGAGGCTTGGTAGCTGTTAGGTGACATCAGCGTTCTTGTTCAGTTCCCACTTCTTTGGTTATTTTATGTCTCTTGAGGACTTAGTGGGCAGACCGTCGAGTCTGGCGGTGGTACCCACTGAGAACTCCCTTTTTGGTGTAGTTCTCACGCCCTTTGGGGGTTTTCCCCCACCTTTTTCCTTCCTCTCCTTTGTTTTGTAGAGTCTTAGCAGGTGTTGCTGATTCTGCGGTCGTTGATCGATTTTGAGGGAGTCACGAGCTAGATCCCTACCCGCCGTTGGAGAGTAGCGGAACCCCCTTTAGAGGAGATCTTCAGTAGATTAGTCATTTTATTTCCTCTTTTGGGAGACTGATGTAGTGAGGATATGTTATGTATTGAGAGCCTGTACACTGATGTATTTATTGGAGATATCTCCCTGTTGAGTTTTGAGCTTTGTATATGAGGATATTGTATCATTATCATTTTGGGAGATGGACATTGTCGTATTATTTCCAGTTGTACAGTGGTTGATTTTAGTTATACAGCAGATTTTCATTTATAGCTCTGATATCTGTTAGCTGTAATACTTTTCTTGCAGGTAGGACGCTTCGCCTATGCAGGGTTTGGCATAGGTGGCGGATCTGTTGGCGAGCCCGGGTCGCAGTTTCGACCCCGTGGCGTGACAATCTAACTTATCTGTGATTTCAAACATCTATTGATCTTGGTGCTTCATTTTGTTGGGTTATATGTAATAAGGATCTAAATAGGGGAAAAAACACCTAGAGGGGGGTGAATAGGTGTAAACGTATAAACACTCAAAAATCGTTGCGATAAAAACCCAATGCGGAAATAAAAATAATACGCAAGATTTTTACGTGGAAAACTCCATCACCGGAGTAAAAAACCACGGGACCGATAACACGGCAGAAATCCACTAGAATTAAAACACGTACAAGGTGATTTACCGTACACACTTACGACTCAACCTTTTCCATACGCTCCTAGAGGATCTTCTCCGCTCGCTCCACGACGCTTCTCGAATCCACGATCTGCGCCCAACGCCGAATCCACGGCGTCCAACGTCGAATCCACGACGTCCGACCGAATCCACGGTCTTCACCCAATAGCACCCTTCGAATCCACGAACGTGCCTCGCTCCGAATCCACGAGAGCGGTTGAACCTTGAATCCACAAGGACACGCGAATCCACGCGCCGATTTTTGGGGTAAATCGTTGTTTTTGGTGGTGATGATCCGCCGAATACTTAGATCAAAGATAGATCGGAAATACCATCTAAGTATTCATTAGTTTGATTCAACTCAAAATGTGAGTATGAAAACCTAGAATCAAACTAATCAATATAGATGAAGAAACATAGAGTATTCTCTAATGATTTCCTTTCTTCTCTATATGTGGATCTAGAGCCGTATAAGATGATATATGAAAATGACGGCTATGTGGATTATTTGGATTCCACCCTAGAAAAAGAGTCATAGGGTCTATTTATAGGTTAGAAACATTTGGAAGGAGATAAGAATCAAAAACCTAACATTTCTGGAATTTTGACGGACGGCGATTCTGATCGGATTTGGGCGATCCGGATTGCAGTAGCAAAAAAGACGGTTTCCAGACAATCACACGTTCGGGATCCGGATCGGATTGTCTGATCCGGATCGTTCATACAATTCAGAAAACTCAACGTTCGGGATCCGGATCGTGAGATGCTGCGATCCGGATTGAAGTATTGTATGAAACAACAACCTTCGGGATCCGGATCGCTGGCTCTAATCCGGATCCTGAACTTGTCCGAACACCAGTTTTTGATAATTAAGCAATTAAAAACTCTTCCAGGTGTTTCTACACTACAAGAAGTATTCGGATCACCAATAATCTTTAGTTAAACATACCTGATCCTTTTGAATTCTTCTTTCTTGAGATTGAGGTAAATGATCCAACTTTCTTTATCTTCAATCTTCAAGACTTAAACCTTTCACGAAACTATGCCAACTTAAATTCCGTAACAATCTCCCCCTTTGGCGATTTCGTGACAAAACACAGATCCACTCAAGAAAATTCAAAAAGATATTTTTGTTGCTATCACCATACAACAAAAATTTACAATGGAGATCCAAAAATTTAAAACATGAGATAAACTCCTAAAACATACTCTAGACTTAGACATCTGTACTCTCTGCACAAAGAAATCATTCTTGACAAAAAGAGATCGTTAGATATCTCAAGAATATTTAACATTCAAAACCTAGTACAGAGATAGAGTTTATCTGATCATCATGACATTTGAGAATTCAGATATGTAAGAGAATCATAGTCAAAAACCAACATATCTTCTATGCAATCAAAAAAACAAATGTCATGTTAGTGAACATCAACTTGTTAGTTATATTACATGCCCAAATAGTTAGTCGAATAGTTAGTCGAGGCATGCATTCAAACAAATGAAAACCAAAAGTTGAAGTTCTACTTACCTTTCAAGTTGAGGTTATACTTACCTCGATGTTCACACATTCACATCATCATTGTTCAAGTTCATTGTCATTGTTCAAGTTCATTGTTCAAGTTCTCTCTAAACTCTCTCCCCCTTTTTGTCACAAACAAAGCCAAAATTACAAAAATTAAGGAGAGTTAAAAGTTTCAAAAATTGTTCCGAAAAATAAGAACTAGAACTAAGAGTAAGTCCTAAAAACTGAAAAACCTGTACAAGAAAAGGTTAAAAATCTGCAAAAGAATAAAAAGAAAGGAATCAGTCATCAGATTCGGAGTCTTCAGAGCTCGTGCAGCCCATCTTTGAGAACATCTTTTTCACCAGCTTGTTCATTGAATTGACCTTTTTAGTTATGGTAATATGAGCTGCCGTGATGAGCTCCAGCTCATTGGAAATTCTCGTCTGTGCCTTCGAAATCTGTTCCTGCTCAACAGATAATCGTTGTTGTTCTTTGTAGATGGATGAGACTGATGCTTCATCCGCTGGTGTGGGTGCTGGTTGTGATGGTGATGCGGAAGTGCCGCTACTAAGTTTCGTTCCGCATGGAGGGACTGGAGTGACGTGGGGCAATTTGTGAAGTGACTTCACAACGGTGGACTCATCGATCATACCCAAACATTGATGATAAGTCGGTGAAGTAATATCTACCTGAAATTTCTTCAAGATCCTCATTATAATCAGTGGAAATGGAATTCTTTCTGTGGGATGAGGGTGCTCAACATATCTTGTCATTCTATTCCAAATAATGTATGGAATGTTGATATTCAATCCCATTGCCTCAGACGGATGTCCTAAGAGATACAAAAATAACATTCGATCCCATCTCAAGACTTTCGTCTGCATATTTGGAAGGATATTGTAACAAGTGATGAAGTTTAGAAATCGATACTCAAGACGAAGTTCTTTGGATCTGATCGATTTCTCCGTTGATTGCGTTCCTTCCAAACAAATTCCCTTTATAACCATTTGCCACAAATTGTTCGTCAAAACCTTTCCCTTCAAGTAATTAACCCCTGTCTTGCTGGCCGGCATTCCCAGAACCTCGCCAATCAATTGTGGAGTGATTTTGAATCTTGTGCCTTGGATGTTCGTGTAAAATTCCATTGGACCGTTTTCAATTTCTCGAAGGTGCCGTGCATTTGTATAGAAGGCCCTTACAAGATGCAGACAGTATCCAAGCACTTCTGGAAAACGACAAACTTGAATAAGATTTGCTTGTTCAATCAGAACGCTAAACTCAGGGGAGTGATCTCGTAGAGCCTCAATATTGACATGCCTCTCACCAATGCATTCACGATTCTCAAATGCCCTTAGGCGATCCGCATTAACGAACACTTGTTCCTCCCGAGGTGGAGAATCCGTAATAATCGGTTCGTTAGACATGAAACCTCGTGCTCGTCCAAACCGTCGAGCGAGTCGTTTCCTTTTCACCGAGATGGTTGGTGCAGTCATAGGTGCTTTACCTTTGTCCATGGGTGCTTTTTCTTTCGATGCATCGGACGCTTTTCCTTTTGAACCATCAGACGCCTTTTGTTCAGGCACTGAGTCATCATCATCTGTCAATTCAGTCCAATCTACCTCGTGACAATCTACTTCTGTGTCGCTGATCACATGAAACTCACCCTTTTGTTGTGTTTTCTTAGCTCTCTTTAACTTGTTTGTGGCCCGAGTGTGCACCATAGTGACCAATAAAAGAATGATCCATGAGAATCCCATTGATCCAAGTGCCTTAAGAAGATTAAAATCCTGTGAGCAACAACTCAAGAACACATGAAAAAAAAATGTTAATTTTCAAAGATTTGAAAAATTGTACCCAAACAATCATAATCATGTAGAGAGACTAAGAATCAAATTAGTTTTGCAAAAGGACTTTTAAAAATAGATCAATTGCATGATTTTCGAAAATCCTTATTATATGCCCTAAAACCGAAATTTTAGAAATCGAAGCCTAAAAATCCGTTAATCAGGAGAATACCTAGCATATAATCAAAACTAATCTACCCAGAGTTCTTATTTCAAAAGAAATTTGATCAAAAACCATTCACAAACAAAATTGATCCAAGAAATTCATCACGTTTGAGGAGGAATAGAGAAAAAACGGTGAAAAACCGAGATTTTGATCAATAAAACTTACTTGGAACTGAAGAACTTGAGTTTGAAAGCTTCCAAGAAGGATGAAATCTAGAGAGAGAGGCTCTGGAAACTTTGGAACAAAAGATTGGAGTAAAAGAAATCAAAACCCTTTTGTTCTTTATAAAACCCTAGCCGCGATCCGGATCAGACCATGCTTGCGATCCGGATCGACTACCCGCAGTGAGAAACTGCGTTCGGGATCCGGATCGGCAGGTCCAATCCGGATCGTCAGCCCGCAGAAGAATACCTGCGTTCGGGATCCGGATCATCTTGCCCGATCCGGATCGGCTCCAACTTTTTCTTTAGAAAATTTCAGAGAAATTCAAGAAAAACTAGAAAAAGATTGTAAGCACAAATGCGTATCAACTTTAAACAAAAATCATCGTTTCATACAACAAGAATTAGATTATGCCAAATCTATCAATAATATCCAAAAATGAAACGAGAATTTACAAGAATTAAATCCCTTAAAGTTGAACACCTTCAATTACATCTAACTTGATCTTATGAGTAATGCCTTTATCAAATCATCAATTCAGTAAAGAAAATGAAATACAAAGATCAATAGATGTTTGAAATCCCAAATATAGTAGATAATGTATCTAGACAATCTGTTGAAGAGAGTGGCTCTTTGAGCATCTTTCTTTAAAAACCCACCTTATACCAACCTTGAAATTTGACGGAGTCAAGTATTTCAACATGCATTTTACTTAATCAAAATTTGAACAACCATGCTTGGTATACATGTGGTAGCTGCACACAATACTCGGGCGACCGAGGTGGTAGCTCTTTCCTCCATATGGTGGTAGTTTTCACACTCCTCATTGGGATGTAACTCTTTCCACATCTTTTGAGCATTTTACTTTTTCTATGACTCCCCCTCAATTGGCTATCAATTATTTAAGATATAAAGTATTCAACCAAATATTGATCTCGATTTCATACTCGACTAAGCAGTCAAATAAGATAATGACTATACCAAGAGATCATTGAGAGAGAGAAATTGACTTTGATCACTTAGAAGATGATTTAATTAACATAAATGATCATTGCAACAGTGAAATATTATGATGGCAAAAGCATAATAAATTTCTAAACGTGCGAAAAGATGCAATTAAAGTCAATTATGATCTATGCTCAATTAATGTCCTATGTACAAACATAGATAATGAACAAAACAAAACAAATACAAAACCTATCCTAAGCAAAGGTTTCAAAAAGAAGTTTATTTCAAGGAAAGCATTCCAATTGCTTTTCGTAAATGAATAAAACGTTTTTGATCCAAAGGTTTTGTTAAAATGTCAGCTAATTGATCCTCAGTTGAAATATATGAAAGTTGAAGAGTATTTGATTCAACTAGCTCTCTAAGAAAATGATATCTAAGTTCAATATGTTTTGTTCTAGAGTGCAACACAGGGTTTTTAGAAATGTTAATTGCACTTGTGTTGTCACAAAGAATTGTTACCGAAGATGCTGAAATGCGGAAGTCGCTCAATACGCTTCTCATCCAAATGAGTTGAGTTGAGCAACTTCCAGCTGAAATGTATTCCGCTTCGGCAGTCGAGAGTGCTATGCAATTCTGTTTTTTACTGTGCCATGCAACAAGGCAATGGCCAAGATAGAAGCATGCACCACTCGTGCTTTTCCGATCATCCACTGATCCTGCCCAATCGGCATCTGAGTATCCAACAATATCCAGACTTGTTCCCATAGGATACCAAATTCCGAAATTAATTGATCCTTTGATGTACCGGATGATCCGTTTCACCGCTTTCAGGTGAACCTCCTTTGGTGCTGATTGATATCTCGCGCAAATCCCAACACTAAAGGATATATCCGGGCGACTAGCCGTGAGGTAAAGTAGACTTCCAATCATACTTCTATACAGTTTCTCGTCTATATTCTCACTATGTGATTCGCTTCCAAGTCCCTTGTGGCTAGTTCCCATTGGAGTTGGAAAATCTTTACAATTTTCTAGATCAAACTTTTTGACCAACTCCATTGCATACTTGGATTGACTCAAGTGAATACCTTCATCATTTTGTTTAATTTGCAATCCAAGAAAATAAGTCAATTCGCCCATCATGGACATCTCAAATTCGCTTTCCATGGTCTCCGCGAATTTAGAAGCATCATTATCTCTTGTTGCGCCAAATACAATGTCATCGACATAGATTTGTGCTACAATGAAATTGTTTTGATAATGCTTCACAAAGAGAGTCCTGGCAGCTCCCCCTCGAGTATAGCCCTTCTCCAAAAGGTGCTTTGTTAACCTTTCGTACCATGCTCGCGGTGCTTGTTTCAGACCGTAAAGAGCCTTTTTCAAACGAAAAACATGGTTAGGTTGTTTATGATCTACAAAACCTTTCGGTTGAGCCACATAAACTTCCTCATTTAAAAACCCATTTAGAAATGCGCTCTTAACGTCCATTTGAAATAATTTGATTTTAAAATGACAAGCAATAGCAAATAGTATACGAATGGACTCGAGTCTAGCTATAGGGGCGAATGTTTCGTCAAAGTCTATACCTTCTACTTGAGAATAACCTTGAGCAACTAATCGTGCCTTGTTCCTGATGATAGTACCATCCTCATTTTTCTTGTTCTTGAAGATCCATTTGGTACCTATCACATTATGTTGCTTTGGAGGCTTCGTTAATTCCCAGACTTTGTTTCGCTCAAATTGATGGAGCTCTTCCTGCATTGCTTTAATCCAGTAGTCATCCTGAAGAGCTTCATCTATATTCTTTGGTTCGATTAAAGATACGTAGCAAGCGAATCCACAAACCAACTGCTTCCGAGTTCTAACTCCTTCTTGTGGATCTCCAATGATGTTCGATTCCGGATGATCCTTGGAGATTCGTAACGTTTGTTGAAACGGAGTACTCGGAGGTACATGAGATGATTCCTGCACATCAGATAAACTAGAAGAACCATTAGATGCATCATTAAAATTGGAAGTATTATCATGAGAAGATGCACTAGCAGGTGAATCATCATCTAGAGAGATATTGAGGGTAGATTTTCCAGATCCAAAGTGAAAAGCTTCATCTACTTTAACATTTATAGATTCTACGATCGTCTTAGATTCGATGTTAAAAACTCGATATGCTCTGCTATTCATAGAATAACCCAAAAAGATCCCTTCATCACTTCGAGAGTCGAACTTTCCAAGATTTTCACGGTCACGTAAAATGTAACATCGACTCCCGAAGATACGAAAGTATTTGATATCCGGTTTTCTACTAAACCACAGCTCATATGGTGTATTTAAAGTTCCTGGGCGCAAGTAAACTCTATTAATGACATAGACAGCGGTGTTCACGGCTTCAGCCCAAAAATGTAGCGGTAAATTACGGCTATGAAGCATCACACGCGCCATCTCTTGTACAACCCTGTTTTTGCGCTCAACAACACCATTCTGCTGAGGTGTATAGGGTGCCGAGAATTCATGTTTAATGCCATTTGAAGTGCAAAAATCAATGAATTTTGAATTTATGAATTCTCCACCTCTATCACTTCTAACACGAATGATCTTTTCATTCTTTTCAATCATAATACGATGGCAAATCTCATGAAAAGAGTCAAACGTATCAGCTTTCTCTTTTAAAAATGCTACCCAAGAAAACCTAGAGAAATCATCAACCAATAAGAGAATGTACCATTTACCTCCCAAAGATGGTTGACGGGTCGGCCAAAAGAAAAAGAAGAAAAGAAAATAGTCTACATAAACTACACAAGATTTAATCGTAGAACGATTAAAGACAAGGAGGGGTTTCACCTTTGCATACCCAAACCTTTTGAGTTTTGGAGTATGTTGGCAATGGTTGAGAAGTTTTCCTTGATGAAGACGTCTTGCATGATTGGTCTTTTCTTTTGTCATCGTCTTGTTTGAAGTACTACCAATGTCCTTTTCTTTAGGAAAATCCTTCTTTGAATTCCGGGGAGTGAACTTATTGGTAGCAGTTGCAAGATGTGGTTGATTTGATCTTTGAGCTCCAATCTTGCAATTTCTTTCAATGTGCCCTGCAAAATTACAACGAAAACATACCTTTGTGCTTGACGATTCTGAAGAGGATGAAGCAGGCTTGTTGTCGTTGGTTGTCATGATTTCCGGTGTCGGAGGAGGAGATACCGACTGAGGCACAAAGACTGTCCCAACCGAACTAAAATTGTCTTCAGTTCGATTGTATCCGAGGCCGAACTTGTTTGTTTGACCAAGACCAAGAAGTTTATCCAACTTACTCCTTCCAAAAGAAAATTGCTGTAAGTCATCCTTGAGTTGGCAAATGGTCTCTGTCATTTCCAATTTTTCCCGTCGGGCCTCGCCGTAGAGCTTCAAGAAATAGTTCGCTTTGTTCACCATATCTATATAGTTCTTCTCGAGTTGCTCATTGGACTCTTGAAGGGAAACATTTGCCTTTATCAGATTATCCCTTTCCACTTCAAGATCGGTCGAGAGAGAAGTTACCCTTTTTACTTCTTCTTCGAGATCCTGCAATCTCCCTCTCAACCCCTTGTTTTGCTTAGCCGGTTTCTTTAAATCCCGTAAAGATCTGTGATAGGCTAGAGCAAAATCTCCACCTTCCGAGTCATCCGATTCGTTGTCCGTTGCAATCTTTTCAATAGTGGAGTTGGACAACGACTCGGATGTACTTGCCATAAAGCACATGAAGGGTGAAGATATGGACGCGTGGAATGCCGTGGAGCTCTTTTCTTCATCACTCGAAGACGACTCATTTGACGTTGAGTTGTCATCCCAAGTGATGACTTGCATCGCCTTCTTCTATGCCGGATACTTGTTAGGACACTCCGTTGCAATGTGGCCGTAGCCTCGACATTTGAAGCATTGTAGTTGTCCCTCTGAACTTTTCTTATCCTTTGAGAAGTTCTCTTGCTTTCTTGACTTGTAACTTGAAGTACCCTTGCCTTTGTTCGACTTCCCGAAGGATGGAGATTTACTTGAATTACCCCCTTCGAAAGTTGCGGCGAAACTTCCTTGTCAAGAGAGCGAGCTGCTTCTCAAATTCCTCCATAGAAAGGTTCTCGTCATCGTCTGAGGAGGATGTATCCGCGTCTTCTTCCTTAGTTGTTTTCAACGCATAACCTGAAGACTTAGAAGTGGATGCCTTTCCAGAAGAATTGTTAGTAGTGAATGTCATTTCATAAGTTTGTAATGAACCAACTAATTCTTCTACACGTATTTCGTCCGGGTGTTTAATAGTTTCAATGGCAGTAACCTTTGGGCGAAATCGTTCAGGAAGAGTTCTTAAGATCTTTCTTACAATCTTAAATTCTGGAATCTTCTCTCCCAGGTTAGCACATGAGTTTACGATATCTTGCAATCGTGTATAGTAGTCCGTGAAAGATTCATTTTCTGCCATTAAGATAGAGTCAAACTTGCTCGTAAGCATTTGCAGTTTCTGAATCTTCATGAGGTTAGTTCCCTCATGTGTAACCTGAAGAACATCCCAGATTTCTTTCGCAGTCTCACATGCCGAGACGCGAGAGAACTCAGTTTGAGATAAGGCATTAAAATAGCATTAATTCCCTTGCCATTGTAAGAAGATGAATCTAACTCTTCCTTGGTCCATTTCGACCTAGGTTTTAAGGTGCGAACATCAGAGATAATTTCAGTTGGATTAGACCATCCTAATTCAATTGATTGCCACACCCTTTCGTCGATGGAAGTTAAAAAAGCTTTCATCCGTACTTTCCAGTACGCATAATTTGTTCCATCAAAGAAAGGGGGTCGATTGATGTTTCCACCTTCAACCATTGTTTACAACCCTATTCCCTCTCTGATACCACTTGTTGGGTTATATGTAATAAGGATCTAAATAGGGGAAAAAACACCTAGAGGGGGGTGAATAGGTGTAAACGTATAAACACTCAAAAATCGTTGCGATAAAAACCCAATGCGGAAATAAAAATAATACGCAAGATTTTTACGTGGAAAACTCCATCACCGGAGTAAAAAACCACGGGACCGATAACACGGCAGAAATCCACTAGAATTAAAACACGTATGTCACGCCCCCGGGGGTTTTTGAGTCTATTTAAGCGGAAAATCGTGTGTATTTTTTTTTTCTTTTAACAAGGTAATTTAAACCTCATCCCCGGTGCGTGCCAGACCGCCACATACACAAATTCTCCCTGTCCGCGGACAGAGTCTCCTTTGTATATGCACGGCGTCTCACTTACAACAACATACATCCAACACCAACCATCAACCATACACTAGACATTCAACATCAAGCGGAATAATAAAGCGGCATCAATGTTTTAGAAAGGATAAAACCAGCAGTTGCAAAACCCGTGCCCACACGACACTTCGTTTTGAGAAAACCTTTTCGAAGTCATTTGGTTTATCATGAAACATGACGCATACAAAAACATCACCAAAAGAACCAAACTATAAACGTACAACTCATCCACAGTGCTAAATAATACATGTCCACGATTATTACTACCCACAAGCAAATTAACTAAATGCGTAAAAGAAATGAGATAATGATAATAACCAAGTGTCCTGACTACGGCCCTCGCGACGCAGTCTCGACAAACTCCCGGCTAACGCCTCTCGTAGCGCCTGTCACGGAGTGGGTAATGTCAGTGACAAACAAAGTAGATGTCTAATAACAATAAGGAATAAGGAGCAAACCGGAAACACCAAAACCATTTCGCTACAACCCTGCACATGTTAAGCTGGGCACCAACCCCAGAATTATCAATTAAATTGGGCACCAACCCCAGATTATCTGTCGGGGAGACTAAAGTCTCCCCTCGTGCACAAGTACCTACTTTGATGCATTTAACCCCTTCCACGGTGCTGGTGTGCTATTCCCAGCGGGCCGCGAAGGGGTCCTCACGGCACCCACACTTTTGTGAGGAACACGGGTCATACAAGACCACTCTTCCGGAAAAGTACACCCATGCGGAGGCCAATCCGCCTGTATACGTGCAGCATCCCAAACAGATTTGCCGAGATCGGCGTGTCATGAACAATGCGACCGCAGCCGCTTCAATTGTTAGATAAAAACACGATTATGCGAAAGGTTAAACTGTCCATCTACTTTGTTAGATAAATTGAGAGCACTTTAATGACGATAGATGCACTTACTGCACTGGCTGTATTTACAGCAACCGTACCCACCTATTTGGAGAGAGATCGGAACACCCCGATCTTTCGCGCACCCCCCGCTGCGCGTCTGGACCTAAAGAAAGTCCGCACGGATAACTATAGTCAAAAGCGTGTACTAACATCTGAAAACACAAGACCCACTTTACTCTTTTTTTCGACGGGAAGGTCCAACAAAACTCAATCCTCAATCGGTAGCCCACTCGGGACGTCCCTGGTTAGACCAAGAAGGCCCCGACGGCGGAAATGATGAGAAAAGAGACCCGACGGCACGCCCCCGACGATTTCGTCGAGGCGCGGAGCGTCGGCGAAATTAGCACCCGACCTAATAAAATAATGACCAAGAAGGTCCCAGGTGGCCATGCCAAGAAAGCCACGGAATAACGATCCCCAACGTCGAAGACGGCGTTCAAAACGGTGGAAAAAACGGACAAAAACGGAGCTACCGAACTTTGGGCTGTCGGGCGGTGCACAGGAGCAACCGTGGACCGGGTTTACCGGCATCAGGCGCGGCGGCATTGCGCCGAGTGCACACAGGAAGCGTGCACCAGGCGGGACGGGCCGGGCCGCGCACGGTGCTGGCGCGCGCCGGGTTCACGCATTCGGCCGCGGCGTCGCGCACCGGGTGCACGCCCAGCGCGTGCACTGTGCTGGACGGGCCGGGCCGGCGCACGGATTTGTGCGCCGGTTCTTGGCCTTCGATGTTGCAGGCGTGCACCGGGTGCACGCCTGGACCCGTGGACCGCGCTGTACGGAAAAGCACAGTAACTTTCCCGTTCGCGATTTCTTTCTCCGTTTGCGCTCCCGTTTCGCGGTTTTCTTCTCCGTTTTCGCTCCCATGCGACTCCGGCGAAGACCCCGCGACCATGGTAACGGCGGCGGCGGCCTCCCGTTTAAAAAACGGCGGCGGCGGCCTCCCGTTACCCCCACTATGTTCCAACGAAACATCCCAAAAATCTCCGAATAAAAACACGATATTCTAACGACTAAACCAACGATCGACGAACAACCAAAACGTCGGTCGGAGGTCCGATAACAAGAACTCGATTAAAGACCACCAAGAACTCAAACGAAAGAGATGACAGAAAACTCCCAAATATTTAAATAAATTATTTTACTAACCGAAGATCGACGGGAAGGTTGTCCGGTCGCGTTCTTGCCTTCGGTTCGGCGTCCGGGAAGATCGGGCTCCTTCTCTTTCTCCTTTCCCTTTCTTTCCGGCTAGGGTTCCGTCTTTCTTTTTTTTTTCCCTTCTCTCCGATTAGGGTTTTTATTTTCTTTTCTTTTCTTTTCCGATATCTCAGGATCCCTTATATAGTCGTACTTTACCTTTAATTAATTCCTCTTTAATTCGTACGTAGAGAATTAATTATTTTCCATCTGGGATAATTAATTAACTAATTAATTATCCCCCATGAGATAAACCACCTTATCTCTAACGGGTGCAAGATATTTAGCACGGATTCCGATGCACGACTAATTACCATATCACTTGGGTCCCGTTCAGGGGGTTCCCGATATCGGATTTCAGATCCGATCGCGCCGTCGGCTTTCTTTTTCCGCGCTCTATCGCAGAAAAATACTAGCATCTCACAATGGCCAACTTCAAGAATTGAATAATTTTATTTCACTTAAAGGCTTAAATGACCTATACCTAAGTCAAAAATACCCCCGAAAGGCGGATCACTACACCACTCACACTTTATAAAAAGTTTCGTCCCGAAACTTAAGTACAAACCCCACTAATCAATTCGGGGAAACATTCCCTCATCTTCGATTCCAGTTCCCACGTCGCCTCGCGCTCTTCGTGGTTGCTCCACTGGACCTTCACATAGGGGATAGTTCGATTGCGCAACTTCTTGTCCTCTCTCGCCAAAATCCGCACCGGCGTCTCCTCGACGCTTAAATCCTCTCGCAACTCGATGGTGGAGGCATCCAAGGCATGAGAGGGATCAGCTAGGTATCTCCGGAGCATGAGACATGGAATACGTTATGGACTCGTTCGAGATTCGGCGGCAGAGCTAATCGGTACGCCACCGGTCCTATGCGTTCTAGGATCTCGAACGGTCCTACGTACCTCGGGCTTAACTTTCCTTTTGTGCCGAAGCGTCGGTTCCCCTTGGAGGGCGAAACTCGGAGCATCACATGTTCACCCACCATGAACTCTAAGTCTCTGCGTCTGTTGTCCGCGTAGCTTTTTCTGTCTGCTCTGGGCGGTCTGTAGTCTTTGTCTAATCAACCGCACCTTTGCTTTCGGTCTCCTCCACCAAATCTGGCCCCAGAATCTTACGCTCACCCAGGTCGTCCAGCATATTGGAGACCTGACAGCGGCGCCCCGTACAGGGCCTCGTATGGTGCCATCTGAATGCTGGCCTGGTAAACTATTATTGTAGGCAAATTCCACTAGGGGCAAGCACCGTGCCCATCCTTCGCCCAGGTCTAAAACGCTATGCTCGAAGCATGTCCTCACAATTTGTATCACCCGCTCTGATTGTCCGTCGGTCTGCGGGTGAAAAGCCGTACTGAAGTGCAACTTGGTTCCCATTGCTCGCTGCAGGCTCTGCCAAAAGTTTGACACAAATCGTGTGTCCCTGTCCGACGTGATGGACGTCGGCACCCCATGCAACCTTACTATCTCGTTGATGTAGGTTTGCGCCAGTCGTTCCCGCGCCCACGTCGTGTGTATGGGCAGAAAGGTGGGCCGATTTCGTCAGACGGTCCACGATTACCCATATTGCATCGTGTCCCTGTGACGATCTCGGAACCCGGTCACAAAATCCATGGTAATCATGTCCCACTTCCACACGGGTACCGGTAAGGGTTGCAATTTTTCCTGCTGGACGCTGGTGCTCGGCCTTCACATCGTTGGCACACCAGGCAGTGTGCCACAAACCGAGTCACGTCTCCCTTCATTTTGGCCACCAGAAGGTCTGATTGACGTCCTTGTACATCTTCGTTCCCCCGGGATGCGCTGTATATGGAGCGGTATGCGCCTCCCGCAGGATTCCTCTTTGAGTTCCGGTAGATCCGGCACGCAGAATTCGTCCCCGAAATCGTATCGTGCCGTCGGAGTTTACTGCGAAGTCTCCTCCTTGGTCGGCAGTCCACTCTACCTCGCACCAGCTGGAGTTGGTCATCAGTTGACTGCTCCTCGAGAATTCTGTCAAGCAGGGTAGGTCTGACCACCCAGTGCAGAAGTCGTTCGACTGTACCCCGCCGGCACTACCTCTCGTCTTAGTTGCGAAAATTCCGCAATCAGACTATCTTGTTGGGTGATGGCACCTACCCCTGCTTCTCGGCCTGCCCCTTACGGCTCAGGGCGTCGGCCACCACATTTGCCTTTCCCGGGTGGTAGTGGATCGTTAAATCGTAATCCTTCAATAGCTCGAGCCACCGTCTTTGTCGCAAATTTAACTCCTTTGGGTGAAAAGGTACTTAAGACTTTTATGATCTGAGTACACATTGCAGTGTGCCCCATACAGGTAGTGTCTCCAAAGCTTGAGGACGAACACAACCGCTGCGAGTTCCAAATCGTGCACGGGGTAGTTTCGCTCGTATTCTTTGAGCTGCCTTGACGCATAGGCTATAACCTTTCCCCGTTGCATGAGCACTCCACCCAGTCCGTTTCGCGACGCATCGCAATACACTTCATAATCCTCCCCTGGTTCCGGCAGGGCGAGAATCGGAGCTCGCGTCAATCTATCCTTGAGCTCCTCGAAGCTCCTCTGACATTTGTCCGTCCAGATGAACTTTTCCCCCTTTTTAGTCAACGGTTTAAGGGGGTGGCTATCTTGGAGAAACCCTCCACGAAGCGCCGGTAGTACCCGGCTAATCCTAGAAAGCTTCGAACTCCGTTACCGTCGTCGGTTGGGACCAGTCCGTCACCGAATCTATCTTCTTCGGATCGACTGCGACCCAGCCGCCGAGATTACGTGCCCCAAGAAGCCAACCTCTCGGAGCCAAAACTCACACTTTTTGAGTTTGGCGTAGAGTTTCTGTTCCCGTAGGGTCTGGAGGACTGTGCGCAGATGTTCTTCATGTTCCTCATCTGTACGGGAATAGATGAGGATATCGTCGATGAAGACCACCACGAATAAATCCAGGAAGGGTTTGAATACCCTGTTCATCATGTCCATGAACACTGCCGGGGCATTCGTGAGCCCGAACGGCATTACAGTAAATTCGTAATGACCGTAGCGAGTCCGAAAAGCCGTTTTGGGGATGTCCTCCCCCTTGACTTGGACCTGATGATAGCCCGACTGCAGGTCAATCTTTGAAAACACCGTCGCCCCCTGTAGTTGGTCGAAGAGGTCGTCGATCCTTGGCAGGGGGTACTTGTTCTTAACGGTGACCTTATTTATCTCCCGGTAGTCGATACACAACGGAGACTTCCGTCCTTCTTTCTCACAAACAGGACGGGCGCGCCCCAGGGTGACGCGCTAGGTCTGATGAAGCCTTATCCAAAAGGTCCTCCAACTGTGCCTTGAGTTCCTTCAACTCTGCGAAGGCCATCCTGTACGGTGCCTTGGTGATGGGTTTGGTGCCGGGAAGTAGTTCAATGGGAAGTCGACTTCTCGTTCCGGCGGCGCTCCGGGGAGCTCTGCCGGAAACACGTCCGGAAATTCCCTTACCACGGGACCGCTGATCCTTATCTGGGGAGCGGCCCTGAACTACCTATCGGCCCATTGGGTTCTCGGCTGCAAGGCATAGGGTGGAGCCTATTTATTCCTTGCATGGCCCTTAACGGGCCCCGAGTACACAAGGTTCTCCTATGCTTCGAAGCTCGCCCGCGCACATCGGCCGGGGGAGGCTTCGCCTAATACTTAAGGATTTAGAGAGAGGGAGCGAGAGAGAGAGAGCGTCTAATAGGGGTAGCAGGCTAAGGTGTGACCGGTGCTCCTAATCTAAGAGGGAAAAGTGAAACCAAAATTTACCTGCCGTACTAGGTCTGGGACGTCGCGTCCTCCACTGCAGTATCCCGGGGAGCCCGTCCACAAAGAGACGGGCCTTGTGGGGTTCATCTCGTATACAACGGGACGCAGTAACCAATCTTACAAACTCCCTTTGATATTCCATGACCGAGCGGTTCCCTTGTCTAATGTTCTTCAGGTCGTCTTCCAATTGCCGCTTGACGCTATCGGAGAAGAAAGCGTCAAAAAGTTCCTCTCTAAAGGCCGTCCATGTCGGTAGCGGGTCGTTTGTAGTGGATCCGGGCGTACCGTCTTCCACCAGATGCGTGCATTCCCTTCGAGGAAGTGGACGGCTAGTGGAACCCGCTCGTGTTCCTCCATCAGTAGGTCCTCGAAGAGTTTTTCCATGGTATCCACCCATTTCTCGACGACCCATGGGATCGGTCGTCTCTCCCTCAAAAGTGGGAGGGTCATGCTTCTTGAACCTAGCCAAATTCGTCCTGACCCTTTCTCGCGTCGTTCGTTGCTCCGTGATCCCTCCTACAGCGGCGGACCCCCGAGAGTAGGGGTCGTTCCTGCCTCCCTGCTGTCGCTCCCATCACGGGCCCCGTGGTCGTCGGAGTAGGTACGTCCCTTGGGGATGGGGGCTGTTCCGTCGTCGTACCACCCGTCCCTTGCGGTCCCGTAGTGGGTGCGGTGGTTTCGGGCGGAGGGGTTGGATCGCGCTCGGCTGGCGCGGTTGCCTGTCGCTGCGTCAGGTGACGAACCTGCTCCGTCAGCGTCGCTAATTGCCCGGCCATTTCCCGCAGTTGTTGTCGGAGGAGCTGGTTCTCTGCGGTGGTCGGGGTCACTCTGTCCGCGTCCGCATTCTCGGTGGACGATCTAGTCCGGGCCATCGTCCGCTATAGACAAAGAAACCACGTTAACCCTAAGGTTATAACCCTAATACCCTGTCTTACGATTACACCTACATTACGTTCCCCTTTTTCCCCGTACTCTCACGTACTACGCACTTATACCTTGGTTATCTCATGTCTAATTTGCTTGTGGTACCCACACTGTGGATGTGGATCACGTCTACTATGGTTATGGTTGTTTTTCTCTGATACCATTTAATCTGTCACGCCCCCGGGGGTTTTTGAGTCTATTTAAGCGGAAAATCGTGTGTATTTTTTTTTCTTTTAACAAGGTAATTTAAACCTCATCCCCGGTGCGTGCCAGACCGCCACATACCAAATTCTCCCTGTCCGCGGACAGAGTCTCCTTTGTATATGCACGGCGTCTCACTTACAACAACATACATCCAACACCAACCATCAACCATACATAGACATTCAACATCAAGCGGAATATAAAGCGGCATCAATGTTTTAGAAAGGATAAAACCAGCAGTTGCAAAACCCGTGCCCACACGACACTTCGTTTTGAGAAAACCTTTTCGAAGTCATTTGGTTTATCATGAAAACATGCCGCATACAAAAACATCACCAAAAGAACCAAACTATAAACGTACAACTCATCCACAGTGCTAAATAATACATGTCCACGATATTACTACCCACAAGCAAATTAACTAAATGCGTAAAAGAAATGAGATAATGATAATAACCAAGTGTCCTGACTACGGCCCTCGCGACGCAGTCTCGACAAACCCCGGCTAACGCCTCTCGTAGCGCCTGTCACGGAGTGGGTAATGTCAGTGACAAACAAAGTAGATGTCTAATAACAATAAGGAATAAGGAGCAAACCGGAACACACAAAACCATTCGCTACAACCCTGCACATGTTAAGCTGGGCACCAACCCCAGAATTATCAATTAAATTGGGCACCAACCCCAGATTATCTGTCGGGGAGACTAAAGTCTCCCCTCGTGCACAAGTACTACTTTGATGCATTTAACCCTTCACGGTGTGGTGTGCTATTCCCAGCGGGCGCGAAGGGGTCCTCACGGCACCCACACTTTTGTGAGGAACACGGGTCATACAAGACCACTCTTCCGGAAAAGTACACCCATGCGGAGGCCAATCCGCCTGTGTACGTGCAGCATCCCAAAACAGATTTGCCGAGATCGGCGTGTCATGAACAATGCGACCGCAGCCGCTTCAATTGTTAGATAAAAACACGATTATGCGAAAGGTTAAACTGTCCATCTACTTTGTTAGATAAATTGAGAGCACTTTAATGACGATAGATGCACTTACTGCACTGTGCTGTATTTACAGCAACCGTACCCACCTATTTGGAGAGAGATCGGAACACCCGAATCTTTCGCGCACCCCGCTGCGCGTCTGGACCTAAAGAAAGTCCGCACGGATAACTATAGTCAAAAGCGTGTACTAACATCTGAAACACAAGACCCACTTTACTCTTTTTCGACGGGAAAGTCCAACAAAACTCATCCTCAATCGGTAGCCCACTCGGGACGTCCCTGGTTAGACCAAGAAGCCCCGACGGCGGAAATGATGAGAAAAGAGA
>CM055074.1:14272577-14319927 GCA_029204045.2 Tillandsia leiboldiana
CTAGGGTTCCGTCTTTTCTTTTTTTTTTCCTTCCTCCGATTAGGTTTTATTTTCTTTTCTTTTCTTTCCGATACTCAGGATCCCTTATATAGTCGTACTTTACCTTTAATTAATTCCTCTTTAATTCGTACGTAAGAGAATTAATTAATTTCCATCTGGGATAATTAATTAACTAATTAATTATCCCCCATGAGATAAACCCCTTATCTCTAACGGGTGCAAGATATTTAGCACGGATTCCGATGCACGACTAATTACCATATCACTTTGGGTCCCGTTCAGGGGTTCCCGATATCGTATTTCAGATCCGATCGCGCCGTCGGCTTTCTTTTTCCGCGCTCTATCGCAGAAAAATACTAGCATCTCACAATGGCCAACTTCAAGAATTGAATAATTTTATTTCACTTAAAGGCTTAAATGACTATACCTAAGTCAAAAATACCCCCGAAAGGCCGGATCACTACACCACTCACACTTTATAAAAAGTTTCGTCCCGAAACTTAAGTACAAACCCCACTAATCAATTCGGGGAAACATTCCCTCATCTTCGATTCCAGTTCCCACGTCGCCTCGCGCTCTTCGTGGTTGCTCCACTGACCTTCACATAGGGGATAGTTCGATTGCGCAACTTCTTGTCCTCTCTCGCCAAAATCCGCACCGGCGTCTCCTCGACGCTTAAATCCTCTCGCAACTCGATGGTGGAGGCATCCAAGGCATGAGAGGGATCAGCTAGGTATCTCCGGAGCATTGAGACATGGAATACGTTATGGACTCGTTCGAGATTCGGCGGCAGAGCTAATCGGTACGCCACCGGTCCTATGCGTTCTAGGATCTCGAACGGTCCTACGTACCTCGGGCTTAACTTTCCTTTGTGCCGAAGCGTCGGTTCCCCTTGGAGGGCGAAACTCGGAGCATCACATGTTCACCCACCATGAACTCTAAGTCTCTGCGTCTGTTGTCCGCGTAGCTTTTCTGTCTGCTCTGGGCGGTCTGTAGTCTTTGTCTAATCAACCGCACCTTTGCTTCGGTCTCCTCCACCAAATCTGGCCCCAGAATCTTACGCTCACCCAGGTCGTCCCAGCATATTGGAGACCTGACAGCGGCGCCCGTACAGGGCCTCGTATGGTGCCATCTGAATGCTGGCCTGGTAACTATTATTGTAGGCAAATTCCACTAGGGGCAAGCACCGTGCCCATCCTTCGCCCAGGTCTAAAACGCATGCTCGAAGCATGTCCTCCACAATTTGTATCACCCGCTCTGATTGTCCGTCGGTCTGCGGGTGAAAAGCCGTACTGAAGTGCAACTTGGTTCCCATTGCTCGCTGCAGGCTCTGCCAAAAGTTTGACACAAATCGTGTGTCCCTGTCCGACGTGATGGACGTCGGCACCCCATGCAACCTTACTATCTCGTTGATGTAGGTTTGCGCCAGTCGTTCCCGCGCCCACGTCGTGTGTATGGGCAGAAAGTGGGCCGATTTCGTCAGACGGTCCACGATTACCCATATTGCATCGTGTCCCTGTGACGATCTCGGGAACCCGGTCACAAAATCCATGGTAATCATGTCCCACTTCCACACGGGTACCGGTAAGGGTTGCAATTTTCCTGCTGGACGCTGGTGCTCGGCCTTCACTCGTTGGCACACCAGGCAGTGTGCCACAAACCGAGTCACGTCTCCCTTCATTTTGGGCCACCAGAAGGTCTGATTGACGTCCTTGTACATCTTCGTTCCCCCGGGATGCGCTGTATATGGAGCGGTATGCGCCTCCCGCAGGATTTCCTCTTTGAGTTCCGGTAGATCCGGCACGCAGATTCGTCCCCGAAATCGTATCGTGCCGTCGGAGTTTAATGCGAAGTCTCCTCCTTGGTCGGCAGTCACTCTACTTCGCACCAGCTGGAGTTGGTCATCAGTTGACTGCTCCTCGAGAATTCTGTCAAGCAGGGTAGGTCTGACCACCAGTGTCAGAAGTCGTTCGACTGTACCCGCCGGCACTACCTCTAGTCTTAGTTGCGAAAATTCCGCAATCAGACTATCTTGTTGGGTGATGGCACCTACCCCTGCTTTCTCGGCCTGCCCCTTACGGCTCAGGGCGTCGGCCACCACATTTGCCTTTCCCGGGTGGTAGTGGATCGTTAAATCGTAATCCTTCAATAGCTCGAGCCACCGTCTTTGTCGCAAATTTAACTCCTTTTGGGTGAAAAGATACTTAAGACTTTTATGATCCGAGTACACATTGCAGTGTGCCCCATACAGGTAGTGTCTCCAAAGCTTGAGGACGAACACAACCGCTGCGAGTTCCAAATCGTGCACGGGGTAGTTTCGCTCGTATTCTTTGAGCTGCCTTGACGCATAGGCTATAACCTTCCCCCGTTGCATGAGTACTCCACCCAGTCCGTTTCGCGACGCGTCGCAATACACTTCATAATCCTCCCCCTGGCTCCGGTAGGGCGAGAATCAGTGCTCGCGTCAATCTATCCTTGAGCTCCTCGAAGCTCCTCTGACATTTGTCCGTCCAGATGAACTTTTCCCCCTTTTTAGTCAAACGGTTTAAGGGGGTGGCTATCTTGGAGAAACCCTCCACGAAGCGCCGGTAGTACCCGGCTAATCCTAGAAAGCTTCGAACCTCTGTTACCGTCGTCGGTTGGGACCAGTCCGTCACCGAATCTATCTTCTTCGGATCGACTGCGACTCCAGCCGCTGAGTTTACGTGCCCCAAGAAGCCAACCTCTCGGAGCCAAAACTCACACTTTTTGAGTTTGGCGTAGAGTTTCTGTTCCCGTAGGGTATGGAGGACTGTGCGCAGATGTTCTTCATGTTCCTCATCTGTACGGGAATAGATGAGGATATCGTCGATGAAGACCACCACGAATAAATCCAGGAAGGGTTTGAATACCCTGTTCATCATGTCCATGAACACTGCCGGGGCATTCGTGAGCCCGAACGGCATTACAGTAGATTCGTAATGACCGTAGCGAGTCCGAAAAGCCGTTTTGAGGATGTCCTCCCCCTTTACTTGGACCTGATGATAGCCCGACTGCAGGTCAATCTTTGAAAACACCGTCGCCCCCTTGTAGTTGGTCGAAGAGGTCGTCGATCCTTGGCAGGGGGTACTTGTTCTTAACGGTGACCTTATTTATCTCCCGGTAGTCGATACTCAACCGGAGACTTCCGTCCTTCTTTCTCACAAACAGGACGGGCGCGCCCCAGGGCGACGTGCTAGGTCTGATGAAGCCCTTATCCAAAAGGTCCTCCAACTGTGCCTTGAGTTCCTTCAACTCTGCGAAGGCCATCCTGTACGGTGCCTTGGTGATGGGTTTGGTGCCGGGAAGCAGTTTAATGGGAAAGTCGACTTCTCGTTCCGGCGGCGCTCTGGGGAGCTCTGCCGGAAACACGTCCGGAAATTCTCTTACCACGGGACCGCTGATCCTTATCTGGGGAGCGGCCCTGAACTACCTATCGGCCCATTGGGTTCTCGGCTGCAAGGCATAGGGTGGAGCCTATTTATTCCTTGCATGGCCCTTAACGGGCCCCGAGTACACAAGGTTCTCCTATGCTTCGAAGCTCGCCCGCGCACATCGGCCGGGGGAGGCTTCGCCTAAAACTTAAGGATTCTAGAGAGAGGGAGCGAGAGAGAGAGAGCGTCTAATAGGGGTAGCAGGCTAAGGTGTGACCGGTGCTCCTAATCTAAGAGGGAAAAGTGAAACCAAAATTTTACCTGCCGTTACTAGGTCTGGGACGTCGCGTCCTCCACTGCAGTATCCCGGGGAGCCCGTCCACAACGAGACGGGCCTTGTGGGGTTCATCTCGTATAACAAACGGGACGCAGTTAACCAATCTTACAAACTCCCTTTGATATTCCATGACCGAGTGGTTCCCTTGTCTAATGTTCTTCAGGTCGTCTTCCAATTGCCGCTTGACGCTATCGGAGAAGAAAGCGTCAAAAAGTTCCTCTCTAAAGGCCGTCCATGTCGGTAGCGGGTCATTTGTAGTTGGATCCGGGCATACCGTCTTCCACCAGATGCGTGCATTCCCTTCGAGGAAGTGGACGGCTAGTGGAACCCGCTCGTGTTCCTCCATCAGTAGGTCCTCGAAGAGTTTTTCCATGGTATCCACCCATTTCTCGACGACCCATGGGTCGGTCGTCTCTCCCTCAAAAGTGGGAGGATCATGCTTCTTGAACCTAGCCAAATTCGTCCTGACCCTTTCTCGCGTCGTTTGTTGCTCCGTGATCCCTCCTACAGCGGCGGACCCCCCGAGAGTAGGGGTCGTTCCTGCCTCCCCTGTTGTCGCTCCCATCTCGGGCCCCGTGGTCGTCGGAGTAGGTACGTCCCTTGGGGATGGGGGCTGTTCCGTCGTCGTACTACCCGTCCCTTGCGGTCCCGTAGTGGGTGCGGTGGCTTCGGGCGGAGGGGTCGGATCGCGTTTGGCTGGCGCGGTTGCCTGTCGCTGCGTCAGGTGACGAACCTGCTCCGTCAGCGTCGCTAATTGCCCGGCCATTTCCCGCAGTTGTTGTCGGAGGAGCTGGTTCTCTGCGGTGGTCGGGGTCACTCTGTCCGCGTCCGCATTCTCGGTGGACGATCTAGTCCGGGCCATCGTCCGCTATTTACAAAGAAACCACGTTAACCCTAAGGTTATAACCCTAATACCCTATCTTACGATTACACCTACATTACGTTCCCCTTTTTCCCCGTACTCTCACGTACTACGCACTTATACCTTGGTTATCTCATGTCTAATTTGCTTGTGGTACCCTACACTGTGGATGTGGATCACGTCTACTATGGTTATGGTTGTTTTTCTCTGATACCATTTAATCTGTCACGCCCCCGGGGGTTTTTGAGTCTATTTAAGCGGAAAATCGTGTGTATTTTTTTTTTCTTTTAACAAGGTAATTTAAACCTCATCCCCGGTGCGTGCCAGACCGCCACATACACAAATTCTCCCTGTCCGCGGACAGAGTCTCCTTTGTATATGCACGGCGTCTCACTTACAACAACATACATCCAACACCAACCATCAACCATACACTAGACATTCAACATCAAGCGGAATAATAAAGCGGCATCAATGTTTTAGAAAGGATAAAACCAGCAGTTGCAAAACCCGTGCCCACACGACACTTCGTTTTGAGAAAACCTTTTCGAAGTCATTTGGTTTATCATGAAACATGCCGCATACAAAAACATCACCAAAAGAACCAAACTATAAACGTACAACTCATCCACAGTGCTAAATAATACATGTCCACGATTATTACTACCCATAAGCAAATTAACTAAATGCGTAAAAGAAATGAGATAATGATAATAACCAAGTGTCCTGACTACGGCCCTCGCGACGCAGTCTCGACAAACTCCCGGCTAACGCCTCTCGTAGCGCCTGTCACGGAGTGGGTAATGTCAGTGACAAACAAAGTAGATGTCTAATAACAATAAGGAATAAGGAGCAAACCGGAAACACCAAAACCATTTCGCTACAACCTTGCACATGTTAAGCTGGGCACCAACCCCAGAATTATCAATTAAATTGGGCACCAACCCCAGATTATCTGTCGGGGAGACTAAAGTCTCCCCTCGTGCACAAGTACCTACTTTGATGCATTTACCCCTTCCACGGTGCTGGTGTGCTATTCCCAGCGGGCGCGAAGGGGTCCTCACGGCACCCACACTTTTGTGAGGAACACGGGTCATACAAGACCACTCTTCCGGAAAAGTACACCCATGCGGAGGCCAATCCGCCTGTGTACGTGCAGCATCCCAAAACAGATTTGCCGAGATCGGCGTGTCATGAACAATGCGACCGCAGCCGCTTCAATTGTTAGATAAAAACACGATTATGCGAAAGGTTAAACTGTCCATCTACTTTGTTAGATAAATTGAGAGCACTTTAATGACGATAGATGCACTTACTGCACTGGCTGTATTTACAGCAACCGTACCCACCTATTTGGAGAGAGATCGGAACACCCGAATCTTTCGCGCACCCCCGCTGCGCGTCTGGACCTAAAGAAAGTCCGCACGGATAACTATAGTCAAAAGCGTGTACTAACATCTGAAAACACAAGACCCACTTTACTCTTTTTTCGACGGGAAGGTCCAACAAAACTCAATCCTCAATCGGTAGCCCACTCGGGACGTCCCTGGTTAGACCAAGAAGGCCCCGACGGCGGAAATGATGAGAAAAGAGACCCGACGGCACGCCCCCGACGATTTCGTCGAGGCGCGGAGCGTCGGCGAAATTAGCACCCGACCTAATAAAATAATGACCAAGAAGGTCCCAGGTGGCCATGCCAAGAAAGCCACGGAAATAACGATCCCAACGTCGAAGACGGCGTTCAAAACGGTGGAAAAACGGACAAAAACGGAGCTACCGAACTTTGGGCTGTCGGGCGGTGCACAGGAGCAACCGTGGACCGGGTTTACGGCATCAGGCGGCGGCGGCATGCGCCGAGTGCACACAGGAAGCGTGCACCAGGCGGGACGGGCCGGGCCGCGCACGGTGCTGGCGCGCGCCGGGTTCACGCATTCGGCCGCGGCGTCGCGCACTGGGTGCACGCCCAGCGCGTGCACCGTGCTGGACGGGCCGGGCCGGCGCACGGATTTGTGCGCCGGTTCTTGGCCTTCGATGTTGCAGGCGTGCACCGGGTGCACGCCTGGACCCGTGGACCGCGCTGTACGGAAAAGCACATCAACTTCCCGTTTCGCGATTTCTTCTCCGTTTGCGCTCCCGTTTCGCGGTTTCTTCTCCGTTTTCGCTCCCGTGCGACTCCGGCGAAGACCCCGCGACCATGGTAACGGCGGCGGCGGCCTCCCGTTTAAAAACGGCGGCGGCGGCCTCCCGTTACCCCACTATGTTCCAACGAAACATCCCAAAAATCTCCGAATAAAAACATGATAATTCTAACGACTAAACCAACGATCGACGAACAACCAAAACGTCGGTCGGAGGTCCGATAACAAGAACTCGATTAAAGACCACCAAGAACTCAACGAAAGAGATGACGGAAAACTCCCAAATAATTTAAATAAATTATTTTACTAACCGAAGATCGACGGGAAGGTTGTCCGGTCGCGTTCTTGCCTTCGGTTCGGCGTCCGGGAAGATCGGGCTCCTTCTCTTTCTCCTTTCCCTTTCTTCCGGCTAGGGTTCCGTCTTTTCTTTTTTTTTTTTTTCCCTTCTCTCCGATTAGGGTTTTTTATTTTCTTTTCTTTTCTTTTCCGATACTCAGGATCCCTTATATAGTCGTACTTTACCTTTAATTAATTCCTCTTTAATTCGTACGTAAGAGAATTAATTAATTTTCCGTCTGGGATAATTAATTAACTAATTAATTATCCCCCACGAGATAAACCACCTTATCTCTAACGGGTGCAAGATATTTAGCACGGATTCCGATGCACGACTAATTACCATATCACTTTAGGTCCCGTTCAGGGGGTTCCCGATATCGGATTTCAGATCCGATCGCGCCGTCGGCTTTCTTTTTCCGCGCTCTATCGCAGAAAAATACTAGAATCTCACAATGGCCAACTTCAAGAATTGAATAATTTTATTTCACTTAAAGGCTTAAATGACTATACCTAAGTCAAAAATACCCCCGAAAGGCCGGATCACTACAACGTACAAGGTGATTTACCGTACACACTTACGACTCAACCTTTTCCATACGCTCCTAGAGGATCTTCTCCGCTCGCTCCACGATGCTTCTCGAATCCACGATCTGCGCCCAACGCCGAATCCACGGCGTCCAACGTCGAATCCACGACGTCCGACCGAATCCACGGTCTTCACCCAATAGCACCCTTCGAATCCACGAACGTGCCTCGCTCCGAATCCACGAGAGCGGTTGAACCTTGAATCCACAAGGACACGCGAATCCACGCGCCGATTTTTGGGGTAAATCGTTGTTTTTGGTGGTGATGATCCGCCGAATACTTAGATCAAAGATAGATCGGAAATACCATCTAAGTATTCATTAGTTTGATTCAACTCAAAATGTGAGTATGAAAACCTAGAATCAAACTAATCAATATAGATGAAGAAACATAGAGTATTCTCTAATGATTTCCTTTCTTCTCTATATGTGGATCTAGAGCCGTATAAGATGATATATGAAAATGACGGCCATGTGGATTATTTGGATTCCACCATAGAAAAAGAGTCATAGGGTCTATTTATAGGTTAGAAACATTTGGAAGGAGATAAGAATCAAAAACGTAACATTTCTGGAATTTTGACGGACGGCGATCCGGATCGGATTTGGGCGATCCGGATTGCAGTAGCAAAAAAGACGGTTTCCAGACAATCACACGTTCGGGATCCGGATCGGATTGTCTGATCCGGATCGTTCATACAATTCAGAAAACTCAACGTTCGGGATCCGGATCGTGAGATGCTGCGATCCGGATTGAAGTATTGTATGAAACAACAACCTTCGGGATCCGGATCGCTGGCTCTGATCCGGATCCTGAACTTGTCCGAACACCAGTTTTTGATAATTAAGCAATTAAAAACTCTTCCAGGTGTTTCTACACTACAAGAAGTATTCGGATCACCAATAATCTTTAGTTAAACATACCTGATCCTTTTGAATTCTTCTTTCTTGAGATTGAGGTAAATGATCCAACTTTCTTTATCTTCAATCTTCAAGACTTAAACCTTTCACGAAACTATGCCAACTTAAATTCCGTAACACATTTTCTTTGCAAGATTAATGATTTGATAAACGCATTACTCATAAGATCGTGATGGATGTTTTTGATAATGTTCAACTTTAAATGATTCAATTTTTATAAATTGTCGTTTCATTACTTGGATATTATTGATAGATTTAGCATAATCTATTTCTTTTGATATGAAACGATGACTTTTGTTTAAAGTTGACATGCAAAGGTGCTTACTTACTTTTTCTGGATTTTCTAGATTTTTTCTAAATTTTTCTAAAGAAAAAGTTGGAGCCGATCCGGACTCGAAAATCCGTTCCGGATCCCGAACGCAGGAATTCTCTGCGGGTAGCCGATCCGGACTGGATTCATAAGACGTTCCGGACCGCGGCTAGGGTTTTATAAGAAACAAAAGGGTTTTGATTTCTTTTTACAACAAACTTTTGTTTCCAAGTCTCCAGAGTTTCTCTCACGAGAAAACAACCAATTTGGAGCCTTTCTAACTCGAGTTCTTCGGATTCAAGTAAGTTTCTTTGATCAAAATTCAATTTTTTCACTGTTTTTACATTGTTGCTCAAAACGTAAGTGAAAATCTTGGTTGGAATTCAATTTTAGATGGTTTTTGGTCAAATTTCTTTTGAAATAAGAACTCTGAGTAGATTAGTTTTGTTTATATGCTTGGTATTCTCTTGATTAACGGATTTTTAGGCTTCGATTTCTGAAAATTCAGTTTTAGGGCATATAATGAGAATTTTTGAAAATCATGAGATTGATCTATTTTTAAAATTATTTTTGCAAAACTAATTTGATTCCTACTCTCTCTACACGATTATGATTGTTTGGGTATAATTTTTCAAATTTTTTGAAATTAAATAATTTTTCCTGTTCTTGAGTTCTTGCTCGTAGGTTCTTCAATCTCTTAAGCACTAGCAACAATGGTGTTTACATGGATCATTGTGCTTCTGGTTGCTATGGTGCACACACGAGCAACGAACAAACTAAAGAGAGCAAAGAAAACTCAAAGAAAAGGTGAGTTAGTCCTTGTAAAAGACTCCGAGACGGAATCTGAGAAAGAATCAGTGAACTGGGATGAATTAATGGACGACGACACAACGCCTGCTAAATCAAAAGGGAAGACCCCTGGTACAACAAAGGCGAAGACAACGCCTACTGCTGCAGAGAAAGGCAAAGCTCCGATGCCACCAACATCTATTTCGGTGAAAAGAAAAAGAATAGCTCGTCGAATGGGACGAGCACGAGGGATTGAAATTGAAGAACCAATGGCTCATGATTCACCACCTCGTGAAGAACACGTGATTATTAATACAGATCGGCTGAAAGCCTTTGAAAGTCGAGAATGTATTGGAGAAAGACACGTTAATATTGGAGCTCTTCGAGACCATTCTCCGGCGTTTGGAAATCTGATTGAACAAGGCAATCTTTCTCAAGTTTGCAAATTTTCGGAAACGCTTGGATATTGTTTGCATCTGGTACGAACCTTCTACACAAATGCACTGCAGCTTCAAGAACATGAAGTCGGTCCAATGGAGTTTTATACGAACGTCCGAGGGACTAGACTCAAAATAACTCCACATTTAATTGGAGTAGTCCTAGGGATGCAATCCAGCATGACAGGGATCAATTACTTGAAAGGGAGGAGTTTAACTAATGAGTTGTGGCAAACTGAATATGCATGGCGGAAACTCAGTCAACCGGAAATTCTGTTAAGTCTAAAGAACTTCAAACTGAGTACCGGTTCCTGAACTTCATCGTCTGTTACAATATTCTTCCGAACATGCAAACGAAAGTCCTACGATGGGATCGAATGCTTTTCTTATATCTATTAGGACATTCGTCAGAGACAGTGGGTTTGAATATCAATATCCCATACATTATTTGGAATAGGATGGCAAGATACGTGGAGCATCCTCATCCCACGGAAAGACTATCGTTTCCATTAATCATAATGAGAATTTTAAGGAACTTCAAGGTTGATATCAGCTCTACAAATTATCAACACTGCTTAGGTATGATTAATGATTCAACAGTTGTTAAGTCTTTTCATAAACTGCCTCATGCCTCCCCAACTCCTCCGCGCGGTAAGAAACCCTCCGTCGGTACTTCTGCATCACCTTCAAAGCAAGTGCCCATGCTAGATGATGAAGCGTCTGTGACGTCAATTTATAAGGAGCAGCAACGACTGTCGTTTGAACAAGAACAAATCACTAAAGAGCAGAAGCGCATCTCTGATGAGCTTGAGTTAATCACTGCAGCCCAGATCACTCTGACAAAGAAGTTCACTTCGATGAAAAAGTTGATGAAAAAGATGTTCTCAAAGATGGGATGTAGTAGCTCTGAAGACTCAGAGTCGGACAATTGATTCATCTAATTTTGTTTGTTTTGCAGGTTTTAGTCATAGTTCTTACTATTTTCGAACTTTTTAACTCCTTTTCATTTTTTTGAAATTTTGTCTATGTTTAGTGATAAAAAGGGGGAGAGAATTATGAACTGGTTTGACAATGGTCAGTGAGAACTTTGAACTTTGGAACACTAAAACTTGGAGGTAAGTTTACAACAACTTTGGTTTTGTACTGTGAAGAAATGCATGCCTCGACTAACTATTCGACTAACTATTTGGGCATGTAATTTTACTAACAAGTTGTTGTTGACTAACAAACTTTGGAACACTAAAACTTGGAGGTAAGTTTACAACAACTTTGGTTTTGTACTGTGAATAAATGCATGCCTCGACTAACTATTCGACTAACTATTTGGGCATGTAATTTTACTAACAAGTTGTTGTTGACTAACAAACTTATGACATTTGGATTTTAATGCTTAGAAGATATGTCTATCTCCGATTGTTATTTTAATACATATCTGATCTTGTAAATGTCATGGTGAGTATAAACTCAATCTCTCTGTTTGGTTTTTTGAATGTTACATTCTTGAGTATCTAACGATTTCTTTTGTCAAGAATTACTTCTTTTTGCACAGAGTACAAACGTCTAAGTCTAGAGTTTGTTTTAGGAGTTTAACTCATGTATTCATTTTTATTTTGGATCTCTATTGTAAATTTTTGTTGTATGGTGATAGCAACAAAAATATCCTTTTGAATTTTCTTAAGTGGATTTATGTTTTGTCACGAAACCGCCAAAGGGGGAGATTGTTAAGGAATTTGTTTTGGCGTATTTCGTGAAAGTGGTTAAGTCTTGAAGATTGAAGATGAAGATGGTTGGATCATATACCTCAATCACAAGAAAGAAGAATTCAAAAGGATCAGGTATGTTTAACTAAACAAGTTTGGTGATCCGAATACTTCTTATAGTATAGAAACACTTGGATGGATTTTTAATCGCTTAAAAATAAAAAACTGGACATGTTATATGTTCAGGATCCGGATCAGGGTACTACAGTCCGGACCCCGAACATAGGGCAGTTCATGCGCAAATCCAGTGCGGAACACACCTGGTTCAGTCCGGACCCCGAACGTGGAGTTTGCAGAAATTGCATGAACAGTCCGGACCGTGGTTACTTCAGTCCGGACCCCGAACGTGCACTACAAAAGAATTATGATTTAGCGGCATCCTATAATTGCCGCCTAAAGTTCAAAAAGTACCGTAAAAATTATTAGTGGCATTTAGCAATTAGTGTCGCTTATACTCGTGTTGGTGAATCTTCTACCGACATTTAATTAAATTGCCGTTAAAATTAAGTAATTAGTAACATTAAATAAATGCCGTTATAGATGTGGTTATTAGCGATATTATTAAATGACAGTATTTTTTAATTATCTACAATACTAATAAATGCCAGTAATTATTACTTTATTTATAATATTATACAAATATTGGTAATCTATTGTTAATTCCGGCATTAATAAATGCTGCTAATTCTAAATATTTTTAAATTATATTTTTAAATAAATAAAAATAATATAAATTATAATTTGCACTATCATAAAATAATTAAATCTTATCAATTTCAAAAAATACAATTTCAATGGATAATATGAGATTTCAATATTTTCGTATGACAAGTGACATAAATCGTACATAACAAAATAACAAAAATAATTTACTAAGCTCATTTTCAATTAAACAAACAATAAGTTAAAATCTTTAGTCCATTCAACATCCAAAAAAATAACAAACGACCACAAAGTTTTCTAAACACAAAAGTACTAATACGTACATAAATAACGCATCCAAATAAGTCACACAATATAAAATTGTTTGCGAATATAACAAAACAGCTTAAAATTGTATAACAAAACAGTAAAAAAAAACATATGAAGTTGTTGCTCAAGGTTTTAATCTGGATTTGGTGAAAACTGATCTTGGTTTAGGAGCATTTCGTCATACTCTCTTTGATCAAAATGTGGTCCTGTTGAAACTTTATCTTTACCATTCTTTTTCCTCATTGTGATTCCTGTATTAAAGAAATCAAGATATTTAAAGTATTTGTTAGTCAAGTTCATATGAACAAAAAATCATATAATAATGTAAATATCATAACTACGTGGATGAACTCACAAGATATCATATAAAATAGTAAAATGTTAATCAAATAAGATATCGCATAAAATCAAAAAAGTTTCAACTATATTTTTTATTTAGTCTTCTATTATATATTATTTACTTTGTTGCATAATCATACAATCTAAAAATAATTAAATCTATTATCAAATAATAATTTTAGAATAAAAACTATAATTTTTTTAAAATAAATTTAAATCAACCCATCTATTCCAAGGTAATAAAAGAAAGCAAATAATTTTACAAAAAAAAATCTAAATTAACTTACCTTTTTCTTGGTAGGGTCCTGCTTGTAGGGCTCCTTCTTGGTAGAAAACAATGAAGAAAAAATCATTTTCTTACACCCTGCGATTGGAAGGTAGAAAGAGTAATTTTGTTTTTTTTTTTTTTTTTTACTTGGAGAGAACATAATAAAAAAATAAAAAAGAGAGAAAAAAAAACCCTAGAAAAAAGCTTTGCATATGAGGAAAGGAAGACTATGAGTCGTACGGTACAAGAGGGAGAAGAAGTAGGCGGGATATGAAAAATTGATGGATAATCTCAGTTAGGCCCCTCAACTTATAATATACTTTAAAATAGTTATTTTTTTTATTTTTTGCTGCTACTTTTTAAATTTTAATATGTAATTTATTATTTTAGTCTAAAAATTTATTAAAAATTATTAATTAATTATTGAACCATCTTTAATATTTTTATGTTTTATTGAATAAAATTAAACCACTGAAAAATAAATAGAAAATAAAATTATTAAGCTTATTAAAATTTAAAATTAAACTAAATAAGTAATTTACATAAAATTTATAATCTACAAGTAAAAAATTAAAATAAAATTGCATTTATAAGCAACCATACAAAATTAAAATTATATCAAATTATAAATATTATATAAATTTTAATTAATAAAATTGTAAGAAAATAACTGCACATATAAATGAGGATTTCAGATTTAGATGAGTGGAGAGAATCTACGGGTGTATCGGGCAGGAATAAATCTAATATTAATTATTTATATCTTAAATAAGGATTTAATATCTTTTACCAATATTTACTTTTAAATGCTAGTAATTAAAGTTTCTTAGTGACATTAAAAGTAACTGCCGGTATTTAAACTATCTTTTACTGGTATTTAAAAATAAATATTGCTAAATATTCTTATTCACCAATAATAATTTGTAAATATCGATAAATGATATATTTAGCAACAATTTTTAATAAATGCCAGTATATTTTGTATTTAGCAATATTTATTTAAATATTACAACGAATAGTGCCGCTATATGTCAAATTTCTAGTAGTGGTGGTTTTCTGGAAAAGTTCTGTTTATTAACGACAGTCCGAATCACACTTATTCCAGTCCGGACCGTCGTCCTGAAAACTTCCAGATAAGGTTAGTTTTTGGTTCTTATCCTCTTCCAATGGTTTCTAACCTATAAATAAACCCTACGATTCATCTTTTAGGGTAATCCAAAATACGATCGAAAAAGAGAAAAATTCACCTATAGAGAAGAAAGGAAATAACTAGATTTAATTCTATGTTTCTTCATCTATACTAATTAATTTGATTCTAGGTTTTCAAACTCAGATTTTGAGTAGAATCAAATTAATGAATGCTTAGATGGTATTGTAGGTTTTTATATATTAAGGATCCACACAGATCTAAATAGGTACTATCAAACAACTAGAGGGGGGGGGTGAATAGGTGTAATACTTAAAAACAAATCTCAGTGCAAAATAAAAACCAATGCGGAAATAAAAAACAGCACACCGAGATATACGTGGAAACTCCAATCCAGGAGAAAAACCACGGGACCAACACGCAATAACAATCCACTAAGAATAGAAGAATAACAAGGTGATTACCGACTCCACGGACTCAACCCCTCCTTCAACTTCTTCGGACCTTGCGCTCCACCGATTGCACGTCCACTGCACACGTTCGAATCCACGAACGCCACTCGAATCCACGAGCACACGTTTCGAATCCACGAAACGCCTTCAACACACCGAATCCACGGTGCTACGTCGAATCCATGACGCAATTCAGCCGATAAGAATATTGGCTTCGATGGTGATCCTTTGCTTAGATTATCATTGAGGAACCGTAGAAGGAATCTCTAAGCAAAGACTAGATCAATTCGACAAAAGATAGATCTTGGAAGAACCGTCGAATTGACCTAAAAGAGGCGAAAGAGAAGAACGATAAAAACCAGCCTCTAGGGTTGCTCTCGAGTGTTTCTGAATTGATCGGTAAGTATCGAGAAACCCTAAGTGTCTATTTATAACCCTTGGAAAAAGATAAAAGTCGGTTTAGGAATCTAATCCCGAGAAGGCATTGTGTACCGGTACCAAATAACGTGTTCCGGTACGCAATGGAGCAAAACACAGATTCTTCTATTGTATTCCGGTACGCGAGTCTGTGTTCCGGTACGCAATGCAAATTACAGAAAATTCTGTGTCGGGTTTGAGGAACTCAAAGTGTGGTTCCGGTACTCAATGTAAAAACTGATTTTTCCAAGATAAACTTTATCCAAAACAAACCTAGTACCGGAATCCAAACTTAAAATAGGTTGTAAGTTAAAACCAAGTTCCTAAAACCAAGTCTAAACCAGGTTTCAATCATTTCCAGATTCCAATGATTATAAATGAACTTAAATCACCATGGTTTACTTAACCATACCTGAGTGTTATCTTGAGCTCATGTTGAATCTTCAAAGAGTCTTCGAAAGCTGATTTGACAATTTGATCCCTTTAAGACTCCGACTCAACTTACGAAATATGCCAACACAAAAAGCCGTAACAATCTCCCCCTTTGGCAATTTCGTGACAAAACCCAAAAATACATAAAGCCGCTCAAGTCACTCATCTTAAACCAAAAAATCGAAACTCAATGTTATCACCAAAACATTGATTTTCTTTGCGTGAAAGATCCAATAAATACAAATTACATTTGAACCAAACAGTCCTAGAACATACTCTATGACTTAGGACTTGGAGTCTTAAAGTGATGTAATTCCTGCAAAACAAAACTCCAAACAAAATCAAACATTAGTCGTTAGAAATTAAAATCCTGCATTTGATTCGTCTTCCTTTTGGTTCTTTTGTTTTTCCGGCTCTTTTGTTTTGTCTCTTGTTCTCAATCTTTTCTTTATCTCCCCCTATCTTGAGCATCTCTGTTCTCCCCTTTTTATGATACGTCCATCTCATTTCTGTTCTCCCCCTTTTTGTCATAAATTGTCAAACAGTTAAATAGACAAAAAGGAACATACTGGAAGGATAAGTTCTTAGTTACATGCCCATTAGAGTTCTTGTTCATCACAAAGTAAAAAGAAAATAAAAACCAAAAACAAGAAGGAAAAGAAGTCACTCATCCTCATTTGAATCATCATCATCATCATCATGTGATGTTGGTCCATGCGATGTACTCGGTGCAGTTGCTCCAGCGACCACATCATCATGTTTGCACCCAAGGATATCGAAGATTTTCTTTAAACCATCCTCAAGTTTCTTGAAGCCTTGCTCCATCCTTTGCTCCATCCTTTGCTTTAATGAACGAACATCCTGATGCAAGGTTTGAAGAGTTACGACCTCATCTGGTTCAGGAGATTCTTGACGAGGTGGTGCACTCACTGTCGCTTCACTTGCATAGGCTTTTGTATGCCCAAATGTCTTCAAAGTGCTAATCGACTTGGCTAAAGTGATTCCATCAATTGCCCCCAAGCCATAATCATATTTGGCACAAGAAATGTCCACTCTGTGATCTTCCAGAATACGAGTAATCAAGATTGGATACGGTAGAAGGTCACGTTGCCTTGATCCCTCAATGACATGTACCATCTGCTGCCAAATAAGAAATGGAATGTTGATGTTGATTCCATTTGCACTCTCCGGGTGACCGAGGAAAAAGAGAAGTAGCAATCGATCCCATCGAATCCTTTTGGTCCCCAGTGTGGGCAATAGGTTGTAGCATATAATTAAGGACAAAATATGATACTCTGATTTTAGGTCCTTTGATTCAACATATGATCTGTTCGTGTGCGTCCCTGACTTGCAAATGGAGTCCACAACAATATCCCAATGGGTGTCATGTCGGAAATCACCATCAGTGTAATAAAAACCAGTAGTGTCAACAGCTAATCCAAGATTTGCACCAATTACTGCTGGAGTAATGTCAAACTTGACGTCCTTAACTGTTGTTTCAATAATGAAAACCCCTGTGTCATGGTCCTTTTGAAGTATGTTAGCTCTCATGTAGAACTCTCTGATGATCTCCACACAAAAACCCATCTTAGGTTGAACTCTGCCAAGTGGCCGAATGTAACTTCGTTCCAAAAGCCTTGCAAAGTCTGGCACCTCACGACATAGCTCATTAAAATTCACATGTCGCTCTCCAATGCATGTGCGGTTTGCAAATCTGGCACGGCGTTTTGCACTCACATGCGTTTCTCTTTCATCAACATTTGATCTCCGTTGAGAGCGCTCGCGTATTACCGGTCCACCGGTACTTCTACGCGGAGGAGAATCTGCACCCTTCTTTTTCCTTGGAGCCAAAGGTGCTTTTCCCTTTCCATGAACTGATTCCTCTTCATATTCTGAGGAATGTTCAGATTCTGAGCTAGTTGAATCCTCATTGCGTGATCGTTTGGTAGCCTTTTTCTTTCCAGAACCGCGACCACGTCCACTTCCAGTGGCCATCAAAATCACTAGTGCAAGAAGCCATGAAAATGCCATTTCCTACAAAGAACACAATGCACTATGATTTGATCTTATAGGAAGGCTTAAACATGTCTAAGAAACATTCTAAACATGTCACAGTTGATGATTCATCATTTAAAAATCATTTACATTAAAAGCCCTAATTCTCAATTTCTTCTATGCTAAGAACATATGTAAATGTTAGATTCAATCAAATAGGCAAGAAAACATGAATCTAATTACATAGAAAAGAACCATATATGTTCTAAACATGAATTAAGAGTAATTTATGCAAGAGATTTCATTTGAAGTAAAAGTCTACTCAAAAATCCCTAAATAAGACATCAAAACCTAAAAACTAGGGTTTTGAAGCAAAAGAAAGCAAGATTAATGAAAAACTTACAAATCAAGCCACCAAATCTCTTGATCTTGAAAAGAAAAACCCTTAGAGATGTTTTAGAGAGAGAGAGGGAGGGCTTTGAAGTGGGAGAGATGAAATAAAACCTTGGAATTTCGGAATATAAAGAAACCCAAATCGCGTACCGGTACAAGAAGTCGCGTACCGGTACGCAGTGCAATTTCTGAAAAACCTGCGTTCGGGTTCCGGATTGAAAAATGTGGGTGATCCGGATCCGCAATTTAGTTCCGGTACTAAAAATGGAGTACCGGTACGCAAGTGAAAAACCAGAAAAATTCACGTTCGGGTTCCGGACTGGATTTTCTGATCCGGATTGGATTTTCCGGTACTAAAAAGCAAGTACCGGTACAACAGAGCCAAAAAGCAAAAATTTCTTGAAACAAATCCAAATTTTGAAATCTTTTCAAATACCGATTTGTATACCATCAAGAAATCCATTTAAGTGCTTTGAAAAACAATAAATTCACATAGATGTCATTCAATCCAATTAATTATAAAAATTAAAAAGATTTACTGCAAAATCATGAAAAATAAAGATAAAATATTATAAAACGTTTTTCATATTATATACGTCAAACACAAGTCATCAAAAATAATCTTGAGATCCAGAATCTATCAAGATGTAATGGATTTACAAAGATGACTTACAGAGATTTCCAAGTGACATCAATTTTGAATTTTACCCTTTCAAATTGAGATAAGCACTAAAATACCTAAGGGTGGCTCTTTGAGCATCTTTCAACTATCCCACCTTATACCAACCAGGAGATTGTTCAAAATATAAGAACTTTGAATATGAATCTCCGAATGCTTCAACTAAACAAAATTTCATAAAATATTTTTCAAGCATCCAAACATGTGGTAGCTTCACACACAGACCGGACGACCGGGGTGGCAGCTCTGTCGAACATGTGGTGGTAGTTTTCACACTCCTTTCGGATGTAACTCTTTCCACATCTTTTGCAATTCATTTCATTACCCTTGTAAGAAAAATACAATCTCTTATGTGAAAGAATTAAATCCCAAATTTTAGTCTATCGGTTGTCTCATGTTTATCACAAAGAACTCACACAACCGAGATAGATTAATCATCTAAAAATCACACATGATTACTAAAATTTGATGAATATAATTATCAAAAACTCTTATAATGAAGTATCTTCAAGAATTATGATTATGGAGCAAAGTTGATAATTCATATAAAATTAAATTGGAGTGATTGAAAGTGAAACCCTTTTTATTCAATGCACTTGTTCGTTAAAACCCTTTTGTTCAAAAACAAAACATAAAAACGAAGAGCATTGAAAACATGTAATGCAGAGATTCAGAAAAATATGAAAGGAAAACCAATCAAAGCATTACATACAGTCATAAGCTATTTAGAACTTAAGACAAGGAAAGATATCACCTTTCCCAATCTAAAATCGTCGGATTTTGGGTTGTCTTGATTCATTGTGGTTGGGAGATGATAGCTTTGACTGTTGATCCACCTTAGGTCTTTGCCTCGCAGTGATCCACTTGAAAGATTGATGTTGTGGCTCGGACCTTTGGTGGGTTGAGTGAACTCCATTGACTTGATGTATCTTTTGATTCCGATGAGTCCTCTCCGTAGATGAAGTTGCCGAAGAATTCTTCTTTCTCTTTTTCGGGCATGACTTCATCAAGTGTCCTTCAAGTCCACATTGATAACAAGTTCTTCCTTTCAATTTAGTTGTGGAACTTGAAGCCTTTACAGTTTGGTTCTTTTTAAATCCCAAACAAACCTTACTTGTTTGACCTAATCCGGACATACACTCAAGTTTCTTCGAACCGGTTGAAATCCTTTGTATGTCAGATTTAAGTTGATGAACTTGCTTGGTCAAAGTTTGGTTGGGGACATGAATCTCCTCAAACTGTTTTTCTAGAAAATCAATCTTGTTAATATGGGAATTAACGATCGTTTCCGATTGATTTATCTTTTCTTGGAGGATTTTATTATTATCCAATAAAAACTCTCGTTCCGCCTCGAGATCATGAAGTTTGTTCTTTAAAGCATCATTCTCGTCTTGAATCTCAAGTCGTTGCTTCCTCAACTTCTTAATATGCTTGGCCATCTTCTTTGATTCCGTAAGAAGTTGTTGATATGCCTCAACGAGTTCTTCTTCGTCCGACTCCCCCTCACTTGATGACTCTCCGCCGGATGTTGATGTTTCATGCAAAATCAAAGGAGCAGAGTCAGTGATTAGAGATGATAAACAAAAATTAGAAGAGGGAATTTGAGAAGCATGTAAGGCAACGACTTTTTCCTCTTTAGTTGAGGTCGATTCATTAGAAGTAGAATCATCCTAAGTTTTCGCTTGCAAAGCCTTCTTTTTATATGATTTCGAAGAAAGATAATCCGTTGAAATATGGCCATAGCCTTTGCATCGATAACATTGGATTTCCCCTTCGAATTCATCTTTTTCTTTTTCTTTAGAAGGTTTTACAACGCCTTTGAGTTTAGAGGATTTAGAACCCGATGATCATTTAGATGGTTTCGTGGATGTAGATCCATCGGTTCGATTCTTCCAAAACTTCCGACGAAATTTCTTTACGATCCGCGCCAATTGTTCTTCAAAATCGGCGAAAGAGATTTCATCGTCGGAACTTGATTCGCTATCTTCTTCCTTTGTTGATTTGAATGCAATACCTGTAAGCTTAGAAGAAGACTTGGAAGAAACTTGATTAGTAGGAAAAGTCATTTCATAAGTTTGTAAAGCACCTACTAATTCCTCTACTCTCATCTCATCCGGATGACTAACGGTTTCAATGGCGGTAACCTTTGCCCTAAACCGTTCCGGAAGAGTCCGAAGTATCTTTCTTACAATTTTCGACTCCGGAATCTTTTCTCCTAAATTAGCACATGTATTGATTATATCTTGAAGTCTAGTGTAATAATCAGTAAACAATTCATGCTCATCCATATGAATAGAGTCAAATTGACTTGTAAGCATCTGGAGCTTTTGAATTTTTACTAGATTAGTATCCTCATGTGTAATTTTGAGAATATCCCAAATCTCCTTTGCAGTTTCACACGCGGAAATTCGTGTGAACTCAGTCGAGGAAAGTGAATTAAATAAAGCGTTCATACCTTTTCCATTGTAAGAAGATCTTTCGAATTCCTCTTTGGACCATCTAGAGCGAGGTTTTGGGGTAGTAGAATTTCCTACTTCCTCAACAGGATGCACCCAACCGTATTCCACGGATTGCCATACCCGCTCATCAATTACGATGAGAAAAGCTCTCATCCGCACTTTCCAATAAGCATAATTAGTCCCACCAAAAAGAGGAGGTCTATAAATGTTACCACTTTCACCCGTCATGATAGATAAACCTAAAACCCTCTCTGATACCACTTGTAGGTTTTTATATATTAAGGATCCACACAGATCTAAATAGGTACTATCAAACAACTAGAGGGGGGGGGTGAATAGGTGTAATACTTAAAAACAAATCTCAGTGCAAAATAAAAACCAATGCGGAAATAAAAAACAGCACACCGAGATATACATGGAAACTCCAATCCAGGAGAAAAACCACGGGACCAACACGCAATAACAATCCACTAAGAATAGAAGAATAACAAGGTGATTACCGACTCCACGGACTCAACCCCTCCTTCAACTTCTTCGGACTTTGCGCTCCACCGATTGCACGTCCACTGCACACGTTCGAATCCACGAACGCCACTAAAATCCACGAGCACACGTTTCGAATCCACGAAACGCCTTCAACACACCGAATCCACGGTGCTACGTCGAATCCACGACGCAATTCAGCCGATAAGAATATTGGCTTCGATGGTGATCCTTTGCTTAGATTATCATTGAGGAACCGTAGAAGGAATCTCTAAGCAAAGACTAGATCAATTCGACAAAAGATAGATCTTGGAAGAACCGTCGAATTGACCTAAAAGAGGCGAAAGAGAAGAACGATAAAAACCAGCCTCTAGGGTTGCTCTCGAGTGTTTCTGAATTGATCGGTAAGTATCGAGAAACCCTAAGTGTCTATTTATAACCCTTGGAAAAAGATAAAAGTCGGTTTAGGAATCTAATCCCGAGAAGGCATTGTGTACCGGTACCAAATAACGTGTTCCGGTACGCAATGGAACAAAACACAGATTTTTCTATTGTGTTCCAGTACGCGAGTCTGTGTTCCGGTACGCAATGCAAATTACAGAAAATTCTGTGTCGGGTTTGAGGAACTCAAAGTGTGGTTCCGGTACTCAATGTAAAAACTGATTTTTCCAAGATAAACTTTATCCAAAACAAACCTAGTACCGGAATCCAAACTTAAAATAGGTTGTAAGTTAAAACCAAGTTCCTAAAACCAAGTCTAAACCGGGTTTCAATCATTTTCAGATTCCAATGATTATAAATGAACTTAAATCACCATGGTTTACTTAACCATACCTGAGTGTTATCATGAGCTCATGTTGAATCTTCAAAGAGTCTTCGAAAGCTGATTTGACAATTTGATCCCTTTAAGACTCCGACTCAACTTACGAAATATGCCAACACAAAAAGCCGTAACAGGTATTTCCGATCTATCTCTGATCTAAGTACTTGGTGGATCATCACCACCAACAAAACAACGATTTTTCCAAAAATCGGCGCGTGGATTCGCGTGGCCTTGTGGATTCAAGGTGCTACCGCTCTCGTGGATTCGGAGCGAGGTACGTTCGTGTGATCCAGACGTACTACCTGGTGGAGACTGTGGATTCGGTCAGACGTCGTGGACTCGACGTTGGACGCCGTGGATTCGGCGTTGGACGCAAACCGTGGATTCGAGGCGCGTTGCGGAGCGAGCGGAGAAGATCTACTAGGAGCGTATGGAAAAAGGTTGAGTCGTGTGTGAGTACGTTATATCATCTTTGTACGTGTTATAATTCTAGTGGATTTCACCGTGTGATCGGTCCCGTGGTTTTTTACTCCTGTGATGAAGTTTTCCACGTAAAATCTCTGCGTGTTATTTATTTTTCCACATTGGGTTTTATTACGCAAAGATTTTTGAGTGTTTATCGTTTACACCTATTCACCCCCCTCTAGGTATTTTTTTCCCTATTTAGATCCGTATTATCATAACCCAACAGGCTTGACACGTGTCCCGAGCACGGGACAGCCGTGCAAGCCCAGCCGGGCGCTGCCACGCGTCCGCGGCGGTCAGCGGGGGTAGGTGGCGCCCGCGAATAGCGGGGTGCCATGTGCCCCCCGCGTCACGGGGCGCACGTGTGGGCAGGCGCCGCCTACCCTCCCTGCCACGCACGCACCCCGAGGCGGTCCCCCGCGCCTCCGTGCACCACAGCCGGTAAGCCCGCCAACCAGAAGCCGCCACTTGTCCCCTGCGCCCAGTCCATGCACCCGCTTTCGGGTTCCGTGGACTGCGCCACGTGCGCCGACCAACCGGGGACTGACACGTGTCCCCCGCCCTGGTACATGCACCGCCGCGCCGCTCTCTGTAGACCGCGCATCAAGAGCCGGGTGATCCGGAAGCGCCACGTGTCCCGCGCGGGGTCCATGCACCATGCCGCGCCGCTCTTTGGACCGACCGCTGCAAGCCGGCCAATGATAGGCCGCCACGTGGCATTTCGGTGGTCTACGGTCCCCCCCCATGCACCAGAATCCACTGAAACCTTCCGGGAGTCCATTTTTGGGCATCCGGACTCAGAAACAAACGAGCAAATAGCCGTTTTCAAGCGTTTTTCCGCGCTGAATCCAAATCCAACCTCTGTTTGGCCCAAAACCCATTCTAAAATTCAGCAAAAGCAGCCGAAGGCCAATCCAGCACTAGATACCTCACTGGGTCCATCTGTGGCATCCCTTGATGCACTATGTGCCAGGCACACCAACAATAGGAGTTTCACACTGTGGATTCACGGGAAAAACTGCATGGGGACCTGGACCACTACATCCTCCCCCACTAGAAAAAAGTTTCGTCCTCGAAACAAAAGTCATACCTCAAGCCGGGGCCTCGAACAAGTAGGGGTAGGTGTCCATCATCGTCGACTCGAGCTCCCAGGTAGCCTCGCGCTCGCAATGGTTGCTCCACAAGATCTTCACATATGGGATGGCCCGACTGCGCAATTCTTTCACCTCTCTATCCAGAATTCGCAGCGGCCGCTCCACGTAACTCAAATCCTCGCTGATCTCCAGTGGGGTGAAGTCGATGACGTGCGACGGATGGTATACGTACCTCCTCAGAGTGGAAACATGGAACACGTCGTGGACACCAGCAAGTCTAGGGGGAAGTGCAAGCCAGTAGGCAACTGGCCCAATACGTTGCAGTACCTCGAAAGGTCCGATAAAACGGGGGCTAAGCTTCCCAAGAATGCCAAATCTCATGATCCCCTTGGACTGCGAGACCTTCAGAAAAACGTGATCTCCAACCAGAAACTCTAGGTCTCGTCGCCGCACATCTACATAACTCCTCTGCCTGCTCTGAGCGGTCTGTAGATGTTGCCTGATCACACTGACCTTTTTCTCTGCCTCTCGCAGTAACTCTGGCCCCAATGTCCGCCTCTCCCCCACATCGCTCCATTAAAGCGGTGATCGACACCTGCGTCTATACAATGCTTCAAACGGAGCCATCTGTATGCTCGCCTGAAAGCTATTGTTGTACGCAAACTCAGCCAGGGATAAGTGTCGGATCCATCCACCGCCAAAGTCCAAGATGCAAGCTCTGAGCATGTCCTCAAGGATCTGTATAGTGCGCTCCGACTGCCCATCCGTCTGTTGGTGAAAAGCTGTACTGAATCTAAGCTGCGTCCCCAAGGTGTCCTGTAAGCTCCCCCAAAAACGTGAAGCAAACCTTGGGTCTCGATCTGATACAATAGAGGCGGGTATCCCATGTAACCTCACCACCTAATCCAAGTACAGCTGAGCTAGCCGTTCAAGTGACCAAGTAGTCTGCATCCGCAAGAAGTGAGCGGACTTAGTGAGTCGATCAACAATCACCCAAATGGCATCTGTTTCTCCCTGGGCCCTCGGTAATCCGACCACAAAATCCATCGTGATGTGGTCCCACTTCCACTCAGGGATTGGGAGACTTTGTAACTTGTCAGTTGGTACCCGGTGCTCAGCTTTTACCTGCTGGCAAGTTAAACATTGAGCCACAAAACTCCCAATATCCCTCTTCATACCACTCCACCAGAAGTGTGCCTTGAGGTCATTATACATCTTAGTCCCACCAGGATGGAGGGTGTAAGGTGTATAATGGGCCTATCTCAAAATCTGCTCTCTGATCTCTAAATCCACCAGCACACAAACTCGGTCCCTGTACCATAGTACTCCCGACGTATCAACGGTAAAGTCCCCAGGCTGATCACTCAAAATCTGATCTCTAATCCGGGTCAAGTGGGGGTCCTCACTCTGTCTCTCTCTGATCCTGTCCAGCAGAGTGGGCTGCATGACTAAAGATGTCAGTCGAGCAGAGACCCCAGGGGACACAACCTCTAGCTCAAGCTGCCTCATCTCCTTACGTAGTGGCGCCTGGTCAGTAATCATCAACGATAAGCTCTGCACTTCTCTCCTACTCAGGGCATCTGCAACCACGTTGGCCTTGCCAGGATGGTACAATATATCAACATCATAGTCCTTTAACAGCTCCAACCATCTGCGCTGCCTCAAGTTGAGCTCCTTCTGTGTAAACAGGTACTTCAAGCTCTTGTGGTCGGTATAGATCTCGCAGTGTTCCCCATAAAGATAATGGCGCCACAGTTTCAATGCGAATACCATAGCAGTAAGCTCTAGATCATGGGTAGGGTAATTCTTCTCATAATCCTTAAGCTGTCGGGATGCATAAGCAATTACCCTACCCTCCCGCATCAGCACGCAACCAAGTCCACTGTGCGATGCGTCACTGTAAATCGCATATCCTTTCCCCATGATAGGGAGGGAAAGGATAGGAGCCGACATCAATCTGCCTTTCAAGTCCTCGAAGCTCCTCTGACAGTCCTCACTCCAGATAAACTTAATTCCTTTGCGTGTCAAACGAGTGAGGGGTGTGGAGAGCTTCGCAAAGCCTTCCACAAACAGGCGGTAGTAACCAGCCAATCCCATGAAGCTGCGCACCTCAGAAACGGTCGTCGGTCGGGGCCAATCCCGGACTGCCTCAATCTTCGCCGAGTCCACTACCACACCGGCGGCTGAAATCACATGGCCTAAGAAAACTACCTCCCGAAGCCAAAACTCGCACTTCGATAACTTGGCATACAACTTCCTCTCTCGTAGAAGTTGCAGCACAATTCTCAAGTGCTCCTCATGATCAGTGTCACTCCGGGAGTAAACTAGGATATCATCAATGAACACAACCACGAACCAATCCAGATACGGTCGAAAAATCTGGTTCATCAAATCCATAAAGGCGGCAGGGGCATTAGTCAATCCAAAAGGCATGACGGTGAACTCATAATGCCCGTACCGAGTCCTGAACGCCGTCTTCGGGATATCCTCGGCCTTCAACTTCAATTGGTGGTAACATGATTGCAGATCAATCTTGGAGAAGACACAACACCCTTGCAGCTGGTCAAATAAATCATCAATGCATGGCAAAGGGTACTTGTTCTTGATGGTCACTTTGTTCAATTCTCGATAATCCACACAAAGTCGAAGTGAACCATCCTTCTTTTTCACGAATAGCACTGACGCTCCCCAAGGCGATACACTGGGTCTGACAAAACCCTTATCCATCAAGTCCTGAAGCTGCGCCTTCAATTCCCGCAACTCAGCCGGTGCCATTCGATAAGGAGCCTTAGAGATTGGCGCAATTCCTGGGACTGCATGAATCAAAAACTCAATCTCCCTATTCGGCGGCATACTGGTCAACTCAGGGGGAAAAACATCCGGGAACTCATGAGCAACAGGGATATCCCCGAGTCCCGAAGCCGCCGTAGGCTCCTACACCACACTAGCCAAAAAGGCTACGCATCCACTGCGAATCATCTGCCTCGCTCGAGAAGTCGAAACTATAGAGGCGAAGAAGGCACTCTGGCAGCCCCGATACACAAACATCTCCTGGCCTGGCTCGCAAAAGGTGACCGTCCTCGCGGCACAATCAATAGTCGCGAAATACCGAGCCAGCCAATCCATCCCCAGTACCACATTAAAGTCCCGCAGCTGTCTCAAGACCATCAGGTCCGCTGGCATAATCCAGGACTCAATCTGCACTGGGCAGGACCAACAACACTCCTCTACATGCAAAGTATGATCAGGAATCTGAACCTCTAATGCACGTGGCAACCGACCTACCTCTAATCCATGTAATGATGCAAATGATCGACTAATAAAAGAATGTGATGCACCGGTATCAAATAAAGTGCGAACTCTAATACCAAAAAGTAAAGTGATACCTGCCACCACATGGTCGGCTGCCAAGGAGTCCTCTATCTGGGCGGCGTAGACCCGTCCTCTCTGAGCTGGAGGTCGATAGTCGGTAGGGTGGGAGGAAGGCGCCCTGCTCGCCGGAGCATAGGGCCGCTGCTGAGCTGGCAGTCGCTGCTGGGGTACAAAAGGAGCCGATGCCGAAGAAGGTGCTGCTGATGTTGCAAAAGGGCATGTAGCCCGAACATGACCAGACTGTTCACATTGATAATAGCGGCCGAACCTCATATCACACGTGTCTGACGGATGCTGACCCCTGCAAAAAACACACCTCTCTGAAGGTTGGGTATATCTCGACTGCTGCTGCTGTCTCTGAGACTGCCGCTGTGATCTCTGCTGCCTCGGATGGGACCTCTGCTGCTGCTGTTTATGCTACTGCTGCTGTGGTGGCCTGCCACGCCCCGGGGGTTCAAACGCGCGGAAGGAGAGCCAGCGTTGCTCCCAATTCAGTGTGATATTTTTTTTTTTTGAAGAACAGTCCACCCCGGCGCGTGCCCAGATCCGCCGCATATACAAATTCACTCTGTAAACGGGCAGAGTCTCCTTTGTATATGCACGGCGTCGTCACTACAACAAACATCACATACCGTCTTTAACCACACTAATCGAAGCACAGATACATACAACACGCATTCCAAACGTTCCATTATATTTTACACAAAGAAAAAGGGCCGACTGATTTAAAAGGATAATAAATCATAGGGTTTTGAAAGCGGCGCCCACCCGACGCCGTTGTTTTAGAAAGTCCGTTTCAAAGCCACATAAATCCACAGTTTTAAAACCGGCACCCACCCGATGCCGAATTTTGTAAAACCAGTTCGAAATCACATAAATTCCACAGGGTTTTAAAAACCGGTGCCCACACGACACCCACGTTTTAAAAGCGGTTTTCGCAAACGGTTTTCTTTGTTTTCTCATAGTTTAAAAACGGCCAAGTAAGGAGAGGAACAACATTCATTCGCAAATATGAAAGAAGAGGCAACATCCACTTCGATCCCACGGGGGTATCGCAATCCACGACTAACTAACATGAGTAATAAAAGAAAAGGGAAAGAAGAGTCACTGTGTCTAAAGTCGCTAAATGTCAGAACAGCACCCTCGCGGCCTCACCGGTGCCCTAGCACTCGCCCCTGGACGAACCTGTCACGGAGTGGGAAGTCAGTGACTAGAAATGACATAAGATACCAGTGATGGGAGATGGATTCTTGATTTATAGTGACGCCTCGCACAGCAGATTGGGTTGTGTTTTGATGGAGCATGGTAGGGTAATTGCTTATGCTTCACGGCAATTAAAGGGCCATGAGAAGAATTACCCTACTCATGATTTGGAGCTTGCAGCTGTGGTGTTCGCATTGAAGCTGTGGCGGCATTACCTCTACGGTGAGCACTGCGAGATCTACACGGATCACAAGAGCTTAAAGTATTTGTTTACTCAAAAGGAGTTGAACCTGAGGCAACGCCGGTGGTTGGAGTTACTAAAGGACTACGATGTGAGTATCCTTTATCATCCCGGCAAGGCCAATGTTGTAGCAGATGCTTTGAGTCGGAGGTCAGTGCAGAGTTTGAGCATGTTGATCACACAGCAGGCACCGCTGATTGAGCAGATGAGGCGACTTCAGATTGAGGTAGTATCCCCTGGGGTCTCTGCTAGACTTATGTCCATGGTCTTGCAGCCCACTCTGTTGGACAGGATCAGGGAGACACAAAGTGAGGACCCCCACTTGGAGAGGATCAGATCACAGATTCAGGCAGATCAGATAGGGGATTTTGCAGTGGATAGCTCGGGAGTACTGCGGTACAGGGACCGAGTATGTGTGCCTACGGATCCTGAGATCAGAGACCAGATTTTGAGAGAGGCCCATTATACACCTTATACCATTCATCCTGGTGGTACTAAGATGTATAAGGACCTCAAGGCACATTTTTGGTGGTCCGGAATGAAGCGGGACATTGGAAGATTTGTGGCTCATTGTTTAACTTGCCAGCAAGTGAAAGCAGAGCACCGGGTTCCTGCTGGCAAGTTACAGAGTCTTCCAATTCCCGAGTTGAAGTGGGACTACGTTACTATGGACTTTGTTATTGGACTGCCGAGAGCGCAGAGTGGAGCCGACGCGGTTTGGGTTATTGTGGATAGACTAACCAAGTCTGCACATTTCTTGCCTGTTCAGATGACTTGGTCGTTGGAGCGTCTGGCATAGTTGTATTTGGATGAGATAGTGAGGCTACACGGTGTACCAGCGTCGATCGTATCAGATCGGGACCCGAGGTTTGTGTCACGCTTTTGGGGGAGTGTACAGTCAGCCTTGGGGACCCAGCTCAGATTTAGCACTGCTTTCCACCCACAGACTGATGGCCAGTCCGAGCGCACCATACAGACCCTTGAGGATATGTTGAGAGCGTGCGTTATGGATTTTGGAGGAGGGTGGTACCGACACTTACCATTGGTTGAGTTTGCGTACAACAACAGCTATCAGGCTAGCATTCAGATGGCTCCGTTTGAGGCGTTGTATGGACGCAAGTGTCGGTCGCCCTTGTATTGGAGTGACGTGGGTGAGAGGAGGACTTTGGGACCAGATCTACTTTTGGAGGCTGAGGAGAAAGTCAGAGTTGTTCGCCGATACCTTGAGACAGCCCAGAGTCGTCAGAGGAGCTACGCTGATACTCGATGGCGAGACCTAGAGTTTCAGATTGGTGACCATGTCTTCTTGAAGGTCTCGTCTTCGAAAGGGGTCCGGAGATTTGGAGTGCGTGGGAAGCTCAGTCCCCGCTTTGTTGGACCCTTTGAGGTACTTGAGAGGGTAGGCCCCGTGGCTTATAGAGTTGCTCTTCCTCCACGCCTGGCCGGAGTACATGATGTTTTCCACGTCTCAGCTCTGAGGAGATATGTGTTTGATCCGTCGCACGTGATTGACTTCACTTCTCTGGAGTTCGGCAGGGACCTGGTTTATGAGGAGCGCCCGTTGCGAATTCTTGCTCGTGAGGTGAGGGAATTGCGCAACCGGGCCATTCCGTATGTGAAGATCTTGTGGAGCAATCACGAGGAGCGAGAGGCTACATGGGAGCTGGAGACAGAGATGAGAGATGCCTACCCCTTTCTGTTCGAGACTTCCGGTTGAGGTACGCCTGTCTTACTTTACTTTGTTTCGGGGACGAAACTTCCTTTTAGTGGGGGAGGATGTAGTGGCCCTGGTTCCCATGCAACGTTCTTCCGATGAATCCACTGTTAGAACACCTAGTGTTGGTGTATCTGGCCCATGGTTCATCAATGGGATGCCACAGATGGACCCTGTGAGATATATTAAGCTGTGTTGGCCTTCGGCTAGGTTTGCCGAAATTTCTGAAAAGAATTAGGCCAAACAAAGGTCGGAAATGGATTCAGCACGGAAAAACGCTTGAAAACGGCTATTTGCTTGTTTATTTCTGAGTCCGGATGCCCAAAAACGGACTCCCGGAAATTTTTATTGGTTTCTGGTGCATGGGAGGGGCCGTAGACCGCCGGCTGACACGTGGCGGCCTGTCATTGGCCGGCTTTTAGCGCGCGGTCCACAGAGCAGCGCGGCTGGGTGCACAGACCCGGCGCACGGACACGTGGCACAGCCTGGTTGGCGGGCTCAGGGCGCGCGGTCTATCGGGTGAGCGCGGCGGTGCATGGACCAAGGCGGGGACACGTGGCAGCCTCCGGTTGGTCGGTGCACGCGGTGAGGTCCACGGAATTCCAAAGCGGGATGTGTGGACCAGGTGTAGGGGACACGTGTCACCCTCTGATTTGCGGGCGCACCGGGCGCGGTGCACGGGGGCCTGGACTGGTGCCTCGGGGCGCGTGGCGCCCGCTCATTGGCATGCGCCAACCGCCTTCCTGTGCGGGGGAGGGCCACGTGGCAGCCTGTGGGTGGCCCGCACAGCTGTTTGCTGTTCGGCGGGCCACGTGGCGGCACCAGGTGAATTAGAGGGTGAACAGTGTTGGGCCGGCCCAACACTGTAGCCGCCCGAATGTACCGGGCGCCCGAAAATTCGGCCCAAAAGCCCAATGCTTGATTTTTTTTGGCTTTTCCGGGTGAGGCCTATAAATAGGCCCCTTGGGCCTCACTTCAGAGGCTTTTCCCGAGTGTTTTGGCTTGGGTGTTCTTCACCAAAGATCTTCCCCTTCCTCTTGTGCATCCTTCGGTGGAGGCTCAGATTTTTATGAAGACCGCGACGATGACGACTTCTGCATCGTAGTGCGGAGCGACGATTTACTGTTGCAGGCCCATTTTCGTCGCACTTCAGTCTGGGAGGTCTACAGAGCTACCCCGATGATATTTTTCGTCGATTTCTGCGGCGACGGTTTAACGAGAGGTAGATATACAAATTTCCTGTTGGTCACTTTTTCTGGATTTGAGGTTTTTTTGGGGTTTTGGGTACGTTTTTAACCCCCTTTGCGGTTGATGGACTGTTTGGACAGCGCCTACTTGTCGGATTTTTATCTCTGCATCCGGACATCGGATTTCAACGTTTCAGGACTCTATCGACATCTACTCTTCGCTAGGATCGCCGTAATATTTTTACTGGAATTTTTGGAGTTCGCTTTATAGGTGAAATTTTCGCAGTAAGAGGACTGTTCACCGCAGATTTTGTAAACTTGGAATTTTGTGGATTTAAGTGTAACTTTGGGATGTATTTTGTACCCAGGATGTATTGAGCACTGCTACTGTACTGTTAGCTTGGTGGATATACTGAGATATCAGCTTTCTGGGCTTTCTCGGCTGTACGATTCCGGACAGTTAGCACGTTCAGGTGGGTGACTTTGCTTCCAAGATCTATGGACTGCGTGCTAATTCTTTGTATGTAGGATCATGCATGTTAGTAATTGGACAATAAAGCATGTGGAAACTGAATGTTATTTCTCTTGGTATCAGTTGCGGAATCTTGTGATCTTATTGTGTTTCCTACATCTTGTTAAGTATTGAAATCTTGGAACTTGACCTAGCACCCCCGTCATATGTATCATGTTCAGCCAGACTGTAGAAAACTTCAACTTGAGCTAGGTTTCTTTTATTGCTCTAGACATTTCCCACATCACTGTTATACTTGTCATTCTGGACTTAGCTTTTCTCGCCCGGGTTGTGGGCTGGAGGTCGGGTGGTTGTGGGATGCATTTTGTGAGGACCCGAAATTCCCACGTAAGGATTACTGTTGGTTCGGCAGCTTCTGGAAGCCTTTTGTTGAGTGTGGAGGCTTTGCGCGCAAATCGGACTTCAAAACCGGACTCAGCGTGAAAAATGGATCGAGTTAGTGTGTTCGGATGCCCCCGTAAATTTTTAGAAATGGATTCTTGCAAAATGGACTTCGTATTTGGATTCAGCGCGGAAAAACGTTGGAAATCGGCTGCTTGGTTGTATTTTTCGGAGTCCGGACGAGGGAAAACGGGCAACCGGAAGTTTAGGGGATACTTTCGGGTGCATGGCGGGCTGTAGACCGGGGTGCCACGTGTCGGCACCCAATTGGGCCGGCGCAGGACACCCGGCCCATGGGATGCGCCAGCGGGACGCGTGGCGGGCCGCAATTGGCCCGCCACCGCACGCACGTGGGCGCCGCAGTGCGGTCCCCGCGTGGGGACACGCGGCGCGCGCCCACTGGGCGGCGCCGTGGCCACCCGGATCAGGCCGCGTGGCTTGATCCGGGCGGCCCAACCGGGTGACGTGGCGGCCCAGATGGCCGCCACGTGTCCGGGTCCTTTCCCCCCCGCTGTTGATTGTCCGAGAGAGAGAGAGGGAGTGAGAAGGGATTTTAATCCCTTCTCCTTCTTCTTCTCTTCTTCTTCTTCTTCTTCTTCCTCCTTCCTCCTTCTTTGAGCTTGGTTTTCTTTGGAGGACTTCACAGGCAGAGCATCTTCATCACCTCCTTCATCTTCATCAGCAAAGAGATGGACAAAAGGGGCTTCATCACCATCATCTTCTCCTTGAGGCAAGTACCACCATTGTTGCTGATTGGTAGACCTTCCCGTCGCATTTCAGTGCGAAACTTCCCGAGGACTCATTTCTTGGAATTTTGAGCTCATTTTTGGTTCTACATTCTCACAAGAGGTAAGGATACAATTTTTGTATTCAACTCTCCCCTCAGATCTCATGTTTTGACAGAGTTTTAAGGCTATCTTTGGAACCCTTCATTTCAGTCTGGAATCCTGAACAGTTCTCAGTGTTTTGGCCTTTTTGGGCAATAGGATGGGAATATTTGGATGATTTTTGCGGGGAAATTTCCAGACCTCGAAGATCTACAATATTGGTATGCACCATTTTCCCCAGATCTGAGTTTTTATTAGGGTTTATGCATGATCTTTGGAGCACCTTGCTGCATTCGTGTACAGATGGAACTTGGTGGATAGTTCAAAGTATTTATGGGTTTTCTCCTTCATCCGAGCATGAAAATTGGAGTTCTTTAACTCAATTTGTATCTACTCTCGACACGGAATCCAATGGTACCTCTCTTGCAGGATTTGGAGCACGTTTGGTTAGGTAAAATTAATGATCTTTTCAAGTGCTATTTTATGGATTACTGCAGTCCCTGTTTTAGTTTTGATTTGAGCAATGCACCTTGGAATGCAGATAACTTTGTGGATATAAGGTCTTTTTCAGAAATTCAAGTTGGTACCTCTTCTTAACTTCAAGGTGAGCAAATTCTGTTTTGTGATCTGTGGATAAATCCCTTTGGAAAAGCCTCTAATTAAGCTCGGAAATGCTAACAAGTTTATGTTAGCAGTTTTTGGACAGCATTGTGATTTTGCTTCATTTGAATGTTAAGGGAAATTAATGGTGGGTTTTTGAGGATTGGAAGATATTTGTATGAAAGAGGAGATCTTTGTTTTACTGTTGGAGACTTCATTTTGAGGTATTTGAGGTTGCACATACCTTTTATTTAATCTTGTTGCACTTGCTGAAATTCTGGATTTTGAGTGCGCAGTGTGCATTGTTTCAGTGATTGCACCCAATCCGTGAGGCGGATTTGGATGATTTTCGCGGCATCGGTCTCCTGGGAGGATAAAGATTACTCACGCCAAATTTGGGCTACAGCGGGCAGCGGATCGTCAAGTTTCATGTGGGTGGTTGTGCTTTGCCGAAAACAACGATTTACCCACTCGGGCTATTGGTTTTCCCCATGGCATAGTTGATTGTTGTTCTCTTCCCCTTGGTGTGATGTGTTTGAATATCCATGTTTCGATTAAGTTAATTGATCCTCATTGTATACATAAGTGAATGAATAGTTTGATTGATGTGCATCATCTCATATGAAGTTGATTATTAAGTGATCATCCTTAAACCTATGCTATGTGAGAGTAATTGGGAAATTAATCTTCAACCTATACCTTGTGATAAATGGTTAATATAATTATGTGAGAATGATGGTGATAGTTATATGTGAATGGTTGGTTGATTTATGTGAGGACTTGAGGGGATTATGTGACAAGTGCTTGGTTGCTTATGTGAGAAGGACTTGGTTGATTTATTTGAGAATGGTTTATGTGAGAGTAGTTGGTTTGGTGATTCTTAGTCTCCACTTTGTGATTTGAATTATAGTTGTCGATCTTTAACCTACAATGTATGATGTTGGGCATAGATGTGATTTGTAATCTATCTATGTGAGAATAATTAATTGATTGATCTTCGATCTAGCTTATGAGAAAATGGGTGTTGATGTTGATTATTGATCTAGTTGATGTGTGAATGACCTATGCTTTTGACTCTTAATTCACTCATAAAAAGATGATTATCATTGTGAGATGAGGCCTATTCCTTATGAGACTAAGCTTTGTTAATGACTCCTAATTCCTACAAATGAGATGGGATGTTGTTGGTAGATCCTATGTGCAACCTAGGTGAGATCAATAAAAGTTGTTGAACCTTAGTCTATTCATTGGTGATAGTGGATTGAATGACCATATTCAAGTAATGTTAAATGATCTTTGGCAAGTCTATATGTGAATGGATGTTTCATTTGAGGGTGGTTAGTGGTTTGTGTGAGAATAACTGACTACAATAATCTTGATCTATCTATGTGAGATTCACTCTTTATGAAAGTAATGATTGTCATTTATCTCCTGATTCATGTTTGGTGAAAACCATGTTGGATACTATTCTCACTTTATTTCCAAATGTGAAAGGTGCATACTTGTGTAGACTTGATGTATGCTATGTTAACATCCAATCCTTTATGAGATTGATTATGTAATTTGGATAGCATGCTCTAATAAATGTAAGAACATCGACACCTGTTTACTTTACATCATCTTGGGACATCTTCATGCTTGTATGGTCATCTAGATAGGCCACCTTTTTCTGCTACACTATCATGTTGGACTTGACTTAGGAGAAACCATGCTTTATACTTTTCTCCTTTTCATTTTAGACTCTGGGTATTTGTGGCTCGGGTGCGAGCAGGGAGTTTGGGATAGTGTAGTCAGGTTTCTGGGGATTTGGGACAGGCAGGGCCTGATGGCAAGGATTGCGGCAACCGCGAACTGTGGGCGGTTGACCGGGTTATTATTATTACATCAGATTGGAGGTGAGGGATCGGGCTTCCTTAGTGGATGGTTTTTCCCACTTACTTAGAGTCTTGATCCAGTCCTGCTGACTTATGATACTTATGTTACTGGATACTGAGATACTTTACTCGTGTGGGTCGCTCCCCTCGAGTGCCACTCCGGAGTAGGCTTTAGACCGTGTTGGGTGCCGGTCAGACCGTGTTGGGTTCCGGTCATTTGGGCAGTGGAGACCCTGAGTTCGTGAGATTGATGACAGAGCAGGCAGTACCAGTGTTTACTGGTGTATTGATTGGGTTTGGTCAGGCAGGCTTTGACTTTCTCAGGCATACTTTTAGCTATTCTTTTAGCTGGGCATTTTAGAGGCATTTTAGTGGTAGCTCTCTTTTATCTGTAGTTCTGTTTATAGCTTACCACCTCTCTTATTATTTTTCTTGCCTCTGGTAGACTTGTGGGTACGTCGGGGTTTGAGGCTTTACCCACAGGGGGAGGCTACTGGTTTTACTAGTGGTTCTCACCCCCATTGCTGTTCTTCCCCTTTCCTCCATTTGTTTTGCAGTGTCTGCTGCGGGAGTTGCGGATCTTCGGTTGACGGTTCGAGGCGAGGGAGTCGCGAGATAGATCCCTACCAGTGTTGTTTCCTACAGTGGGATAGATGTACCAACCCGGATTGTGGGTTTCACTGTACTCGGTTGTATTTTATTATTTTAGTTATCTCCCTTTTTGGATTTATAGATGTTGTATAGGTGGCTTTTACTTGTATTACAGTTTCGATGGATCAGATTATTGTATTATTATTTTTGGGAGATTGATATTGTACTTTTATTTTCAGTTGTACAGTGATTCAGGTTTTTATTACAGCAGTTTTTCTTCAGCTCTGATATCTGTTTAGTCGTTAGATGGTACTTTGCAGGTTGGACGCTTCGCTTATGCGGGGTTCCGCATAGGTGGCGGATCTGTTGGCGAGCCCGGGTCGCAGTTTCGACCCCGGGGCGTGACACATTTACACTCGTGTCTGGGGACCGAGCGGAGTTGATAGCAGTCTGTAGATCAGGTTTCTTTGGGAGAGTGACAGTGGTTAAAGATCTGGGTTCTTGGGAGCTGTCAGAGTGACAGTGAGTCTCGGCTGTGTAGATTCCAGCCTGTGAGTGAGATAGTGTTTTGCTGGTTTTAGCCGATCTTGTTGATCGAGGATTTGGATCTTAGCCTGCATGAGCCACATTTGATCTCGACAGAGATGCGCGGATACTTTGCTCGGTGGGGTCGCGCCCCTCGAGTGCCACTCCGGAGTTGGGCCTGATACTTCTATCGCGACTTGTCGACGCATTATCCCTCTGGCTGAGCCAGTTTTGGCAGTCACGGATACTGTCCCTCTGGCTGAGCCAGTTTTGGCAGTCACGGACATCGTCCCTCTGGCTGAGCCAGTTTTGGCAGTCATGGACGCCCTACGTAAGTCCGGTCCTCCGAGATGTAACGGCAGTAGGTTGGCGCAGGTTTGATTGGACCCGATGAGGCAGTCAGTTTAGATTGGGTGATCAGAGATGAGAGTTAGTTGTGGCATCATGTTCTTTCTGTTCCACTCTTTGAGCATCTAGATAGAGGCATAGTAGCTGTAGAGTTATTTTTCCCAGCTTTTCTTACAGCACTGCATATGTTACTTTATGCCTCTAGTAGACTTAGTGGGCAGACCGTCGGGCTTGTTGGCGGCACCCACTGAGAACTACTGTGGGATGTAGTTCTCACACCCGTCGTGGTGTCTTCTCCCCAGGGACTTCTGCTCCGGTTCCTACTGCTCCAGTTGCTGATCCAACTCCTTCTGACCGAGGTAAAGGAGTCGCGGGATAGATCCCTTCCTGTCATCATCAGAGTGAGAGTAGATGTACCCCCTTACTACTTTTGGGTGTGTTATGTTGAGTGACTCTTGTAGTGAGATATCGAGTTGTACTTTTCTTTTACTGCTGTTCAGAGAGACTCTTGTTTTTGGCGAGGTTGGTCTGTATTATTCTGAGATGTAGTTGTACTTCTTTTATGTCTCTTTTTCAGCTTTTACCTTTTCAGCTCTGATATCTGTTAGTATAGATGATTCTTTTGCAGGATAGTCGCTACGTCTATACGGGGCTTCCCGTATGGGCGGCGAATCTGTTGACGGGCCCGGGTCGCAGTTTCGACCCCGGGGCGTGACATTGTACATGTTTAATCTTAGTGGATTTCGCCGTGTTATCGGTCCCGTGGTTTTTACTCCTGTGACGGAGTTTTCCACGTAAATCTTGCGTACTTTATTTATTTTCCGCATTGGGTTATGTTTTTACGCAACGATTTGGTGTGTTTATTGTTTTCACCTATTCACCCCGCCTCTAGGTGGTTTTCCCCCTATTCAAATCCATATTATTCATAACCCACAAGTGGTCTCGGAGCGGGAATAGGGTTGTAAACAATGGTTGAAGGTGGAAACATCAATAGACCACCGTTCTTCGATGGAACAAATTATGCATATTGGAAAGTACGCATGAGAGCGTTCTTGATTTCCATCGATGAATGGGTTTGGCAATCAATTGAGTTTGGATGGACAAATCCTACTGAGATTATTGCTGATGTTCACACCATCAAACCTAGGTCGAAGTGGACTAAGGAAGAAATTGATGCATCTTCTTACAACGGCAAAGGAATTTACACCTTATTTAATGCTTTGTCACAAACTGAGTTTTCTCGCGTCTCGGTGTAATATCGTGACTTTTCCTGTACTCTTTTAATTCCTTACTAATAAAGTCTTTGTTATGAGGAGTTGAATAATCGAGTTTCCTTGTGTTGATCGTCGGGAATTGCGGGTATTTTTCTATGTTAGAGCCCGAAAAACGATGAACGGCGGTGCGATCGGATCCGAAATCCGACTTTCGGATCTCCCGGAATGGGGTTTTGAAGTTCACAGTACCCGTAGTGTGCGTCGGAATCCGTGCTAAATGTTTGGCACGCTTTTTGAGGAGATTGAGATTTATCTGTTAACATTTAAATATCCGGAGGAGGGGTTTTAATCGTACGCACAAAGAAAGAAAATATTTTTCCCTTCAAGAAAAGAAAATCCTAGCCGGAGAGAAAAGAGGAAAAAGAAAGCGGAGATCCCGATCTTCTTCGATCAAAGTGACGGAAGCCGGGAGGGTGAACGGATCATCTTCTTCGATCGATTGAGGTAAGCGGTGTGTTATTTTCGTACTTTCGTCGGGCGTTTTCGGCTTTTAGGGTTTTTGCCTTTTTCCGTTTCGTTTAGGTCTCGCCGTTACCGCTGCCACGATGCCCTAGAGCACCGCCGCCGCCGCAATGCCCTAGAACACCGCTGCCGCCGCGATGCCCTAGAGCGCCGCCGCCGCCGCCTCGTGACCGCCGCCGCACCTCGGGCGGCGCCGCGCGGGCCAAGTGCCTAGGCGGCCGCGCCGCAAGCGGCGCCGCGCGGCCGCGCCGCAAGCAGCGCCTGTCACGCCCCGGGTGTAAACCGGAACCCGGGCCCGCCAACAGATCCGCCGTGCACACGGAATTTCTCTATGTGCACGAAGCGCTGGTAACCTGCTCAGATAGATAATATACAATAACAGAGCATAAACAGAGCTGAACTAATAAAACTAAAAGTAATCTCAGACTGAAATAAACTACAAGCTGAAATAAAAGTACAATATACTCCCAGCTCACCATAAATATACAACCAGCTGGCCAAAGCCAGACCCAAAAGGAAACTACTGAAGTCTGAGATACAAAAGGGGGTATAATAAAAACCTCGCTAGTCTCTCACTTGGGGTAGACGATCTAGCTAGTCGGCGATCCTCTTACCTCGATCTGCCGCTGAAGGCCCAGCAGCTCCCACAGATGACTCTGCAAAACAAAGGGGAACAAGGACAGAAAACAACAATGGGGGTGAGAACTACTAGATAAACCAGTAGCCTCCCCTAGTGGGTAAAACCTCTAATGCTGACGCACCCACTAGGAATAAAGAGGCAAAAGGAAGAACAGTGGTATGCAATAAAGACTGCTGAAAAAGGAACTACCACTACTATGCCTCTAAATGCAGTGCCAAAAGATAACTGTATATATGCAACTATAAAGCTGACTGCCCAAGGAAACCCAATCAGAGGGCCAGGAAATACTGGCACTGCCTGCTCTGTCATCACTCACAACTCACCAACTGACCGGCACCCATCACGGTCAAAAAGCCTACTCCGGAGTGGCACTCGAGGGGAGCGACCCACACGAGTAAAGTGTCTCTGTATCAATCATCTCTGTAACCGATGTCTCACAATAGCAGGACTAGATCATGACCATGATCAAAGTGGGAATACTCCATCCACTAATGCAACCCCGATCCCCAATCTGATGTGATAATAACATCCGGTCAACCGCCCAAAATTCGCGGTTGCCATTATATCCCCCAATCCCCAAGAAGAGTCAAAACTGTCCCAGACTCAAGATCCAACTACACTATCTCAAGATCCCGGTCTGACTAGATCGTCATGCATCGATAGAGAAGAACATCAGTAAACATGTTTTCTCCTAAGTCAAATCCCATAATACAGTGCTGCAGTAAAATAGTGGCCTAACTAGATGTCCAATTAAACATACAATTATTCCTTTAAAAAGTATTAGAAAAGTGACTAAGGTTTCTTGTAAAGAATCATTTTATAATATTATTTATTTGCATGCAGTTTAAGATATAGCAATTGTCCAACTTCATTGTCCCAGATTGATCACATAGCAGCTATCAAATAATTTAGGGGCCCATGCAATAGGTTCATATACCACGAGTTAACTGTCACATGTATAATTGGGAAACTCTACTATTCCTAGTGAGCAAGTCAACAAAGAGGGAAACGCAACCACCCACCTCGAAAAGCGTGCACAACACACCCAGAAAATACCCGCTGTCCTCTAAGCACACCGTCAGCTGAAACAGTATCCTACAACATCACACAAGTGTACACGGTGTAAAAACTACAAGTTCCAAACACATAATTGCTGTTTTTGCAATCAGCACGCAAAACGAGGAATTTCACCTCTGTCACGAGCTCCTAAAATCTCAAAAAAATCACGGTTGCGTTCCTCACGAAAAGTAGCCCAAAATCGACTCTTGAATCGCCTCGATCTGATATTCCTACGCTGAGAAATAATTCGTCGAAGTCGCCGCTGTCCAAAAACCCAAACAGCAAAAGAGGGGGTCAGCACACCTCGGGAATCGTGCCAAGAAATCGGAATCCAGAGAAACCACCAACACGGAAAACGAAGCCCTACCTCTTAGGAACACACCGGCGAAGAAATCGTCGAAAAAGGACTCCTGTACTGCGCAGGGGACTCCTCGGACTGAAATGCGACGATAACGGGCCAAGATTGGGGGAAAAAACGAGGCGCTCTGTAAAATCCGGATCGCCGCTGTCGAGCTTCCAAAAATTCTGGAAACCCACCACGAGATGTAAAATAGTGTGAGGAACAACTTTGCTAAAGGTCCCTCCCTCTCATTCCCTCTCTACACTTCGGAAAAAGGCAGAGAAAAGAGAGAGGTGGGCTGTATATATAGGCCCAAAAGTCTTTTGGAAAAATTCCCTCCATGTCCCAAGATTCGGGCGCCCGGTCCGGCCCAGCCCGATTTCGGGCGCCAACAGTGCGGCCCGGCCCGCCAATTTCCGGGCGCGCACAGTGCGGCCCGGCCCAGCCCATCCCCGCGCACGGGATCCAGCCGCGTCCAACCGGCCGTCCGACCCGGCCAAGGGCCCGACACGTGTCCGCCGAACAGGCGGCAGCCGTGCGGGCCCAACGGGGAGGCGCCACGTGCCCCCCTCCCCTGGTCAGCACGCGTGCGGCGCCAGCCACTGGCGTGGTGCCACGTGGGGCGGCGCCGCCAGACGCGACCGCCGGTCCGTCAACGCGCCGCCCACGTGCGCGGTACGGCCGCAGTCGCGCGGTGCTGCGTGCGCCCACGAGCACATGGGCCGGCCAATCCGGGGCCACCACGTGGCGCGCCCCGGTCCACCGTGCACCGCGCACGCTGCCCCCGCCTGCCCGGCCTGCCCGCGCTGCCCTGCGCGCGATCCCTGCGCCGCGCGCGCTGCACCGGCCCAACCAGTGCCTGCCACGTGGCCCGCCGGTCCACCGTGCACCGGCGGCCCGCTCCGTGGACCGAGAGCCGTGCGCCGGCCCAATAAGAGCCTGCCACGTGTCCCCGGCCGGTCCACAGCTTCCCCCGTGCACCAATTTGCGCAGGAAAACTTCCGGGGGTCCGTTTTTGGGCATCCGGACTCCAAATTAAATAAGTAAATAGCCGTTTTCAAGCGTTTTCCGCGCTGAATTCAAATACGGCCTCCGATTAGCCTGATTCCACTCCTAAAATTCGGCAAAGGCAGCCGAAGGTCAGGCTTGCTCCCAAATCATCTCTGGTTCCAAACAACATATCACTTTGACATGTTGGGGCCCCCACACACCAATAATAGGTGTTCTACACCCCGAAACAGGGGCAAAACCACCGAAAAACCTAGGACACTACATCCTCCCCCACTAACAAAAGTTTCGTCCTCGAAACGAAAATCATACCTCAATCCTGAGCCTCGAACAGGTAAGGGTAGGCGTCCATCATCGCTGACTCGAGCTCCCACGTCGCCTCGCGCTCATCATGATTGCTCCAGAGGATCTTCACATTGGGGATGGTCCGATTGCGCAATTCTTTCATCTCCCGCTCTAGAATCCGCAGTGGGCGCTCCTCATATCTCAAATCCTCGCTGATCTCAAGTGGCGTGAAGTCGATGACGTGCGATGGGTCGAAGACGTACCTCCTCAGAGTGGAAACATGAAACACATCATGGACACCAGCAAGTCTCGGGGGAAGTGCAAGTCGGTAAGCAACTGGCCCGATACGCTCTAATACCTCAAAGGGTCCAATGTATCGGGGACTGAGTTTCCCGCGAATGCCAAACCTCCTTATCCCTTTGGACGGCGAGACTTTCAAAAATACATGATCTCCAACCTGAAACTCTAAGTCTCGCCGCCGAACATCAGCAAAGCTCCTCTGTCGACTCTGAGCGGTCTGAAGATGCTGTCGAATTACCCGGACCTTCTCCTCCGCCTCTAGCAATATATCTGGTCCCAGAGTCCGCCTCTCCCCCACATCACTCCAATATAGCGGTGATCGACATTTGCGTCCATACAACGCTTCAAATGGAGCCATTCGAATGCTTGCTTGAAAGCTATTGTTGTACGCAAACTCGGCCAGTGATAAGTGTCGAATCCATCCACCGCCGAAATCTAGGACACAAGCCCTCAGCATATCCTCAAGGATCTGAATCGTCCGCTCTGACTGTCCATCAGTCTGTGGGTGGAAGGCTGTACTGAATCTGAGCTGAGTCCCCAAGGTAGTCTGTAAACTCCTCCAGAATCGCGAAACAAACCTCGGGTCTCTATCTGATACTATAGAAGCTGGCACTCCATGTAATCTCACTATCTCATCCAAATATAACTGGGCTAGTCGCTCGAGTGGCCAAGTAGTCTGTATAGGTAAAAAGTGCGCTGACTTGGTAAGTCGGTCCACAACTACCCAGATAGCATCTGCACCTCCCTGTGCCCTCGGCAACCCGACCACAAAATCCATAGTAATGTGGTCCCATTTCCACTCGGGAATCGGGAGACTCTGTAGGCTTGCCAGCTGGCACTCGATGCTCAGCTTTTACCTGCTGACAAGTTAAACACTGCGACACAAACCTCCCAATATCCCTTTTCATGCCATTCCACCAAAAGTGTGCCTTGAGGTCCTTATACATCTTAGTCCCCCCAGGATGAAGGGTATAAGGTGTATAATGGGCCTCCTTCAATATCTGTTCTCTGATCTCAGCATCCCACTGGCACACATGCTCGGTCCCTGTACCTCAGTACTCCCGAAGCATCACTGAAAAATCCCCTGATCGAACACTCGGAATCTGATCTCTAATCCTGGTTAAATGGGGGTCCTCGCTCTGTTTCTCCCGGATCCTCTCCAGCAGAGTGGGCTGCACGACCAAAAGACATCAGTCTAGCAGAGACCCCAGGGGATACAACCTCTATCTCGAGCCGTCTCAACTCCTCTAACAGTGGCGCCTGATCTGTAATCAACATGGACAAACTCTGCACCGCTCTCCTACTCAAAGCATCTGCAACCACGTTGGCCTTTCCTGGATGGTAAAGGATATCCACATCGTAATCCTTTAGTAGCTCTAACCATCTGCGCTGCCTCAAATTCAGTTCCTTCTGCTGTGAACAGGTACTTTAGGCTCTTGTGGTCGGTGTAGATCTCACAATGCTCCCCATATAGGTAATGGCGCCAAAGCTTCAGTGCAAACACCACGGCAGCAAGTTCCAAGTCATGGGTAGGATAATTCTTCTCGTAATCCTTAAGCTGTCCTCGATGCATAAGCAATTACCCTCCCTTCCTGCATCAGCACGCATCCAAGCCCACTGTGCGATGCATCACTGTAGATCACATATCCTTTCCCCATAACAGGGAGGGAAAGGATAGGAGCGGTCATCAATCTATCCTTTAGCTCCTCAAAGCTCCTCTGGCAGTCCTCACTCCAGATAAACTTAACTCCTTTACGCGTCAACCGAGTGAGGGGTGTGGAAGCTTCGCAAAGCCTTTCACAAACCGACGATAATAACCAGCTAACCCCATGAAGCTGCGCACCTCAGATACAGTCGTCGGTCGGGGCCAATCTCGAACTGCCTCAATCTTCGCCGGGTCTACTGCTACACCGGCGGCGGAAATCACATGGCCCAAGAAAGCTACCTCCCGAAGCCAAAACTCGCACTTTGACAGCTTGGCATACAACTTCTTATCTCGTAGAAGTTGTAGCACAGTCCTCAAGTTGCTCTTCGTGCTCGGCCTCGCTTCGGGAGTAAATAAGGATATCATCAATGAACACCACCACAAAACGATCCAGGAAGGGCCGAAATATCCTGTTCATCAAGTCCATAAAGGCGGCAGGGGCATTAGTCAATCCAAACGGCATAACTGTAAACTCATAATGCCCGTACCGTGATCTGAAAGCAGTCTTAGGATATCCTCGGCCTTCACCTTCAGTTGGTGGTAACCAGACTGTAGATCAATTTTGGAAAATACACAAGACCCTTGCAGCTGATCAAAGAGATCATCGATGCGCGGCAAAGGGTACTGTTCTTAATGGTCACTTGTTCAATTCCCTATAGTCCACACACAACCGAAGTGACCCATCCTTCTTTTTTACGAACAGCACCGGTGCTCCCCAAGGCGACACACTTTGGTCTAATAAAGCCCTTATTCATCAGATCTTGCAGCTGTGCTTTAAGCTCTCGCAGCTCAGCCGGTGCCATTCGATAAGGAGCCTTAGAGATTGGCGCAGTTCCTGGAACTACGTCAATCACAAACTCAATCTCTCTGTCTGGCGGCATACTAGTCAGCTCAGGTGGAAAAACGTCCGGAAACTCGCGGCAATAGGAATATCCCCGAGTCCCGGTGTCGCCGTAGGCCCCTCAACAACACTAGCCAAAAAGGCTATACATCCTCGATGAATCATCCGCCTCGCTCGGAAGTCGAAACCACAGAGGCAAAGAAAGCACTCTGACATCCCCGATATACAAACATCTCCTGGCCTGGCTCTCTAAAAGTGACAGTCCTCGCGGCACAATCAATAGTCGCGAAATACCGAGCCAGCCAGTCCATCCCAAGAAATCACATCAAAGTCGCTCAGCTGTCTTCAAGACCAACAGGTCTGCTGGCATAATCCAGGATTCGATCTGCATCGGGCAAGACCAACAACACTCCTCCACGTGCAGAGTGTGATCGGGAATCTGAACCTCTCGTGCACGTGGCAAAAATCCTACCTCTAACCCATGTAATGATGCAAAAGATCTACTAATGAAAGAATGCGATGCTCCAGTATCAAATAAGGTACGAGTCCTAATGCCAGAGAGTAAGGTGATACCTGCCACCACATGGTCCGCTGCTGAAGAATCCTCTACCTGTGCAGCATACACTCGCCCACTCTGAGCTGGAGGGCGATAATCGGTGGGATGGGAAGAAGATGGCTTGCTCGCTAGAGCAAAAGGCCGCTGAGCCGTCGACCGCTGCTGCGATGATGCTGGGGCAGATGCTGAAGAAGGAGCGGCTGAAGTCGAAAAAGGGGCACGCAGCTCGAATGTGCCCTGGCTGTCCACACCCGTAGCAGCGACCCCACCGCTGGTCGCAAGTGCCGGGAGAAGTGCGGACCTCCACAGAAGATACAACTGCTGGGAGCCCGTGCCTGACGGGACTGCTGCTGCTGAGACTGTCGCTGTCGCTGTGGCTGCCGCTGAGACCCGCGCTGCGACGACTGCGATCTCTGCTGCTGCTGCGGGGGCCTCTGGGAACCACTAGGCCCTCGCGCTCCGAACGCCCACGGCCTGGGAACTGAGGCGGTGGCGGTCGGGGCGGCCTCCAAGTACTGGCCTGTCCCCCCCTCGGTCCTGGGCTGGGTCGCTTTCTGTCGGAGCTCTGAGCGACCGCGGCCCTCTGTCTGGCCACCACCAAATCACCTCTCTCCACCCACTGTGATGCTCTGCGGCTGCCTCCAGAGTCTGAAATCTCTGAGCATGCACCAGTGTGTAAATCTCTGGACGGAGGCCTCCCTCGAACAACTCAACCTGGTGCGGACCGTCACGAGCGACGAAGGGCACACAGTTCAGCAACTCCGTGAACTCCTGGAAATAGGCATGAGCCGATCGATCGCCCTGCTGTAGGTTCTTCAAGTCGTCCTCCAACTTCTTCTTCACACTGGTCGAAAATAGGTATCCAGCACCATCCGTCGGAACTCCTCCCAAGGCAGCTGCCGAGTAATCCGGAACTCCAGGGGCTCTACCCGCTGCCACCAAAAATCAGCATCTCCGTCCAAACAGTGCACCGCCATGTGCACTCGATACCTCGGGTCGATGAAGAAGTCCCGAAAAAGCTTCTCCATCGCAGACAGCCATCTCCCAAAAGCCACCCCCCGTGGGGCGTCGCGCCCCGCCCTGAGAATTAGGGGTCCCCGCTGAACCAACTGGTGTCGATGTTGTTAGCGATATCAGCTCCTCCTCCGCAGTCACAGGATGAATAGCTCCAGGAAGCCCCGCTACTCGAAGATGGCCG
>CM055074.1:14320027-14356357 GCA_029204045.2 Tillandsia leiboldiana
AAATTTCCCGCTGAGTCCAATCTTGACAATCTGTTCCGCGCGGAGAACACTTGAAGCATTCGACGGGTCATCTGACTACTCTCGTGATCCATTATTTTTAAAACACTCTGAGTCCATCAATAGTGTCCAATTGAGGACACAAACACCACCGCCCCCGCGCCTTAGGCCTTCCAGAAGCTGTGGTAAACCAGTAATCACATCGTGGGGATCAGGTCCTCACACCTTCAGTCGCGCCAAGCCCAACCGTTTCGGGGACCCCCGCTGGGGGAGGCTTCTACCCAACGGATTGAAGGAATAGGGTGAGGCAAATTGCAGGAATTCAAGAAGCACGACCCACCTGTTTTTGAGGGAGAGACGACTGACCTGGGTTTGGAGAATGGGGGGACACCATGGAGAACTTTCGAGGACTGATGAGGAGGATCATGAACGAGTCCCTTGGCAGTTCACTATCCGAGGGAAACGCCCCGTATATGGTGGAAAACTGTGCTCCCGGACCCTTTGAAGCGGCAACGCCCCTACCATACATGGTCTGACGTTCAGCGGGAGTTGTTCGCGGGCATTCTTCTCCAAATAGCGTCAAGCAGCAAAGAGGATGACTAAAGCACATCAAACAGGGAAACGGTCCGTTATGGAAGTTACCAACCGGGAATTTGTGAGATTGGCCAAGTGTGTCCCCTTTGTCATAACTTAGACATTCACAAGGGCCCGCATTTTTGTGGACGGGATGGTGTTTGCGTGAGCACTACTTTGAGGTTGTGCAAGCAGCGACCTCACACTTCCAGAAGGTGGGGACAGGGCCACCATTGTGGGAGCGCGGGATTGCGATACGCCGTACCTCGACGGGAGGACTCAGAGTACACAAGGCTTTAGAAGGCAACCACACAAGTCCTTCTCCGGAGAGGGTTTTTCCAGAGGAACCTGTTGGGTTATATGTATAAGGATCTAAATAGGGGAAAAACACCTAGAGGGGGTGAATAGGTGTAAACGTATAAACACTCAAAAATCGTTGCGATAAAACCCAATGCGGAAATAAAAATAATACGCAAGATTTTTACGTGGAAAACTCCATCACCGGAGTAAAAAACCACGGGACCGATAACACGGCAGAAATCCACTAGAATTAAAACACGTACAAGGTGATTTACCGTACACACTTACGACTCAACCTTTTCCATACGCTCCTAGAGGATCTTCTCCGCTCGCTCCGCGACGCTTCTCGAATCCACGATCTGCGCCCAACGCCGAATCCACGGCGTCCAACGTCGAATCCACGACGTCCGACCGAATCCACGGTCTTCACCCAATAGCACCCTTCGAATCCACGAACGTGCCTCGCTCCGAATCCACGAGAGCGGTTGAACCTTGAATCCACAAGGACACGCGAATCCACGCGCCGATTTTTGGGGTAAATCGTTGTTTTTGGGTGGTGATGATCCGCCGAATACTTAGATCAAAGATAGATCGGAAATACCATCTAAGTATTCATTAGTTTGATTCAACTCAAGATGTGAGTATGAAAACCTAGAATCAAACTAATCAATATAGATGAAGAAACATAGAGTATTCTCTAATGATTTCCTTTCTTCTCTATATGTGGATCTAGAGCCGTATAAGATGATATAGAAAATGACGGCTATTTGGATTTTTGGATTACCCTAAAAAGAGTCATAGGGTCTATTTATAGGTTAGAAACCCTAGGAAGGAGATAAGAATCAAAAACCTAACATTTCTGGAGATTTTACGGACGGCGATCCGGATCGGATTAGCTGTGATCCGGATCGTCGTAACGAGTCAGGCAATTCCAGAAAACGAAGGTTCGGGATCCGGATCGAAGTGCTTGATCCGGATCGTTCATACAGTTCACCAACATCAACGTTCGGGATCCGGATTGCGAAGCCTGATCCGGATCGTTCAAGGAAGATGGTAAACTCAGTGTTCGGATCCGGATCAAGAGAGGCTACGATCCGGATTGACTGGTGTATGAACGAACCACCTTCGGGATCCGGATCGAACAACCTGATCCGGATCCTGAACATGTCCCAAGTCCAGGTTTTGAGTTTGATATGCAATGAAAGATTCTTCCAAGTGTTTCTACACTACAGAAGTATTCGGATCACACAAATCTTTAGTAAACATACCTGATCCTTTTGAATTCTTCTTTCTTGAGATTGAGTTAAATGATCCAACTTTCTTCACCTTCAATTTTCAAGACTTGAGACTTTCACGAAACTACGCCAACTCAAATTCCGTAACAATCTCCCCCTTTGGCGGTTTCGTGACAAAACACAGATCCACTAAAGAAAATTCAAAAGATATTTTGTTGCTATCACCATACAACAAAAATTTACAATGGAGATCCAAAAATTTAAAAACATGAGATAAACTCCTAAAACAGACTCTAGACTTAGACATCTGTACTCTCTGCACAAAGAAATCATTCTTGACAAAAAGAGATCGTTAGATACCTCAAGAATATTTAGCATACAAAACCTAGTACAGAGATAGAGTTTATCTGATCATCATGACATTTGAGAATTCAGATATGTAAGAGAGTCATAGTCAAAAACCAACATATCTTCTATGCAATTAAAAACCAATGTCACAAAAAGTTAGTCCAACATCAACTTGTTAGTCATATTACATGCCCAAATAGTTAGTCGAATAGTTAGTCGAGACATGCAAACAATCACAAGATGAAAACCAAAGTTGAAGTTGAAGTGATACTTACCTTGATGTATACAAAATCTTCATCAGCAAGATTTTCACAATCATTGTTCAAGTTCCCTTGATGTTCACTTACCTTGATGTTCATTCACATCATCATTGTACCTTGATGCAGTCATCATTGTTCATCATTGATGTATACAAGATCACAATTTTCACAATATCATTGTTCAAGTTCTCTAAACAAAAAATTGAAGGAGAGTTAAAAAAATATCAACGAAATGTTCCGAAATTTAAGAACTAGAACTAAAAGTAAGTCCTAAAAACTGAAAAAACCTGCACAAAAAGATTAAAAATCTGCAAAAGAATAAAAAGAAGGAATCAGTCATCAGATTCGGAGTCTTCAGAGCTCGTGCAGCCCATCTTTGAGAACATCTTTTTCACCAGCTTGTTCATAGAATTCATCTTCTTAGTTATGGTAATGTGAGCTGCCGTGATGAGCTCGAGCTCATTGGAGATTCTCGTCTGTGCCTTCGAGATCTGTTCCTGCTCAACCGATAATCGTTGTTGTTCTCTGTAGATGGATGAGACTGATGCTTCATCTGCTGGTGTGGGTGCTGGTTGTGATGGTGACGCGGAAGTGCCGCTACTAGGTTTCGTTCCGCACGTTGGGACTGGAGTGACATGGGGCAATTTGTGAAGTGACTTCACGACGGTGGACTCATCGATCATGCCCAAACATTGATGATAAGTCGGTGAGGTAATGTCAACCTGAAATTTCTTCAAAATCCTCATTATAATCAGTGGAAATGGAACTCTCTCTGTGGGATGAGGGTGCTCAACATATCTTGTCATTCTATTCCAAATAATGTATGGAATGTTGATATTCAATCCCATTGCCTCAGACGGATGTCCTAAGAGATACAAAAATAGCATTCGATCCCATCTTAAGACTTTCGTCTGCAAATTTGGAAGGATATTGTAACAAGTGATGAAGTTTAGAAATCGGTACTCAAGACGAAGTTCCTTGGACCTGATCGATTTCTCCGTTGATTGCGTTCCTTCCAAACAAATTCCCTTTATAACCATTTGCCACACAGTGTTCGTCAAAACCTTTCCCTTCAAGTAATTAACTCCTGTCTTGCTGGCAGGCATTCCCAAAACCTCGCCAATCAATTGTGGAGTAATTTTGAATCTTGTGCCTTGGATGTTCGTGTAAAATTCCATTGGACCGTTTTCAATTTCACGAAGGTGCCGTGCATTTGTATAGAAGGCCCTTACAAGATGCAGACAGTATCCAAGCACTTCTGGAAATCGACAAACTTGAATAAGGTTTGCTTGTTCAATTAGAATGCCAAACTCAGGAGAGTGATCTCGTAGAGCCTCTATATTGACATGCCTCTCACCAATGCATTCACGATTCTCAAATGCCCTTAGGCGATCCGAATTAACGAACACTTGTTCCTCCCGAGGTGGAGAATCCGGAATAATCGGTTCGTTAGCCATGAAACCTCGTGCTCGTCCAAACCGTCGAGCGAGTCGTTTCCTTTTCACTGAGATGGTTGGTGCAGTCATAGGTGCTTTACCTTTGTCCATGGGTGCTTTTTCTTTCGATGCATCGGACGCCTTTTGTTCAGGCAATGAGTCATCATCATCTGTCAATGCAGTCCAATCTACCTCGTGACAATCTACTTCTGTGTCGCTGATCACATGAAACTCAGCCTTTTGTTGTGTTTTCTTAGCTCTTTTTAACTTATTTGTGGCCCGAGTGTGCACCATAGTGACCAATAAAAGAATGATCCATGAGAATCCCATTGATCCAAGTGCTTTAAGAAGATTAAAATCCTGTGAGCAACAACTCAAGAACACATGAGAAAATTATTAATTTTCAAAGATTGAAAAATTGTACCCAAACAATCATAATCATGTAGAGAGACTAAGAATCAAATTAGTTTTGCAAAAGGACTTTTAAAAATAGTTCAATTGCATGATTTTCGAAAATCCTTATTATATGCCCTAAAACCGAAATTTTAGAAATCGAAGCCTAAAAATCCGTTAATCAGGAGAATACCTAGCATATAATCAAAACTAATCTACCCAGAGTTCTTATTTCAAAAGAAATTTGATCAAAAACCATCCACAAACAAAGTTGATCCAAGAAATTCATGACGTTTGTGGAAGAAGAGAGAAAAACGGTGAAAAACCGAGATTTTGATCAATAAAACTTACTTGGAGTTGAAGAACTTGAGTTTGAAAGCTTCCAGGAAGGATGAAATCTAGAGAGAGAGGCTCTGGAAACTTTGGAACAAAAGATTGGAGTAAAAGAAATCAAAACCCTTTTGTTCTTTATAAAACCTAGCCGCGATCCGGATCAGTTCACAACTGCGATCCGGATCGGCTACCCGCAGTGAGAAACTGCGTTCGGGATCCGGATCGGCAGATACAATCCGGATCGTCAGCCCGCAGAAGAATTCCTGCGTTCGGGATCCGGATCATCTGGCCCGATCCGGATCGGCTCCAACTTTTTCTTTAGAAAATTTCAGAGAAATTCAAGAAAAACCAGAAAAAGATTGTAAGCACAAATGTGTATCAACTTTAAACAAAAATCATCGTTTCATACAACAAGAATTAGATTATGCCAAATCTATCAATAATATCCAAAAATGAAACGAAAATTTACAAAAATTAAATCCCTTAAAGTTGAACACCTTCAATTACATCTAACTTGATCTTATGAGTAATGCCTTTATCAAATCATCAATTCAGTAAAGAAAATGAAATACAAAGATCAATAGATGTTTGAAATCCCAAATATAATAGATAATGTATCTAGACAATCTGTTGAAGAGAGTGGCTCTTTGAGCATCTTTCTTTAAAAACCCACCTTATACCAACCTTGAAATTTGACGGAGTCAAGTATTTCAACATGCATTTTACTTAATCAAAAATTTGAACAACCATGCTTGGTATACATGTGGTAGCTGCACACAATACTCGGACGACCGAGGTGGTAGCTCTTTCCTCCATGTGGTGGTAGTTTTCACACTCCTCATTGGGATGTAACTCTTTCCACATCTTTTGAGCATTTTACTTTTTCTATGACTCCCCCTCAATTGGCTATCAATTATTTAAGATATAAAGTATTCAACCAAATATTGATCTCGATTTCATACTCGACTAAGCAGTCAAATAAGATAATGACTATACCAAGAGATCATAGAGAGAGAGAAATTGACTTTGATCACTTAGAAGATGATTTAATTAACATAAATGATCATTGCAACAGTGAAATATTATGATGGCAAAAGCATAATAAATTTCTAAATGTGCGAAAAGATGCAATTAAAGTCAATTATGATCTATGCTCAATTAATGTCCTATGTACAAACATAGATAATGAACAAAACAAAAACAAATACAAAACCTATCCTAAGCAAAGGTTTCAAAAAGAAGTTTATTTCAAGGAAAGCATTCCAATTGCTTTTCGTAAATGAATAAAACGTTTTTGATCCAAAGGTTTTGTTAGAATGTCAGCTAATTGATCCTCAGTTGAAATATATGAAAGTTGAAGAGTATTTGATTCAACTAGCTCTCTAAGAAAATGATATCTAAGTTCAATATGTTTTGTTCTAGAGTGCAACACAGGGTTTTTAGAAATGTTAATTGCACTTGTGTTGTCACAAAGAATTGTTACCGAAGATGCTGAAATGCGGAAGTCGCTCAATACGCTTTTCATCCAAATGAGTTGAGTTGAGCAACTTCCAGCTGAAATGTATTCCGCTTCGGCAGTCGAGAGTGCTATGCAGTTCTGCTTTTTACTGTGCCATGCAACAAGGCAATTGCCAAGATAGAAGCATGCACCACTCGTGCTTTTCCGATCATCCACTGATCCTGCCCAATCGGCATCTGAGTATCCAACAATATCCAAACTTGTTCCCATAGGATACCAAATTCCGAAATTAATTGATCCTTTGATATACCGGATGATCCTTTTCACCGCTTTCAGGTGAACCTCCTTTGGTGCTGATTGATATCTCGCGCAAATCCCAACACCAAAAGATATATCCGGGCGACTAGCCGTGAGGTAAAGTAGACTTCCAATCATACTTCGATACAGTTTCTCGTCTACATTCTCACTATGTGATTCACTTCCAAGTCCCTTGTGGCTAGTTCCCATTGGAGTCGGAAAATCTTTACAATTTTCTAGATCAAACTTTTTGACCAACTCCATTGCATACTTGGATTGACTCAAGTGAATACCTTCATCATTTTGTTTAATTTGCAATCCAAGGAAATAAGTCAATTCGCCCATCATGGACATCTCAAATTCGCTTTCCATGGTCTCCGCGAATTTAGAAGCATCATTATCTCTTGTTGCGCCAAATACAATGTCATCGACATAGATTTGTGCTACAATGAAATTGCTTTGATAATGCTTCACAAAGAGAGTCCTATCAGCTCCCCCTCGAGTATAGCCCTTCTCCAAAAGGTGCTTTGTTAACCTTTCGTACCATGCTCGCGGTGCTTGTTTCAGACCGTAAAGAGCCTTTTTCAAACGAAAAATATGGTTAGGTTGTTTATGATCTTCAAAACCTTTCGGTTGAGCCACATAAACTTCCTCATTTAAAAACCCATTTAGAAATGCGCTCTTAACGTCCATTTGAAATAATTTGATTTTAAAATGACAAGCAATAGCAAATAGTATACGAATGGACTCGAGTCTAGCTACAGGGGCGAATGTTTCATCAAAGTCTATACCTTCTACTTGAGAATAGCCTTGAGCAACTAATCGTGCCTTGTTCCTGATGATAGTACCATCCTCATTTTTCTTGTTCTTGAAGATCCATTTGGTACCTATCACATTGTGTTGCTTTGGAGGCTTCGTTAATTCCCAGACTTTGTTTCGCTCAAATTGATGGAGCTCTTCCTGCATTGCTTTAATCCAGTAGTCATCCTGAAGAGCTTCATCTATGTTCTTTGGTTCGATTAAAGATACGTAGCAAGCGAATCCACAAACCAACTGCCTCCGAGTTCTGACTCATTCTTGTGGATCTCCAATAATATTCGATTCCGGATGATCCTTGGAGATTCGTAACGTTTGTTGAAACGGAGTACTCGGAGATACATGAGATGATTCCTGCACATCAGATAAACTTGAAGAACCATTAGATGCATCATTAATATTGGAAGTATTATTATGAGAAGATGCATTAGCAGGAGAATCGTCATCTAGAGAGATATCGAGGGTAGATTTTCCAGATCCAAAGTGAAAAGCTTCATCTACTTTAACATTTATAGATTCTACGATCGTCTTAGATTCAATGTTAAATACTCGATATGCTCTGCTATTCGTAGAATAACCCAAAAAGATCCCTTCATCACTTCGAGAGTCAAACTTTCCAAGATTTTCACGGTCACGTAAAATGTAACATCGACTCCCGAAGACACGAAAATATTTGATGTTGGGTTTTCTACTAAACCACAGCTCATATGGTGTATTTAAAGTTCCTGGGCGCAAGTAAACTCTATTAATGACATAGACAGCGGTGTTCACGGCTTCAGCCCAAAAATGTAGCGGTAAATTCCGGCTATGAAGCATCACACGCGCCATCTCTTGAACAACCCTGTTCTTGCGCTCAACAACACCATTCTGCTGAGGTGTATAGGGTGCCGAGAATTCATGTCTAATGCCATTTGAAGTGCAAAAATCAATGAATTTTGAATTTATGAATTCTCCACCTCTATCACTTCTAACACGAATGATCTTTTCATTCTTTTCAATCATAATACGATGGCAAATCTCATGAAAAGAGTCAAACGTATCAGCTTTCTCTTTTAAAAATGCTACCCAAGAAAACCGAGAGAAATCATCAACCAATAAAAAAATGTACCATTTACCTCCCAAAGATGGTTGACGGGTCGGCCAAAAGAAAAAGAAGAAAAGAAAGTAGTATACATAAACTACACAAGATTTAATCGAAGAACGATTAAAGACAAGGAGGGGTTTCACCTTTGCATACCCAAACCTTTTGAGTTTTGGAGTATGTTGGCAATGGTTGAGAAGTTTTCCTTGATGAAGACGTCTTGCAAGATTGGTCTTTTTCTTTTGTCATCGTCTTGTTTGAAGTACTACCAATGTCCTTTTCTTTAGGAAAATCCTTCTTTGAATTCCATGGAGTGAACTTATTGGTAGCAGTTGCAAGATGTGGTTGATTTGATCTTTGAGCTCCAATCTTGCAATTTCTTCCAATGTGCCCTGCAAAATTACAACGAAAACATACCTTTGTGCTTGACGATTCTGAAGAGGATGAAGTAGGCTTGTTGTCGTTGGTTGTCATGATTTCCGGTGTCGGAGGAGGAGATACCGACTGAGGCACAAAGACTGTCCCAACCGAACTAAAATTGTCTTCAGTTCGATTGTATACGAGGCCGAACTTGTTTGTTTGACCAAGACCAAGAAGTTTATCCAACTTACTCCTTCCTAAAGAAAATTGCTGTAAGTCATCCTTGAGTTGGCAAATGGTCTCTGTCATTTCCAATTTTTCCCGTCGGGCCTCGCCGTAGAGCTTCAAGAAATAGTTCGCTTTGTTCACCATATCTATATAGTTCTTCTCGAGTTGCTCATTGGACTCTTGAAGGGAAACATTTTCTTTTATCAGTTTATCCCTTTCCACTTCAAGATCGGTCGAGAGAGAAGTTACCCTTTTTACTTCTTCTTCGAGATCCTGCAATCTCCCTCTCAACCCCTTGTTTTGCTCAGCCGGTTTCTTTAAATCCCGTAAAGATCTGTGATAGGCTAGAGAAAATTCTTCACCTTCCGAATCATCCGATTCGTTGTCCGTAGCATTCTTTTCAACAGTGGAGTTGGACAACGACTCGGATGTACTTGCCATAAAGCACATGAAGGGTGAAGATACGGACGCGTGGAATGCGGTGGAGCTCTTTTCTTCATCACTCGAAGACGACTCATTTGACGTTGAATTGTCATCCCAAGTGACGACTTGCATCGCCTTCTTCTTTGCCGGATACTTGTTAGGACACTCCGTTGCAATGTGGCCGTAGCCTCGACATTTGAAGCATTGAAGTTGTCCTTCTGAACTTTTCTTATCCTTTGAGAAGTTCTCTTGCTTTCTTGACTTGTAACTTGAAGTACCCTTGCCTTTGTTCGACTTTCCGAAGGATGGAGATTTGCTTGAATTACCCCTTCGAAAGTTGCGGCGAAACTTCCTTGTCAAGAGAGCGAGCTGCTTCTCAAATTCCTCCATAGAAAGGTTCTCGTCATCGTCTGAGGTGGATGTATCCGTGTCTTCTTCCTTAGTTGTTTTCAACGCATAACCTGAAGACTTCGAAGTAGATGCCTTTCCAGAAGAATTGTTAGTAGTAAATGTCATTTCATAAGTTTGTAATGAACCAACTAATTCTTCTACACGTATTTCGTCCGGGTGTTTAATAGTTTCAATGGCAGTAACCTTTGGGCGAAATCGTTCAGGAAGAGTTCTTAAGATCTTTCTTACAATCTTAAATTCTGGAATCTTCTCTCCCAGATTAGCACATGAGTTTACGATGTCTTGCAATCGTGTATAGTAGTCCGTGAAAGATTCATTTTCTGCCATTAAGATAGAGTCAAACTTGCTCGTAAGCATTTGCAGTTTCTGAATCTTCACGAGATTAGTTCCTTCATGTGTAACCTGAAGAACATCCCAGATTTCTTTCGCAGTCTCACATGCCGAGACGCAAGAGAATTCAGTTTGAGATAAGGCATTAAAGATAGCATTAATTCCCTTGCCATTGTAAGAAGATGAATCTAACTCTTCCTTGGTCCATTTCGACCTAGGTTTTAAGGTGCGAACATCACCAATAAATTCAGTTGGATTAGACCATCCTAATTCAATTGATTGCCACACCCGTTCGTCGATGGAAATTAAAAAGGCTTTCATCCGTACTTTCCAGTACGCATAATTTGTTCCATCGAAGAACGGGGGTCGGTTGATGTTTCCACCTTCAACCATTGTTTACAACCCTATTCCCGCTCTGATACCACTTGTTGGGTTATATGTAATAAGGATCTAAATAGGGGAAAAAACACCTAGAGGGGGGTGAATAGGTGTAAACGTATAAACACTCAAAAATCATTGCGATAAAAACCCAATGCGGAAATAAAAAATAATACGCAAGATTTTTACGTGGAAAACTCCATCACCGGAGTAAAAAACCACGGGACCGATAACACGGCAGAAATCCACTAGAATTAAAACACGTACAAGGTGATTTACCGTACACAATTACGACTCAACCTTTTCCATACGCTCCTAGAGGATCTTCTCCGCTCGCTCCGCGACGCTTCTCGAATCCACGATCTGCGCCCAACGCCGAATCCACGGCGTCCAACGTCGAATCCACGACGTCCGACCGAATCCACGGTCTTCACCCAATAGCACCCTTCGAATCCACGAACGTGCCTCGCTCCGAATCCACGAGAGCGGTTGAACCTTGAATCCACAAGGACACGCGAATCCACGCGCCGATTTTTGGGGTAAATCGTTGTTTTTGGGTGGTGATGATCCGCCGAATACTTAGATCAAAGATAGATCGGAAATACCATCTAAGTATTCATTAGTTTGATTCAACTCAAGATGTGAGTATGAAAACCTAGAATCAAACTAATCAATATAGATGAAGAAACATAGAGTATTCTCTAATGATTTCCTTTCTTCTCTATATGTGGATCTAGAGCCGTATAAGATGATACAGGAAAATGACGGCTATATGGATTTTCGACCACCATGAAAAAGAGTCATAGGGTCTATTTATAGGTTAGAAACCCTAGGAAGGAGATAAGAATAAAAAACCTAACATTTCTGGAGATTTTACGGACGGCGATCCGGATCGGATTAGCTGTGATCCGGATCGTCGTAACGAGTCAGGTAATTCCAGAAAAACGAAGGTTCGGGATCCGAATCGAAGTGCTTGATCCGGATCATTCATACAGTTCACCAAACATCAACGTTCGGGATCCGGATTGCGAAGCCTGATCCGGATCGTTCAAGGAAGATGGTAAACTCAGTGTTCGGGATCCGGATCAAGAGAGGCTACGATCCGGATTGAACTGGTGTATGAACGAACCACCTTCGGGATCCCGATCGAACAACCTGATCCGGATCCTGAACATGTCCCAAGTCCAGTTTTTGATTTTTATGCAATGAAAGATTCTTCCAAGTGTTTCTACACTACAAGAAGTATTCGGATCACACAAAATCTTTAGTAAAACATACCTGATCCTTTTGAATTCTTCTTTCTTGAGATTGAGTTAAATGATCCAACTTTCTTCACCTTCAATCTTCAAGACTTGAGACTTTCACGAAACTACGCCAACTCAAATTCCGTAACAGAACCGACCCCCTAAACATCCGAAGTCGCATCAAGGGACTAAGAGCGCGCCAACGGGCGGTCAAAGGCCAGGGGACAGACCCTGTGTGATCTGCAGTGGACCACACCGTGTCACCGAATGCGCCAAGAGGCACGATCACTGCTACCGTTGCGGCAAACCAGGCCACCTCTTTTACAACTGCCCCTCGAACGCGGGTACAGCATCCTCTGCAGCCTCCACCCCATCGCCACAACAATCGGGGCGGGGGAGAGCTCCCTCGAGACCAACCATACGCCCTCCACCCACTCGACAGGAGGGGAAGCCTCGACCGCAGTCGGGAGGGAGAATCTACTCTATGCATCACCAAGGGGCGGACCCACCGGAGGACGTGGTGGCAGGCACTACTATGATTTCTGACTCTCAAGCTAGAACTTTATTTAACACCGGAGCATCCCGCTCCTTCGTATCCCGTACTTTCGCCCACACCCATGATCTAGAAACGAGACCCCTAAACAACCTTATGACCGTCCAGACCCCTGGGGGGCCTATTGAGGTGGTTAGCTTTGTGCCCTCTTGCCCGATAAGGTTGGGAAGGCTAGCTTGCCCTTGGGACTTGGTTGTCATTCCGTTGAAAGAGTTCGACATAGTTCTAGGAATGGATTGGCTTACTAAACAGCAGGCGAAATTGACTGAGAGAAACGTCAAGTGCGACTACGGGAACCGGGTCTTCCGGAGAATGTGTACCTGGCGTGTAAGAGCACATTCTTTTCGACCGTCATCTCCGCATCTCGGGCCAGGAGAATGATGGAAGGCGAGTGCGTGGCTTACTTAGCCTCGGTGGACTTGGCGACGTGACCCACCTCTTCGCTCTCCGACATTGCAGTCGTAAGGGATTTTCTAGACGTGTTCCCGACTGAACTTCCGGGGATGCCGCCCGGGCGTGAGATCGACTTCTCGATCGAACTTATTCCGGGCACGCAACCCATCACGAAGGCACCGTACAGAATGGCCTTCGCCGAATTGAGGGAACTTAAGGCACAACTGGAAGACCTCCGAGCGTGTCGCCGTGGGGTGCGCCTGTACTTTTTGTAAGAAAGAAGGATGGGAGCTTACGCCTGTGCATAGATTATCGGGAGATAAACAAGGTCACGGTAAAGAACAAATATCCCTTACCGCGTATTGACGACCTGTTTGACCAACTGCAAGGAGCGACGGTGTTCTCAAAGATCGACCTCCAGTCTGGCTACCACCAGCTTAGAATTAGAGGTGAAGATATACCGAAAACAGCCTTTCGGACTCATTACGGCCACTACGAGTTTACGGTAATGTTGTTTGGGCTTACCAACGCCCCAGCGGTGTTCATGGATATGATGAATAGGATTTTTAAACCCTTCCTGGACCAATTCGTGGTGGTCTTTATCGACGACATCCTTATCTACTCTCGCACAGACAAAAAGCACGAGGAACACTTGCGAGTAATCCTTCAGACCCTCCGGGACCAGAAATTGTATGCCAAACTCAAGAAGTGTGAGTTCTGGCTCCGCGAGGTAGACTTTTTGGAACACATAGTCTCAGCGTTGGGAATAGCGGTGGACCCAAGAAAGGTGGAATCCGTGACCAACTGGGCCCGGCCAACAACGGTAACGGAGATCCGGAGTTTCCTAGGACTGGCAGGGTACTATAGACGCTTCGTGGAAGGCTTCTCAAAGATAGCCACTCCCCTAAATCGATTAACCCAGAAATGGGAGAAATTCATCTGGACGGCTCAATGCCAGAAAAACTTAGAGGAACTCAAGGACAAACTAACACGGGCGCCAGTGCTCACACTGCCGAAGCCCGGAGAGGACTATGAGATTTATTGCGACGCATCACGGAGCGGTCTTGGAAGCGTACTAATGCAACAAGGGAAGGTCATAGCCTACGCATCAAGACAGCTCAAGGAATACGAGCAAAACTACCCTACACACGACCTGGAGCTCGCAGCAGTCGTGTTTGCCCTAAAGCTCTGGAGGCACTATCTTTACAGAGCGCTCTGCAATATGTTCTCCGATCACCAGAGCCTTAAGTACTTGTTCACACAAAAGGAGGGCAGTGGCTGGAGCTACTGAAAGACTACGATTTGTCTATCCATTACCATCCCAGAAAGGCAAATGTGGTGGCCGATGCCTTGAGCCGGAAGGGACAGACGGGAGAAACGACGATGAGCGCCCCTACCCAACAGAATCGTCTAATTGTGGAGTTCTCACAATTGAGACTGGAGGTAGTGCCGGCGGGCACGGTTACGCAACTCCTGTCCTTAGTAGTTAAGCCTACTTTGATCGAGAGGATCTTGGAAGGCCAGTCAATGGACACACAATTGCAACTTGTGCGGGACAGAATATCCTCGGGATAAGGGGGCGATTTTATGATTGGCACGGATAACGCAATAAGGTTCCGGGGACGAATCTGTGTGCCCGACGTACCGGAAATAAAGAAAGAAATTCTAACAGAAGCGCATAGTGCTCTCTACGCTGCGCATCCCGGTGGTACGAAGATGTATAAAGACCTTAGGCAGACCTTTTGGTGGCCTAAATTGAAGGGGGACGTGACGAAATTTGTGGCACATTGTTTGGTATGCCAACAAGTGAAGGCTGAACACCAGCGCCCGGCGGGGAAACTACAGCCATTGCCCGTACCGGAATGGAAATGTGAATGGATTACCATGGACTTCGTAACTGGATTTCCCCGATCGCAACAAGGACACGACGCGATATGGGTCATAGTGGATCGTTTGACGAAATCGGCTCATTTTCTGCCAATCCACACGACATGGACCCGAGACCGGTTGGCGCAAACCTACATATTGACGAGGTGGTAAGGTTACACGGAGTACCAGCGTCGATTACTTCTGATAGAGACACACGTTTTGTGTCGAACTTTTGGCGGAGCCTACAGAGGGCAATGGGGACCAAACTGCAATTCAGCACGGCTTTCCACCCGCAAACTGATGGACAATCGGAGCGGGAAATCCAGATTCTCGAAGATATGCTCCGAGCTTGCGTGCTCGATTTGGGTGAAGGATGGTCGCGTTACCTACCCCTCGTGGAATTCGCCTACAATAACAGCTACCAAGCAAGCATTCAAATAGCGCCGTATGAAGCCCTGTACGGACGCCGATGTCGAACTCCTATATGTTGGGATGACTTGGGGGAGCGAAAGTTTTTGGGACCAGATCTAGTGGAGGAAACTGAGGCGAAGGTGTGCCTTATCAGGCAGCGGCTGTTGACCGCCCAGAGCCGGCAGAAGAGTTATGCGGATCAAAGGGGACGCGACTTGGAGTTTATGGTAGGGGAGCACGTGTTACTCCGTGTATCGCCATCTAAAGGAACCAGACGTTTCGGCTTGAGAGGGAAACTGAGCCCGCGGTACGTGGGACCGTTCGAGATCTTGGAGCGCGTGGGCCCGGTGGCATACCGGTTGGCCTTACCGCCAAACATCAAGCGGGTACACAACGTGTTCCATGTCTCGATGCTCCGAAAATATCTCCCCGGCCCGTCGCAGGTCCTCGATGTTTCTGCTGCCCAGTTGCGTGAGGACTTGAGCTTCGAGGAAACACCGATACGAATCTTGGCGCGTGAAGATAAGGAGCTACGCAACCGAACGATACCCTACGTGAAGGTGCAATGGAGTAACCATGAGGAGCGCGAGGCGACATGGGAACTGGAGATGAAGATGAGAGAGTGTTTTCCCAATTTGTTTAGCGAGAGTTGAGGTTAAGTTTCGGGGACGAAACTTCTTTTAAGTGGTGTGTGGTGTAATATCACGACTTTTCGTGTATCGTTTTACCCTCTTGCTAATAAATTACATGTTAGGGAAAATCGAATTATCGAGTTTTCTTAAGTTGACTATCATGCGGTGCGGGTATTTTTCTATGATAGAACTCGAAAAATGATGAACGGCGGTGCAATCGGATCTAAAATCCGACTTACGGATCCCCCGGAATGGGATTTCGAAGGTCGCGGTAACCGTAGTGTTCATCGGAATCCGTGCTAAAGATCTGACATGCTTTTCGAGGGGATGAGGAATTATCTCTTGTGATTAAATAATTAATTTTTATATAATAAATTTCTGGATGTGGGTTTGATTGTACGCACGAAGTTAGAAATCTGTTTATCCCCGAAAGAAGAGAGAAAAACCCTAACCAGAGAGAAAAAGAAAGAAAAGAAAAGAGAAGACCCTAACCGGAGGAAAAAGAAAGTGAGAAGGAAAAAGCAGAGGAACCCGATCATTCCCGATCAACGTGCCGAAGCCGGGAGCGTGAGCAGATCGCCTTCTCTGGCGAGATCGTGGTAAGAAATGTTCTTTTTTCGATTTTTGTTGTTGGGACTTTCGCCGTTTTTCGTTTAGCCGCCGCCGCCGCCGCCTCGTGTAATAACCGCGGCTTTATTTACCTTTCTAGACCTTCTTTTAAAATTCTTGTAAATCCACTTTTCGACTAAGGGGTCCGGGGGTGAATTATTTTTCTTTATCTCTGGGCAGACTGTCGGGGCTCGCGGGTATTTTTAGACATTAAAGCTCGCGAAATGGATTTCGGCGGCGCGATCGGATCTGGATTCTGACCCCGGAATCTCCCAGAATAAATTCCGGAAGTTGGCAGCAGTTCAGGCGACTTACACGTTCTTCGAGGCGGACCGGACCTAGGTTCGCACCCAAACCCTTTCGCCGAGATTGATTTGTATTTTGGGACTTAGGGTTAAGTTCCCGTGTACGGAGGCGGCTAATATTAATACGTATGTGTTAGGTTCAGATTTATTTTTCCCCCTACCGTTCCTCTCACCTCCTTTACAACCCGACCTAAGCCGGACAAGGAACCACCCCTCCCAAGCCCTCCTCTTCCCATCCGATCGGCGCGAGGAACCGCGGTGGAACGATCGAGGAACGGGAAGAACACCGCACACCTCCGGAACCGGGCACGCAAGAACGGGACGATACTCTACTCTTCCTCCCTCTTCATCGGCGAATCGGAGGCGCAAAGTTCGGTGAGTTTTTAATTTGTACCTAGGGTTTCTTTCGGATCATCGCACGGGGAGGGGGAAGACGGTGACCCCGGCCGGCCGCACCACCGCCGTCGCGAGGCGCCCATGCGCGCAGGGCTAGGGCACCCGGGCGTGCGGGTCGGGCACCCGCGCGGGCCTGGGCGCCGCGCGGGGTCGCCCGTGCGTGCGGTTCTGGCACCCGCGCGAGCCTGGGCACCCGCGCGAGCCTGGGCGGGGGCGCCCGTGCGTGCGGGTCTGGCACCCGCGCGGACCTGGGCGCCGCGCGGGGGTCGCCCGTGCGTGCGGGTTGGGCACCCGCGCAGAGCCTGGGCGTCGCGCGGGGCCGCCCGTGCGTTCGGGCTGGGCGCCCGCGCGGAGCCTGGGCGCCGCGCGGGGCCGCCCGTGCGTGCGGGCTGGGCGCCCGCGCGGGACCTGGGCGCCGCGCGGGGCCAGGCACCGAGCAGGGCCGCCGTGGTCAGGGAGCCGTGCGGGCCTCACACCGTACGGGGTCTGTTACGCGTGCGGCCAGCGCGGCAGCACGGTCACCGCCGCCCCGGGTTCCGACTCGGCCGCCGCCGCCGTCGAACCCGAGAGCCCCGTTCCACGACGGGATCCAGATATCTGTTTTGTTCCCTGTGTTATGCTGGGTAGACGCTGACTTCTTCCCGGTGAACTTTGTAGTTTCGGGGAGTGCATCGGGACACGGGGGCGTAGCGCTTTGATCATTGCTCGTAGAGGTGGGTTTTTATTCTTAAGTCTTAACTTCTAATTCTATCATGTTGGACGGGGTCAACCTTATGTGTACTTGGGTTAAACATGGTAGGGAGGCATCAATTATTCGTTATGGCTTTACGGTTCTTATGATTAGATATATATATTGTTTCATGTGGCTCTCATGCATGGATAGGTGTATGTAGTGGATATGTATATGTTATTTCATACGGTTCTCATACATTGATATATATATATGGTTCACGGTTACTATGCTCGGCTGCAACACGCGCACCCGCGGTTTGGCCACCGCAAAGGGTGTGCTTTTCCGGAAAAGTGGTCCATGACCCGTGTATACCCACAGGACGGCGTGGGGCCTCTTTAGTTGTGGGGCATGTATGCGCCAAGGTGTGAGCGGTGCGACCCGTCGGTTTAGTTGTCCGGCGTGGGAGCGGTGCGACCCATTCGGTTTAGTTGTCCGACTTGGGCGCGGTGCGATTTCGTCGGTTTAGTTGTCCGACGGGATCGGGTATTGCAGGTTTACAGGTGTTTGATTCTACTTTTCCCTTGCGGGGGGGGGAGGGGTGCTTGCTCCGGATAGACTACGGTTGGATGTTTCTTTACCTGCTTTATTATTATCATTTTTGTTTAGTCGCTGACTTCCCACTTTGCGACAGGGTCCTACAGGGGGGAGAGTTAGGCGACGGTGAGGCCACGGCTAGAGGTGTTGGGTCTCAGGAGACCGGAACAGTGTTTTACTCCTTACTTTCGCATTCCATTTAATATTTGTAGACTGTGGATGGTTCTCGATACCCTCGTGGGGTCGATGTGGACGTTGGTACGGTGACATTTGGATTGTCTGTTTTTCTTTATATTTCTGTGGGCCGTTTTGGAAAATAAAATAGCAAACAAAAGAACGGATTGCGAAAACTATGATTTCAAAACCCAAGTGTCGTGTGGGCACTGTTTTCAAAAACCCTGAGTTTATGTTGCTTTCAAAAACGGTTTTCAAAATATGGGTGCCGGGTGGGCGCCGTTTCAACAACTATGGGTTTTATCCTTTCAAACTAATCGGCCGTGAGTTAATTCAGTATATCGTGAATGGTTATACGTTTGGGATTGTTGTGATTGAATGTTTACTCGTTATTGGACATTGTACAAACCGCGACGCCGTGCATATGCAGGGGAGACTCTGTCCGTTTGTAGAGTGATCCTGTATATGCGGCGGATCTGGGTACGCGCCGGGGAAGAAGGTTTTTCAAAAAAAATACATACCCTTTTGTAATCCGTTTCCGCTAAAATAAACCCCCGGGGCGTGACAGATTAAGATGGTATCAGAGACTTAGCTTTCAATCACAACAATTGGTGCCGACGTCCACAGGAATACCTCACTTAACTACAAAGGAATGGAATGGATAGATTATAGTAGAGTAGGACGCGAGTGATCGAGGGGGGGGTTCATTGCAAGTTAGCAGAGTCTAGGGCTGACTGTTGTTTTTGTGTAGAGACATGGCCCGTACTAGATCATCGGCCGAGGATGCAGGGGCGGACGCGACAACGTCGGCGGCCGCAGAGAACCAGCGCCTGCAACAACAGCTGAGGGACATGGCGGGGCAGCTGGCGACTCTCACGGCTCACGTGCGTCAGTTGACGCAGCAGCAACCGGCCGCGACAGTGACAGTCGCCGCCGCCCCTCCACAGGGGCTAGGCGCGCCGGCGACAGGGGCCAGCGCGGGAGTGACCCCTACAGCGACTGCCGAAGCCGAGGTACCCCCACCCCAGACGACGATACCAGCGGCGGTAACCGCGACGGCAACTACGGGACCGGCGCCGGTAAGCACCAACAGGGGTGCCTCGGGGGAGACCGTGGTCGCCCCTTCCCCTCCTGTGGCTGCCGCCGCCACGGGGGAGGGGCCAATTCCGCTGACTGAGCGGGACCGCGTGCGGGCCAACCTGGCGGACTTTAAGAAGTACGACCCACCCACGTTCGACGGGGAGACGACTGATCCTTGGGTCGTCGAGAAGTGGGTGGGATCAATGGAAAAGTTATTTGAGGACTTACTCATGGAGGACGACGAGCGAGTTCCCCTGGCAGTTCACTTCCTGGAGGGGAACGCCCGCTTATGGTGGAAGACGGTCCGCCCTGATCCCACAAAGGGCACCGCCGTGCTCCCGTCATGGACAGCATTCAAACAGGAGCTGTTTGGAGCCTTTTTCACAAGCAGCGTTAAAAAGAAATTGGAGGATGACCTGAACCATATCCAGCAGGGGAGTAAAACGGTGATGGCCTATCAGCGCGAATTTGTACGACTGGCCAACTGCGTCCCTTTCGTGATAAGGGACGAGTCCCATAAGGCGCAGCTCTTCGTGGATGGTTTACGGAGTGACATTTTCGAAGTGGTGCAAGCGGCCGACTTGCACACCTTCCAGAAGGTGGTCGACAGGGCCACGGTAGTAGAGCGTGGGTTCGCCGTTACCCGCGCCAGGAGAGGGGGCTCGGCGCACCATGAGGAAAGGAAGCGATCGCAACATTACTCCGGGGGAGACTCTTCGGGTGGAAACCGACCCCCAAAGCGGTGGAGGCCTCAGTCGGGATCTCGGAGCGCACCGGTAGGAGGGCCGAGGGCGGGAGACAGGCCTTGCGTTATTTGTGGGGGGGGACACCGAGCGGGAGATTGCCCCCAGAGGGGTGACCACTGTTTCCGATGCGGCAAATCGGGGCACTTCCGCCGCAACTGCCCCTTAGGCGGGGGGTCGGCGTCCTCCGCAGCTTCTACGCCCACGCCACAGCTCTCAGGGCGGGGGAAAGCCCCTATGGCGTCGACGTCTAGGCCCCCTGCACCGCGGCGCGAGGAGGACCGGCAGCCACAACCAGGCGGGAGAGTCTTCTCAATGACCCACCGAGAGACCGATCCGCCGGAGGAAGCACTTGCAGGTACTACTTCTGTTTCCAATTCCCGTGCTAGAACCCTTTTCGACACCGGAGCAACACACTCCTTCATTTCCCGCGACTTCGTGTTTTTGTTTGGTCTCGAGGAGACACCCCTCCAAAACCCCTTGACAGTACAAACGGCGGGAGGGACCTTGGAGGCGGTCAGCGCGGTGACCGCCTGCCCGATTAGACTAGGGCGACTAGCGTGCCCTTGGGATTTAGTGGTAATTCCCCTGAAGGAGTACGACGTGGTGCTGGGCATGAACTGGCTCACGAGGTACCAGGCACTCATCGATTGTGACAAGCGACAACTGCGTTTACACGAACCGGGTTTCCCTGAGCATGTGTACATGATGGGTAAGAGCATCTCCTTCCCGGCGATCATCTCAGCGACCCGGGCCAGAAGACTGGTGGAGGGTGGTTGCGTGGCCTACTTGGCATCGGTGGATTTGGCTACCCGACCCCCGACGACGCTTGCCGATATTCCAGTGGTGAGGGACTTCCCTGACGTCTTCCCCACGGAACTGCCTGGGATGCCCCCTGAACGGGAGGTGGATTTCCCCATCGAACTACTACCGGGCACGCAGCCTATTTCGAAGGCACCCTACCGAATGGCCTTCGCGGAACTAAAGGAGCATAAGGCGCAACTGGAGGACCTCTTGGACCAAGGATTTATCAGACCGAGTGTGTCACCCTGGGGGGCACCAGTGCTCTTTGTACGGAAGAAAGACGGAAGCCTGCGCCTCTGCATAGACTACAGGGGAATAAACAAGGTTACTGTGAAGAATAAGTACCCCCTGCCCAGAATTGACGACCTCTTCGACCAGCTGCGAGGAGCAACGGTGTTCTCAAAGATCGACCTGCAATCGGGCTACCACCAGCTCCGGGTTCGGAACGAAGATATCCCAAAGACTGCCTTCCGGACCCGGTACGGCCACTACGAGTTCACGGTTATGCCGTTCGGGCTTACGAACGCCCCCGCCGTCTTCATGGACATGATGAACCGGATCTTCAGACCTTTCTTGGACCGGTTCGTAGTGGTCTTCATTGACGACATCCTGATCTATTCATCTACCGACGAGGAGCACGAGGACCACTTACGAACAATTCTCCAAACCCTCAGGGAACAGAGGCTGTTCGCGAAGCTCAAGAAGTGTGAATTCTGGCTACGAGAGGTGGGTTTCCTAGGGCACGTGATCTCGGCAGAGGGAATCGCTGTGGACCCCAAGAAGGTGGAATCGGTGATTGACTGGCAACCACCGACGACAGTGACAGAGATCCGCAGCTTCTTGGGACTGGCGGGATATTATAGACGCTTCGTCGAGGGTTTCTCGAAGATTGCGGCCCCTTTAAACCGGTTGACCAAGAAAGGGGAAAAGTTTTTGTGGACGGCCAAGTGCCAAGAGAGCTTCGAAGAACTTAAAAGGAGGCTAACCAGGGCGCCTATTCTTGTACTACCCACGCCCGGAGAGGATTATGAAGTGTACTGCGACGCATCGAGAATCGGACTTGGGGGTGTTTTGATGCAACAGGGGAAGGTAATAGCCTACGCATCCAGGCAGCTGAAGGATTACGAAAAGAACTACCCGATTCATGATTTGGAACTGGCTGCAGTGGTCTTCGTACTAAAGTTATGGAGACACTACCTCTTTGGTGTCCACTGTAACGTCTTTTCAGACCACCAAAGTCTCAAGTACCTGTTCACCCAAAAGGAGCTAAATTTGCGGCAGAGGCGGTGGCTTGAATTGTTGAAGGATTACGATCTAACAATCCAATACCACCCCGGGAAGGCAAACGTGGTGGCGGACGCTTTAAGCAGGAAGGGGCAACCGGAGGAGACGCCGGCACGCGCGATAACTGAGCAGAGCACCCTGATCGCGGAATTCTCGCGACTAAGGTTGGAGGTGGTACCGGCAGGCACTGTTGCTCGACTGACGGCGTTGGTGGTCAAGCCGACGCTTTTTGAGAAAATCCGAGAAGGACAGATGACGGACCCGCACTTACAGCTCGTGCGAGGCAGGATCCACCCGAACCAGGAGAACGATTTTGCAGTGGGGAGTGACGGTGACTTGCGGTTCCGTGGGCGTCTCTGTGTACCGGATTCGCCGGAATTAAAGGAGGAGATTCTGACAGAGGCACACCGCGCCCCTTATGCGGCGCATCCGGGGGGCACGAAGATGTACAGGGACCTCAAGCAGACCTTCTGGTGGCCCAAGTTGAAGGGGGATGTGACACGACACGTAGCTCACTGCCTGGTATGCCAGCAGGTAAAGGCAGAGCATCAGCGGCCTGCGGGAAAATTACAGCCCTTACCGGTGCCGATGTGGAAGTGGGATCAGATCACTATGGACTTCGTCACCGGGTTTCCACGTACACAGCAGGGGCACGACTCGATCTGGGTCATTGTGGACCGGCTAACCAAGACAGCTCATTTCCTACCCATCCACACAACCTGGACCAGAGAGCAGTTGGCTCAAGTCTACCTCAGCGAGATCGTGAGACTGCACGGAGTGCCGGCATCGATCACCTCGGATAGAGACACCCGTTTCGTCTCGAAGTTTTGGCAAAGTCTACAGCAAGCCCTGGGGACCAAGCTACACTTCAGCACAGCTTTCCACCCTCAGACGGACGGACAGTCGGAGCGAGTGATTCAGACCCTCGAGGACCTGCTGCGCGCCTGTGTACTTGACTGGGGAGTCGGTTGGGCGCGCTACCTACCCCTCGCGGAATTCGCCTACAACAATAGCTACCAGGCCAGCATCCAGATGGCACCCTACGAAGCTTTGTATGGGAGACGCTGCCGATCCCCGATCTGTTGGGACGACTTAGGGGAACGGAAATTCCTGGGACCCGACTTGGTGGAAGAGACTGAGGAGAAGGTGCGCCTCATCAGGCGGCGGTTGCTGACCGCCCAAAGTCGACAGAAGAGCTACGCAGACCGACGGCGCCGCGATTTGGAATTTCAGGTGGGGGAGCACGTGTTCTTGCGGGTCTCGCCATCCAAAGGGATCAAGCGTTTCGGGTTGAAGGGCAAGTTGAGCCCACGGTTTGTGGGGCCTTTTGAGATCTTGGAGCGTATAGGCCCAGTGGCGTACCGCCTTGCCCTACCCCCTAACCTTGACCGGGTCCACAACGTCTTCCACGTGTCCATGCTCCGGAAATACCTATCCGACCCGTCACACGTGTTGGACATCTCCACATTCGAGCTCAAGGAGGATCTAAGCTTCGAGGAAACCCCCGTGCGTATCCTAGCGAGGGAAAGCAAAGCACTGCGGAACCGAGTCATCCCCTACGTGAAGGTGCTCTGGAGCAACCAGGAAGAACGAGAAGCAACATGGGAGCTGGAATCTAAGATGAGGGAGTGCTACCCCGACCTCTTCACCATCACCCGGGTCTGAGTTTCGAGGACGAAACTCGTTTTTAGAGGTGAGTGGTGTAATAACCGCGGCTTTATTTACCTTTCTAGACCTTCTTTTAAAATTCTTGTAAATCCACTTTTCGACTAAGGGGTCCGGGGGTGAATTATTTTTCTTTATCTCTGGGCAGACTGTCGGGGCTCGCGGGTATTTTTAGACATTAAAGCTCGCGAAATGGATTTCGGCGGCGCGATCGGATCTGGATTCTAACCCCGGAATCTCCCAGAATAAATTCCGGAAGTTGGCAGCAGTTCAGGCGACTTACACGTTCTTCGAGGCGGACCGGACCTAGGTTCGCACCCAAACCCTTTCGCCGAGATTGATTTGTATTTTGGGACTTAGGGTTAAGTTCCCGTGTACGGAGGCGGCTAATATTAATACGTATGTGTTAGGTTCAGATTTATTTTTCCCCCTACCGTTCCTCTCACCTCCTTTACAACCCGACCTAAGCCGGACAAGGAACCGCCCCTCCCAAGCCCTCCTCTTCCCATCCGATCGGCGCGAGGAACCGCGGTGGAACGATCGAGGAACGGGAAGAACACCGCACACCTCCGGAACCGGGCACGCAAGAACGGGACGATACTCTACTCTTCCTCCCTCTTCATCGGCGAATCGGAGGCGCAAAGTTCGGTGAGTTTTTAATTTGTACCTAGGGTTTCTTTCGGATCATCGCACGGGGAGGGGGAAGACGGTGACCCCGGCCGGCCGCACCACCGCCGTCGCGAGGCGCCCATGCGCGCAGGGCTAGGGCACCCGGGCGTGCGGGTCGGGCACCCGCGCGGGCCTGGGCGCCGCGCGGGGTCGCCCGTGCGTGCGGTTCTGGCACCCGCGCGAGCCTGGGCACCCGCGCGAGCCTGGGCGGGGGCGCCCGTGCGTGCGGGTCTGGCACCCGCGCGGACCTGGGCGCCGCGCGGGGGTCGCCCGTGCGTGCGGGTTGGGCACCCGCGCAGAGCCTGGGCGTCGCGCGGGGCCGCCCGTGCGTTCGGGCTGGGCGCCCGCGCGGAGCCTGGGCGCCGCGCGGGGCCGCCCGTGCGTGCGGGCTGGGCGCCCGCGCGGGACCTGGGCGCCGCGCGGGGCCAGGCACCGAGCAGGGCCGCCGTGGTCAGGGAGCCGTGCGGGCCTCACACCGTACGGGGTCTGTTACGCGTGCGGCCAGCGCGGCAGCACGGTCACCGCCGCCCCGGGTTCCGACTCGGCCGCCGCCGCCGTCGAACCCGAGAGCCCCGTTCCACGACGGGATCCAGATATCTGTTTTGTTCCCTGTGTTATGCTGGGTAGACGCTGACTTCTTCCCGGTGAACTTTGTAGTTTCGGGGAGTGCATCGGGACACGGGGGCGTAGCGCTTTGATCATTGCTCGTAGAGGTGGGTTTTTATTCTTAAGTCTTAACTTCTAATTCTATCATGTTGGACGGGGTCAACCTTATGTGTACTTGGGTTAAACATGGTAGGGAGGCATCAATTATTCGTTATGGCTTTACGGTTCTTATGATTAGATATATATATTGTTTCATGTGGCTCTCATGCATGGATAGGTGTATGTAGTGGATATGTATATGTTATTTCATACGGTTCTCATACATTGATATATATATATGGTTCACGGTTACTATGCTCGGCTGCAACACGCGCACCCGCGGTTTGGCCACCGCAAAGGGTGTGCTTTTCCGGAAAAGTGGTCCATGACCCGTGTATACCCACAGGACGGCGTGGGGCCTCTTTAGTTGTGGGGCATGTATGCGCCAAGGTGTGAGCGGTGCGACCCGTCGGTTTAGTTGTCCGGCGTGGGAGCGGTGCGACCCATTCGGTTTAGTTGTCCGACTTGGGCGCGGTGCGATTTCGTCGGTTTAGTTGTCCGACGGGATCGGGTATTGCAGGTTTACAGGTGTTTGATTCTACTTTTCCCTTGCGGGGGGGGGAGGGGTGCTTGCTCCGGATAGACTACGGTTGGATGTTTCTTTACCTGCTTTATTATTATCATTTTTGTTTAGTCGCTGACTTCCCACTTTGCGACAGGGTCCTACAGGGGGGAGAGTTAGGCGACGGTGAGGCCACGGCTAGAGGTGTTGGGTCTCAGGAGACCGGAACAGTGTTTTACTCCTTACTTTCGCATTCCATTTAATATTTGTAGACTGTGGATGGTTCTCGATACCCTCGTGGGGTCGATGTGGACGTTGGTACGGTGACATTTGGATTGTCTGTTTTTCTTTATATTTCTGTGGGCCGTTTTGGAAAATAAAATAGCAAACAAAAGAACGGATTGCGAAAACTATGATTTCAAAACCCAAGTGTCGTGTGGGCACTGTTTTCAAAAACCCTGAGTTTATGTTGCTTTCAAAAACGGTTTTCAAAATATGGGTGCCGGGTGGGCGCCGTTTCAACAACTATGGGTTTTATCCTTTCAAACTAATCGGCCGTGAGTTAATTCAGTATATCGTGAATGGTTATACGTTTGGGATTGTTGTGATTGAATGTTTACTCGTTATTGGACATTGTACAAACCGCGACGCCGTGCATATGCAGGGGAGACTCTGTCCGTTTGTAGAGTGATCCTGTATATGCGGCGGATCTGGGTACGCGCCGGGGAAGAAGGTTTTTCAAAAAAAATACATACCCTTTTGTAATCCGTTTCCGCTAAAATAAACCCCCGGGGCGTGACACCTCGTGACCGCCGCCGCACCCCGGTTGGCGCAGCACGAGGCTGCGCCCGCGCAGCCGCGCCGCGCGGGGCTGGCGCCGCCGCGCGAGGCAAAGCCCGAGCAGTCGGGTTGACTGCAGCGCCGCGCACGCGCCCGCGCACGCGCTGCAGGCAGCACCGCGCGGGGCAAACCCCGCGCAGTCGGGCTGCCCGCAACGTCGTGCGGGGCTGCGCCCGTGCCCATGCTGCAGGCAGTGCCGCGCGGGGCAAAGCCCGCGCGGTTGAGCTGCCCGCAGCGCCGCGCGGGGCAAGCACCCGCGCGGCAGCGCCGCTTGAGATGCCGCGCGGGGTCGGTGGCCGCACGGCATGCGGCGCCGCGGCGGATGAGACCGCGGCCACGTCGTCCGTCACCCGCCGCCGCGTCGGCCGTTGCGCGCCGCCGCGTCGGCCATCGCGAGTCGTTACCGTCGCCGTCGCCGGGTTTTTGTCATACTCTGGGTTTTTTTACTCCGTTTCCTTATTGAATGCAATTCAGTCTGACCGGTTGTTATTTTAGGGACTTTCTTAGGTCCGGGTGCCGATTGTGAGCGTGTTACGTTCCCAGGTGTTCCGGTCAGCACATCTCGAGGTGGGTACTTTATTATATTTCGGTGGATGGTCGTTCCCGTCGTAACTTGTGAAAATAAAGTAGATGTATATTTTGTGAACTGTCTAACCCCATTACATAAGAATCCCGCTTTTTTAACTCTAACTGTGGCGATGAATGTCGCGGTGCCTTGTTACATGCCGGTTTCGGCATTTATGCTCATGATTGCTTACACGCACACCGGCGGTCTGGCCACCGCACAGGGTGTATTTTTCCGGAAAGATGATACGTTTACTCGTGTAGCCCACAAGGAGTCGTAGTTGGGACCCCTCGCGTGTTACTTAAGGTGCTGCACAAGTACCGTGGAGGGGTTGGTGGCATCAAAGTGCGAGCAAAGTGTACTTTCGCCGGGGGTCTTTAGATCTCCCGGCACATGTTTCGTTTTGATTAAACAGGGGATATGGTGATTCATGAGGGGGAAGTGGAATGCTCTGGTGTATCGGTTTGTTTACTACAGTTTTTATAGCATTACCTGTTTTCATCTACTTTATTTGTCACTGACTCCCCACACTGTGACAGGTCCGAACAGGGGTGGGAACCGGGATGACGGTGAGACAGCGTTTATAGGACCTTAGCTGCTTGAGGCAATCATACGTCTTATTTACTTTCGGTTTTCTCTTTTACTTTTGGTTAGTAGGCTAGTGATTATTTGTTGGTGGAACAATTGTTGATGTTGGGTTGAGATCCTAACTTAGTGGTGACATCTTTTATTGCGTTTATCTTATACTTGTATGCGGCATGTTTTCAAAGAGCAAAATGATTTCGAAAATGTTTTCAAACTAAGTGTCGTGTGGGCACTGCTTTTCAAACCCGTGGATTTTATCCTTTCAAGTTATGTTGCCGCCTAAAAGAGATTTGCGAAAACGTTTCTAAAACCGAGTGTCGTGTGGACACTGTTTTCCAAACCTGTGGATTTATCCTTTCTTTCTTGTTTGTGGTTGTGATTAATCGTGATCTCTTCTTTTGGTATCATCGTAACTGCATGGTTAAAGTATGTGTTGTAATTGAAACGTCGTACATATACAAAGGAGACTCCGTCCGTTTGTGGAGTGAACTTGTATATGTGGCGGGTCTGGCGCGCACCGGTGGCGAGGTTAATTTTTTTAAAAAAAGATACACATTTTTCTGCTCATTTAGAACCTCCGGGGCATGGCAGTACCACCTCTTCAGAAAAGTACACCGATGCGGTGGCCAAACCGCTGGTGTGCGTGTAAGCAACCATGAGCATAAATGCCGAAACCGGCGTGTAGTAAAGCACCGCGACATTCAGCCGCCACAGTTAGAAATAAGAAAGGGATTTTCAAGCAATAGGGGTTAGACAATAACAAATGGCACATCTACTTTACTCTTGTATACTGCAACTGAAGTCGTACTTTGAACACACAAACGATACCCACCTCGAAGTGCGTTGCCCGGAACAACTGAAACCGACCCGCACTCGCAACCGGCTCCCGGACCTAAAAAGTCCCCAAAAGAATAGTAGGTAAGACTTAAACTTGCTTGTAGAAAAAGACTAGGGTCCTGGACACGCAACAGCACAAAGAAGACTCAGCGGCGGCGGCGGTAGCGGCGTGCGACGGACGAAGCGACCGCGCCCCACGCGGCACCGGTCGCGGTGCGACTGCATGGGCGCCTGCCCCGTGCGGCGCCGCGTGCGGCACCGCTGCGCGGGCGCCAGCCCCGCGCTGCTCAGCGTGCGGCACCGCCGCGCGGGCGCCAGCCCCGCGCGGCGCTGCGTGCGGCCCAGCCGCGCAGGCGCAGCCCCACCCCCCGCTTAGCCGTGCGGGCGCTGCCCCGCGCGGCACTGCATGCGGCACCGCCGCGGGGGGCACCAGCCTCGCGCGGCGCCGCTTGCGGCCCAGCCGCGTGGGCGCCTGGCCCCCGCGGCACCGTGTGCGGCCCAGCCGCGCGGGCACCAGCCCCGCACGGCGCTGCATGTGGTGCGGCCGCGTGGGCACCTGCCCCGCGCGGCGCCGCATGTGGCACAGCCGCGCGGGCGCCTGTCCTGCGCGGCGCTGTAGTGTCCTAGGTTTTTCGGTGGTTTTGCCCCTGTTTCGGGGTGTAGAACACCTATTATTGGTGTGTGGGGCCCCAACATGTCAAAGTGATATGTTGTTTGGAACCAGAGATGATTTGGGAGCAAGCCTGACCTTCGGCTGCCTTTGCCGAATTTTAGGAGTGGAATCAGGCTAATCGGAGGCCGTATTTGAATTCAGCGCGGAAAAACGCTTGAAAACGGCTATTTACTTATTTAATTTGGAGTCCGGATGCCCAAAAACGGACCCCCGGAAGTTTTCTGCGCAAATTGGTGCACGGGGGAAGCTGTGGACCGGCCGGGGACACGTGGCAGGCTCTTATTGGGCCGGCGCACGGCTCTCGGTCCACGGAGCGGGCCGCCGGTGCACGGTGGACCGGCGGGCCACGTGGCAGGCACTGGTTGGGCCGGTGCAGCGCGCGCGGCGCAGGGATCGTGCGCGGGCAGCGCGGGCAGGCCGGGCAGGCGGGGGCAGCGTGCGCGGTGCACGGTGGACCGGGGCGCGCCACGTGGTGGCCCCGGATTGGCCGGCCCATGTGCTCGTGGCGCACGCAGCACCGCGCGACTGCGGCCGTACGCGCACGTGGGCGGCGCGTTGACGGACCGGCGGTCGCGTCTGGCGGCGCCGCCCCACGTGGCACCACGCCAGTGGCTGGCGCCGCACGCGTGCTGACCAGGGGAGGGGGGCACGTGGCGCCTCCCCGTTGGGCCCGCACGGCTGCCGCCTGTTCGGCGGACACGTGTCGGGCCCTTGGCCGGGTCGGACGGCCGGTTGGACGCGGCTGGATCCCGTGCGCGGGATGGGCTGGGCCGGGCCGCACTGTGCGCGCCCGGAAATTGGCGGGCCGGGCCGCACTGTTGGCGCCCGAAATCGGGCTGGGCCGGACCGGGCGCCCGAATCTTGGGACATGGAGGGAATTTTTCCAAAAGACTTTTGGGCCTATATATACAACCCACCTCTCTCTTTTCTCTGCCTTTTTCCGAAGTGTAGAGAGGGAATGAGAGGGAGGGACCTTTAGCAAAGTTGTTCCTCACACTATTTTACATCTCGTGGTGGGTTTCCAGAATTTTTGGAAGCTCGACAGCGGCGATCCGGATTTTACAGAGCGCCTCGTTTTTCCCCCAATCTTGGCCCGTTATCGTCGCATTTCAGTCCGAGGAGTCCCCTGCGCAGTACAGGAGTCCTTTTTCGACGATTTCTTCGCCGGTGTGTTCCTAAGAGGTAGGGCTTCGTTTTCCGTGTTGGTGGTTTCTCTGGATTCCGATTTCTTGGCACGATTCCCGAGGTGTGCTGACCCCCTCTTTTGCTGTTTGGGTTTTTGGACAGCGGCGACTTCGACGAATTATTTCTCAGCGTAGGAATATCAGATCGAGGCGATTCAAGAGTCGATTTTGGGCTACTTTTCGTGAGGAACGCAACCGTGATTTTTTTGAGATTTTAGGAGCTCGTGACAGAGGTGAAATTCCTCGTTTTGCGTGCTGATTGCAAAAACAGCAATTATGTGTTTGGAACTTGTAGTTTTTACACCGTGTACACTTGTGTGATGTTGTAGGATACTGTTTCAGCTGACGGTGTGCTTAGAGGACAGCGGGTATTTTCTGGGTGTGTTGTGCACGCTTTTCGAGGTGGGTGGTTGCGTTTCCCTCTTTGTTGACTTGCTCACTAGGAATAGTAGAGTTTCCCAATTATACATGTGACAGTTAACTCGTGGTATATGAACCTATTGCATGGGCCCCTAAATTATTTGATAGCTGCTATGTGATCAATCTGGGACAATGAAGTTGGACAATTGCTATATCTTAAACTGCATGCAAATAAATAATATTATAAAATGATTCTTTACAAGAAACCTTAGTCACTTTTCTAATACTTTTTAAAGGAATAATTGTATGTTTAATTGGACATCTAGTTAGGCCACTATTTTACTGCAGCACTGTATTATGGGATTTGACTTAGGAGAAAACATGTTTACTGATGTTCTTCTCTATCGATGCATGACGATCTAGTCAGACCGGGATCTTGAGATAGTGTAGTTGGATCTTGAGTCTGGGACAGTTTTGACTCTTCTTGGGGATTGGGGGATATAATGGCAACCGCGAATTTTGGGCGGTTGACCGGATGTTATTATCACATCAGATTGGGGATCGGGGTTGCATTAGTGGATGGAGTATTCCCACTTTGATCATGGTCATGATCTAGTCCTGCTATTGTGAGACATCGGTTACAGAGATGATTGATACAGAGACACTTTACTCGTGTGGGTCGCTCCCCTCGAGTGCCACTCCGGAGTAGGCTTTTTGACCGTGATGGGTGCCGGTCAGTTGGTGAGTTGTGAGTGATGACAGAGCAGGCAGTGCCAGTATTTCCTGGCCCTCTGATTGGGTTTCCTTGGGCAGTCAGCTTTATAGTTGCATATATACAGTTATCTTTTGGCACTGCATTTAGAGGCATAGTAGTGGTAGTTCCTTTTTCAGCAGTCTTTATTGCATACCACTGTTCTTCCTTTTGCCTCTTTATTCCTAGTGGGTGCGTCAGCATTAGAGGTTTTACCCACTAGGGGAGGCTACTGGTTTATCTAGTAGTTCTCACCCCCATTGTTGTTTTCTGTCCTTGTTCCCCTTTGTTTTGCAGAGTCATCTGTGGGAGCTGCTGGGCCTTCAGCGGCAGATCGAGGTAAGAGGATCGCCGACTAGCTAGATCGTCTACCCCAAGTGAGAGACTAGCGAGGTTTTTATTATACCCCCTTTTGTATCTCAGACTTCAGTAGTTTCCTTTTGGGTCTGGCTTTGGCCAGCTGGTTGTATATTTATGGTGAGCTGGGAGTATATTGTACTTTTATTTCAGCTTGTAGTTTATTTCAGTCTGAGATTACTTTTAGTTTTATTAGTTCAGCTCTGTTTATGCTCTGTTATTGTATATTATCTATCTGAGCAGGTTACCAGCGCTTCGTGCACATAGAGAAATTCCGTGTGCACGGCGGATCTGTTGGCGGGCCCGGGTTCCGGTTTACACCCGGGGCGTGACAGATTAAGTTGGTATCAGAGCTTAGGGATAGGTCAGTTGGGACTTAGGAAACCCTAGGCTTTTGGCAGACCCTAGGATGATAGGGCGCGAGAGGCGTGACACTTCGCGAAAGTCGTTGATTTATTTATTGGACTCTTCCAGTGAGTGAAGAGGGATCGACATACCCGATTTCTGGTGGACCATTATGTTGGCTGCAGACAACATAAAGTCGCAGAAATTGGGGGATGTCTTTGACTTTCGCTAGATTGGGTCGTGTGGGGTTATGTTACTTATTCGTGATTTCTTGTGGCAGGATGCCTCCCCGACGTCGGATCCCTACTCGGGGTGTCCCGTTACCCCCTGATGAGCCAGGGCAGCCTACTTCCCCCGAGCTTACTGAGTTGAGGGCCTTGGTGGCCCAATTGGCGGAGGGTCAGCGCCGCCAGGAGCAGAGGTTTGAGCAGCTCCTTGCCCAAAGAGAGGCACCATCCCCAGCTGTTCCTGAGGCCCTTGTGCCTCCTGTTGCACCTTTTGTGCCGTCAGCGCCATCTTCGAGTAGCGGGGCTCCTGGAGCTATTCAGCCTTTGACTGCGGAGGAGGAGCAGGATATCGCTAACAAACTCTCCAAGTTTGTTCAGCGGGGACCCCCTAGATTCTCAGGGCGGGATGCGCAGCCCTGGGCTGTTGGGAGATGGCTTTCTGCGATGGAGAAGCTTTTTCGGGACTTCTTCATCGACCCGAGGTATCGAGTGCACATGGCGGTGCACTGTTTGGACGGAGATGCTGATTTTTGGTGGCAGCGGGTAGAGCCCCTGGAGTTCCGGATTACTCGGCAGCTGCCTTGGGAGGAGTTCCGACGGATGGTGCTGGATACCTATTTTTCGACCAGTGTGAAGAAGAAGTTGGAGGACGACTTGAAGAACCTACAGCAGGGCGATCGATCGGCTCATGCCTATTTCCAGGAGTTCACGGAGTTGCTGAACTGTGTGCCCTTCGTCGCTCGTGACGGTCCGCACCAGGTTGAGTTGTTCGAGGGAGGCCTCCGTCCAGAGATTTACACACTGGTGCATGCTCAGAGATTTCAGACTCTGGAGGCAGCCGCAGAGCATGCACAGTGGGTGGAGAGAGGTGATTTGGTGGTGGCCAGACAGAGGGCCGCGGTCGCTCAGAGCTCCGACAGAAAGCGACCAGCCCAGGACGAGGGGGGACAGGCCAGTACTTGGAGGCCGCCCCCGACCGCCACCGCCTCAGTTCCCAGGCCTGTGGGCGTTCGGAGCGGCGAGGGCCTAGTGGGTCCCAGAGGCCCCCGCAGCAGCAGCGAGATCGCAGTCGTCGCAGCGCGGGTCTCAGCGGCAGCCACAGCGACAGCGACAGTCTCAGCAGCAGCAGTCCCGTCAGGCACGGGCTCCCAGCAGTTGTATCTTCTGTGGAGGTCCGCACTTTCCCGGCACTTGCGACCAGCGGTGGGGTCGCTGCTACGGGTGTGGACAGCCAGGGCACATTCGAGCTGCGTGCCCCTTTTCGACTTCAGCCGCTCCTTCTTCAGCATCTGCCCCAGCATCATCGCAGCAGCGGTCGACGGCTCAGCGGCCTTTTGCTCTAGCGAGCAAGCCATCTTCTTCCCATCCCACCGATTATCGCCCTCCAGCTCAGAGTGGGCGAGTGTATGCTGCACAGGTAGAGGATTCTTCAGCAGCGGACCATGTGGTGGCAGGTATCACCTTACTCTCTGGCATTAGGACTCGTACCTTATTTGATACTGGAGCATCGCATTCTTTCATTAGTAGATCTTTTGCATCATTACATGGGTTAGAGGTAGGATTTTTGCCACGTGCACGAGAGGTTCAGATTCCCGATCACACTCTGCACGTGGAGGAGTGTTGTTGGTCTTGCCCGATGCAGATCGAATCCTGGATTATGCCAGCAGACCTGTTGGTCTTGAGACAGCTGAGCGACTTTGATGTGATTCTTGGATGGGACTGGCTGGCTCGGTATTTCGCGACTATTGATTGTGCCGCGAGGACTGTCACTTTTAGAGAGCCAGGCCAGGAGATGTTTGTATATCGGGGATGTCAGAGTGCTTTCCTTTGCCTCTGTGGTTTCGACTTCCCGAGCGAGGCGGATGATTCATCGAGGATGTATAGCCTTTTTGGCTAGTGTTGTTGAGGGGCCTACGGCGACACCGGGACTCGGGGATATTCCTATTGCCCGCGAGTTTCCGGACGTTTTTCCACCTGAGCTGACTAGTATGCCGCCAGACAGAGAGATTGAGTTTGTGATTGACGTAGTTCCAGGAACTGCGCCAATCTCTAAGGCTCCTTATCGAATGGCACCGGCTGAGCTGCGAGAGCTTAAAGCACAGCTGCAAGATCTGATGAATAAGGGCTTTATTAGACCAAGTGTGTCGCCTTGGGGAGCACCGGTGCTGTTCGTAAAAAAGAAGGATGGGTCACTTCGGTTGTGTGTGGACTATAGGAATTGAACAAAGTGACCATTAAGAACAAGTACCCTTAGCCGCGCATCGATGATCTCTTTGATCAGCTGCAAGGGGTCTTGTGTATTTTCCAAAATTGATCTACAGTCTGGTTACCACCAACTGAAGGTGAAGGCCGAGGATATTCCTAAGACTGCTTTCAGATCACGGTACGGGCATTATGAGTTTACAGTTATGCCGTTTGGATTGACTAATGCCCCTGCCGCCTTTATGGACTTGATGACAGGATATTTTCGGCCCTTCCTGGATCGTTTTTGTGGTGGTGTTTCATTGATGATATCCTTATTTACTCCCGAAGCGAGGCCGAGCACGAAGAGCACTTGAGGACTGTGCTACAACTTCTACGAGATAAGAAGTTGTATGTCAAGCTGTCAAAGTGCGAGTTTTGGCTTCGGGAGGTAGCTTTCTTGGGCCATGTGATTTCCGCCGCCGGTGTAGCAGTAGACCGGCGAAGATTGAGGCAGTCGAGATTGGCCCCGAACGACGACTGTATTGAGGTGCGCAGCTTCATGGGGTTAGTGGTTTTATCGTCGGTTTGTGGAAGGCTTTGCGAAGCTTTCCACACCCCCACACCGGTTGACGCGTAAAGGAGTTTAAGTTTATCTGGAGTGAGGACTGCCAGAGGAGCTTTGAGGAGCTAAAAGGATAGATGATGACCGCTCCTATCCTTTCCCTCTGTATGGGGAAAGGATATGGATCTACAGTGATGCATCGCACAGTGGCTTGGATGCGTGCTGATGCAGGAAGGGAGGTAATTGCTATGCATCGAGACAGCTTAAGGATTACGAGAAGAATTACCTACCCATGACTTGGAACTTGCTGCCGTGGTGTTTGCACTGAAGCTTTGGCGCCCTTACCTATATGGGGAGCATGTGAGATCTACACCGACCACAAGAGCCTAAAAGTACCCTGTTCACGCAGAAGAACTGAATTGAGGCAGCGCAGATGGTTAGAGTTACTAAGGATTACGATGTGGATATCCTTTACATCCAGAAAGGCCAACGTGGTTTGCAGATGCCTTGAGTAGGAGAGCGGTGCAGAGTTGTCCATGTTGATTACAGATCAGGCGCCACTGTTAGAGGAGTGAGACGGCTCGAGATAGAGGTGTATCCCCTGGGGTCTCTGCTAGACTGATGTCTTTGGTCGTGCAGCCCACTCTGCTGGAGAGGATCCGGAGAAAACAGAGCGAGGACCCCCTTTAACCAGGATTAGAGATCAGATCCGAGTGTTCGATCCGGGATTTTTCCGTGGATGCTTCGGGAGTACTGAGGTACTGGACCGAGAATGGTGTGCCAGGTGGATGCTGCGATCAGAGACCCGACATTGAAGGAGGCCCATTGACCCCTGTATACCCTTCATCCTGGGGGACTAAGATGTATAGGACCTCAAGGCCCCCTTTGGTGGAATGG
>CM055074.1:14356457-14424877 GCA_029204045.2 Tillandsia leiboldiana
ATGGGCGGCGGATCTTTTGGCGAGCCCGGGTCGCAGTTTCGACGCCGGGGCGTGACAACCGGTCCATCTTTTTGGGATTTCGGCCTTGTGTGTTGGTCCCATTGGGATTTCGAGCCATGTGTGCTGGTCCCCCTACTGAGTTCTTGAGTTCGACAGTGTCGGTTCAGGCAGTACCCAGTTTTACTGGTGCGTGAGATTGGGTTTATTTGGTCAGATACAGTTTTCTGATGCATTCATACAGTCATTTCTTTCGATACTGCATTTAGAGGCATACTAGTGGTAGCTTTCTCTTATCAGTATTTCTGTTTATAGCTTACCGCCTCTCTTACTCCTTTCTCTTGCCGCTGGTAGACTTAGTAGGCACGTCGGGGTTTGAGGCTTTACCCACAGGGGTAGGCTACTGGTTTTTACTAGTGGTTCTCACCCCCATTTGTTTTTCCCCTTTCCTCCCTTTGTTTTGCCAAGTGTCTGCTGTGGGAGTTTGCTGATCTTTCGGTTGAACGTTTTCGAGGCGAGTCGCAAGATAGATCCTACCAGTGTTGATTTCTACAGTGGGAGAGATGTACCGATCCGGATTGTGGGTTGCACTATACACAGTTGTATTTTTTTTAGTTTTCCTCCTCCTTTTTTGAATTTATAGATGTTGTATAGATGGCTTTTACTTGTATTACAGTTTTGGTGGACAGGATTATGTATCATTATTTATGGGAGATGGATATTGTACTTTATTTTTGAGTTGTACAGTGATTCAGACTTTATTTACAGCAGTTTTTTCGTCAGCTCTGATATCTTTTAGTTGTTAGATGATACTTGTGCAGGTTGGACGCTTCGCCTATGCGGGATTTCGCATAGTGACGGATCTGTTGGCGATCCCGGGTCACAGTTTCGACCCCGGGGCATGACAGTCACTATATTCAACTCTTGGTAATCCACACAAAGCCAGTGAACCATCCTTCACTTTACAAATAGCACCGGCGCTCCCTAAGGCGGTACACTGGGTCTAAACAAAACCCTTATCCATTAAGTCCTGAAGTTGCGCCTCTAACTCACACGCAGCGCAGCAGGTCCCATTCGGTTAGGACCTTAGAGATTGGCGCAGTTCCTAGACTACGTCAATCAAAAACTCAATCTCCCTATCCGGCGGCATACTATCAACTCCGGGGGAAACATCCCAACTCGTAGACATAGGTGTCGGGTTATGTATAATATGGATCTAAATAGGGGAAAAAACACCTAGAGGGGGTGAATAGGTGTAAACGTTTAAACACTCAAAAATCGTTGCGCAATAAAACCCAATGCGGAAATAAAAATAACACGCAAGATTTTTACGTGGAAAACTCCAAACCGGAGTAAAAAACCACGGGACCGATAACACGGTGAAATCCACTAGAATTAAACACGTACAAAGGTGATATACCGTACTCACAGACGACTCAACCTTTTCCATACGCTCCTAGTTGATCTTCTCCGCTCGCTCCGCAACGCTTCTCGAATCCACGATCTGCGTCCAACGCCGAATCCACGACGTCTGACCGAATCCACGGTCTTCACCCAGTAGCACGTCTCGAATCCACGAACGTACCTCGCTCCGAATCCACGAGAGCGGTAGCACCTTGAATCCACAAGGCCACGCGAGTCCACGCGCCGATTTTGGGAAATCGTTGTTTTTGGGTGGTGATGATCCGCCGAATACTTAGATTAGAAATAGATCGGAAATACCATCTAAGTATTCATTGATTTGATTCTACTCAAAATCTGAGTATGAAAACCTAGAATCAAATCAATCAATATAGATGAAGAAACATAGGATTAAATCTATTGATTTCCTTTCTTCTCTATAGGTGGATTTATATGGCCGTCTTTTGTTTATTCGGTTTTTTACGGCTTATGCGGCTTACCCTAGAAAAAGAATCATAGGGTTATTTATAGGTTAGAAACCGTTGGAAGAGGATAAGAATCAAAAACTAACCTTTTCTGGAATTTTACAGGACGACGATCCGGATCGGATTTACGGCGATCCGGATTGTCGTAACGAAACAGACAATTTCCAGAAAACAAAGGTTCGGGATCCGGATTGAAATGCCTGATCCGGATCGTTCATACATTTCAGCAAAAACCAATGTTCGGGATCCGGATCAAAAATGGCTTGGATCCGGATTGGATTTGCGTATGAATCAACACCCTTCGGGATCCGGATTGCTGTGTCTGATCCGGATCCTGAACATGTCCCATGTCCAGTTTTTGATTTTTATGCAATTAAAAATTCATCCAAGTGTTTCTACACTATAAGAAGTATTCGGATCACCAAAATTAATTAGTTAAACATACCTGATCCTTTTGAATTCTTCTTTCTTGAGATTGAGGTATATGATCCAAACTTCTTCATCTTCAATCTTCAAGACTTAATACTTTCACGAAATGCGCCAAAACAAATTCCTTAACAATCTCCCCCTTTGGCGGTTTCGTGACAAAACACAAATCCACTCAAGAAAATTCAAAAAGATATTTTTGTTGCTATCACCATACAACAAAAATTTACAATGGAGATCCAAATTAAATACATGAGATAAACTCCTAAAACAGACTCTAGACTTAGACATCTGCACTCTCTGCAAAAGAAATCATTCTTGACAAAAGAGATCGTTAGATACCTCAAGAATATTTAGCATTCAAAACCTAACAGAGATAGAGTTTATACTCACCATGACATTCACGAATTCAGATATGTAATAAGATCACAATCAAACATCGACATATCTTCTAAGCAATAAAATTCAAAATGTCATAACTTTGTTAGTAATCAAACAACTTGTTAGTAATATTACATGCCCAAATAGTTAGTCGAATAGTTAGTCGAGGCATGCATTGAAACAATACAAAACCAAAAGTTGTGATACTTACCTTCAAGTTGAGGTTATACTTACCTCCATAGTTTCAAGTTTCTCACAGTCTCAAGCATTGTAAAGTAACACATTGTTGTATCATTGTTTATACTTCTCTCCCCCCTTTTTGTCACTAAAGTTAGCCAAAATTACAAAGAAGGAAGAGTTAAAAACAGTTTAAAAAGTCAGAGAACTGAAGAGAGAATAACAGAAAACCTGCAAAAGATTAGAAGCATTAGAATAAAACATTATGCAGAGTCGTCAGAACTGATGCATCTAGCTTCTGAAATATTTTCTTGATGCGCTTGTTCATTGAAGCTTGCTTTTCGTAACCTCTCTAAGATCCTCTCATCTGACGAACTCGTTAGACATGCGTTCTTGCTCGTTGGAGAGACGATGGTTGTTCTTATAGATTGAAGGTAACCGCATGCATCATCATCGGAAGTTGATGGAGGGCTTGTTGTGCTGCTTGTGCTGGTGGGACTGGAGGTGTTGCTTGCGGTGCAGAGGTTGTTGCTGTGGTTGTGCTCGTCGTCGGTGAGGGGTGATGGGGCTCATCTTGTTTCTGGAGAGAGACTTCACTATTGTCGTTTCATGATTGTACCTAGACTGTGCATGTAGGAGCTCGCACTTGTGTCGACTTTAAATTTTCGAAAGATGCGCATAATTATCATAGGATAGGGGAGTCTCTCTTGTAGGGTGAGCATGTTCCACATAGCGTGCCATCCTTGACCAGATGAGGTAAGGAATGTTTAAATTTGCTCCCATGCCGCTGCGGGGTTTCCAAGAAGATAAAAAAATAACATTCTGTCCCATCGAAGAACCTTTGTATTCATGTTAGGAAGAATGTTATAGCAAACAATGAAGTTCACATAGCGATTACTCCGGTCGAAGCTCTTTTGAAAAGACGGAATTTCCTGTCGACAGAGTATCTGGAAGACAAATTCCATCAACTACCACTCTCCAGGAGTTGGTGGAGAAGATTTGACTTTTCAGATAATGAGGTCCATCAACTCTGGCCTTCATCCCTAACACCTCTCCAATCAGTTGAGGCGTGACTTTGATCTTGACATTTTTAACCGATGTTTGAAATTCCCGACGTCCGTCCTCCTGATCAATTAGACATGAAGCATTTTTGATAAAACATTCTTACGGAATGGAGACAATACCCCCGTGGACTCAGGGAAATTGCAAATGGGTCCAAGACCAGTCTGGTCATACAAACTCCCAAAGAGTATAGATCGTTCCTTCAGTGCTTTCACATTGACATGTCTTTCGCCAATGCACTCCCTTTTGTCAAAATCCTTGATCCTTGCAGAGCTGATAAAATCTTGTGAAGGAGGCTGGCTAGCAAGTGGCTCCTCTATGGATATTCCTCGAGCACTCCCTCTCTTTCTTGCAACACTCTTCCTCTTTGGCTTTAACGGGCTTGTTTCCATGGGGGCTTTCCCCTTTTCAGCGACGGTAGGCGGAGCCTTTGCCTTGGACGTTTCTGCAGGGGCTTTCCCTTTCGAAGCAGTGGGAGCAGTTGCTTCAACCTGAAGCTCATCCCAATCAATGGAATCTGTTTCGGTTTCGGTCTCGGTCTCCGAATTGTCCCGAGCTTTCTTCGCCCTTTTGGGCTTGTTAGTCGCTCTCGTGTGCACCATAGCAGAGAGAAGGAAGATTACCCAAGTGATCACCATTTTGCTATAGTTTGTGAAGAGGAGAATCCTGTGAGCAACAACTCAAGACCACGACAAAAATTGTTTATTTTCAAAAATTTGAAAAATTATACCTAAACAATCATTATCATGTAGAGAGACTAAGAATCAAATTAGTTTTCCAAAAAGAATTTTAAAAATAGATCAATTCCATGATTTTCAAGAATTCCTATTATATGCCCTAAAACCGAATTTTTAGAAATCGAAGCCTAAAAATCCGTTAATCAGGAGAATACCTAGCATATAATCAAAACTAATCTACCCAGAGTTCTTATTTCAAAAGAAATTTGATCAAAAACCAATCCAAAACGAAAAAGATATAAAGTTTTCATCACGTTTTGAGGAAGAACATGAAAAAAAACTGTTGAAAAACCGAGATTTTGATCAAGAAAACTTACTTAGAATCGAAGAACTTGAGTTTTGAAGCTTCCAAGATGGATGAATTCTAGAGAGAGAAGCTCTGGAGACTTAGGAACAAAAGATTGAAGTAAAAAGAAATCAAAACCCTTTTGTTCTATATAAAACCCTAGCCGCGATCCGGATCGGATCGTGAATCCAGTCCGGATCGGCTACCCGCAGGAAATACCTGCGTTCGGGATCCGGATTGGCTTGTCCAATCCGGATCGGCTCCAACTTTTTCTTCAGAATAATTCAGAAAAATTCCACAAAATCCAGAAAAAGTATGTAAGCATTTTTATGTATCAACTTTAAATGAAAAACATCGTTTCATACAACAAGAAATAGATTATGTCAAATCTATCAACAATATCCAACAAATGAAACGAAAATTTATAAAAATTAAATCCCTTAAAGTTGAACAACTTCAATCACATCTAGCATGATCTTATGAGTAATGCCTTTATCAAATCATCAATTTGGTAAAGAAAATGAAATACCAAGATCAATAGATGTCTGAAATCCCAGATAAGTTAGATATATATCTAGTCAATTTATTGTAAGGAGTGGCTCTTTGAGCATCTTTCAATAAAATCCCCACCTTATACCAACCTTGGAATTTGACAGAGTCAAGTATTCCAAAAAGCATTTTATTTAATCAACTCGAACAACCATGCTTGGTATACATGTGGTAGCTGCACACAGTACTCGGACGACCGAGGTGGTAGCTCTTTCCTCCATGTGGTGGTAGTTTTCACACTCCTCATTGGGATGTAACTCTTTCCACATCTTTTGAGCATAACACTTTTCTTTGGCTCCCCCTCAATTGGCTATCAATTATTTAAAATATAAAGTATTCAACCAAAAAATGATCTCGATTTCATACTCGACTAAATAGTCAAATAAGATAAAAACTATACCAAGAGATCATTGAGAGAGAAATTGACTTTGATCAAAACAAAGATGATTTAATTGACATAAATGATCATTGCATCAAATGAATTATTATGATATCCAAAGCATAATAAATTTCTAAACAAACAAAAAGATGCTATTAAAGTCAATAAAACACATGCTCAATTAATGTTCTATGTCCAAGCATAGATAATGAACAAAAACACAAAACAAAACCTAACCTAAGCAAAAGTTTCAAAAAGAGGTTATTTCCATGAAAGCATTCCAATTGCTTTACGCAAATGAATAAAACGTTTTTGATCCAAAGGTTTTGTTAAAATGTCAGCCAATTGATCTTCAGTTGAAATGTAGGAAATTTGAAGAATATTTGATTCAACTAGCTCTCTTAGAAAATGATATCTAAGTTCAATGTGTTTTGTTCTCGAGTGCAACACAGGATTTTTAGAAATGTTTATAGCACTTGTGTTGTCACAAAGAATTGTTACCGAAGTTGCTGAAATTCGGAAGTCGCTCAATACACTTTTCATCCAAATGAGTTGGGTTGAACAACTACCTGCTAAAATATATTCCGCTTCGGTAGTCGAGAGTGCAATGCAGTTTTGCTTTTTACTATGCCATGCAACAAGGCAATGGCCAAGATAAAACATGCACCACTCGTACTCTTCCGATCATCCACATATCCTGTCCAATCGGCATCTGAATATCCTATAATGTCAAGCGTTGTTCCCATAGGATACCAAATTCCGAAATTCAAAGTTCCTTTGATGTACCGGATGATCCTTTTCACCGCTTTCAGGTGAACCTCCTTTGGTGCTGATTGATATCTCGCGCAAATTCCAACACTAAAGGATATATCCGGGCGACTAGCCGTGAGATAGAGTAGACTTCCAATCATACTGCGATAAAGCTTCTCGTCTACACTTTCACTAAGAGATTCACTTCCTAATCCCTTATTGCTAGTTCCCATAGGAGTCGGAAAATCTTTAGAATCTTCTAATCCGAATTTCTTCACCAACTCCTTTGCATACTTGGATTGACATAGATGAATGCCTTCTTCATTTTGTTTTGCTTGTAATCCAAGAAAGTATGTTAGTTCCCCCATCATGGACATCTCAAATTCGCTTTCCATGGTTTCAGCGAATTTAGAAGCATCATTATCTCTAGTTGCACCAAATACAATGTCATCGACATAGATTTGTGCTACAATGAAATTATCTTGGTAATGCTTCACAAAGAGAGTCCGGTCTGCTCCCCCTCGACTGTAGCCCTTTTCCAGTAGGTGCTTTGTTAGCCTTTCGTACCATGCTCGCGGTGCTTGTTTTAGACCGTAAAGAGCCTTTTTCAAACGAAAAACATGGTTAGGTTGTTTATAGTCTACAAAACCTTTCGGTTGAGCCACATAAACTTCCTCATTTAAAAACCCATTTAAAAATGCGCTCTTAACGTCCATTTGAAAGAGTTTTATTTTAAAATGACAAGCAATAGCGAATAATATACGTATTGACTCGAGTCGAGCAACTGGGGCGAACGTCTCATCAAAGTCTATTCCTTCTATTTGAGAATAGCCTTGAGCAACTAAGCGTGCTTTATTCCTGATGATGGTACCATCCTCGTTCTTCTTATTCTTGAAAATCCATTTAGTACCAATCACATTGTGTTGCTTCGGAGGCTTTGTTAATTCCCAGACTTTGTTTCGTTCGAACTGATGGAGCTCTTCCTGCATAGCTTCAATCCAGTAGTCATCCTGAAGAGCTTCATCGATGTTCTTTGGTTCAATCATGGAGACGTAGCATGCGACTCCACAAACCAACTGTCTCCGAGTTCTAACTCCTTCTTGTGGGTCTCCAATAATGTTAGATTCCGGATGATCCTTGGAGATGCGTAGCGTTTGCGGTAACGGAGTAGTCGGAGGTACATGTGATAATTCCTACACATTAGATACACTTGAAGAACCATTAGATGCATCAACTTTATTGAAGGAGTTATTACGAGAAGATGCACTTACAGGAGTATCATCATCTAGAGACATATCAAGGGTAGATTTATCAGATGCAAAGTGGAAAGCTTCATCTACTTTAACATTTATAGATTCTATCATCGTTTTAGATTCCAAGTTAAATACCCGATATGCTCTACTGTTAGTAGAATAACCCATGAAAATCCCTTCGTCGCTTCGAGAGTCGAACTTACCAAGGTTTTCGCGATCACGCAGAATAAAACACCGACTCCCAAAGATACGAAAATATTTGATATTCGGTTTTCTACTAAACCACAGCTCATATGGTGTATTTAAGGTTCCAGGGCGCAAATACACTCGATTAATTACATAAACAGCGGTGTTCATAGCTTCAGCCCAAAAATATAACGGTAAATTCCGGCTATGAAGAATCACACGCGCCATCTCTTGAACAACCCTGTTTTTGCGCTCGACAACACCATTCTGCTGAGGTGTATAGGGTGCTGAGAATTCATGTTTTATCCCATTGGAAGTGCAAAAATCAATAAATTTAGAATTAATGAATTCTCCACCTCTATCACTTCGAACACGAACGATCTTTTCATTTCTTTCATTCATAATACGATGACAAACCTCATGAAAAGAGTCGAAAGTATCCGCTTTCTCTTTTAGAAAAGTTACCCATGAATACCTAGAGAAATCATCAACCAAAAGGAAAATATACCATTTACCTCCCAAAGATGGTTGACGAATCGGCCCCATCAAATCCATATGCAGTAATTCCAAGGGCCGTTTGGTACCGACGTGGTTCAAGTTCTTGCGTGCAACTTTTAATTATTTTCCCTTTAGACAACCACCACATACAATGTTTTCTTTAAATAAAAGTTTAGGAACCCCCTTTACCACGTTCTTATTTGAAATCCTTGCTAGTTCTTTAAAATTCATGTGATCTAGTCTTTCATGCCAAACAGTTTCATTATCCAAAGAAACTAGGTTACACTTTTCAGAAACTTTGTTTGAAACAACATAGCAATTGTTTTCCGATCTAACCCCTTTTAAAAAGAATACCTGGTCCTTATCAGTTACAACACATTCTACAGAAGAAAAATTAACTGAGAACCCATTGTCACAAAGTTGACTTATACTGATGAGGTTAGTCTTAAGGCCTTCTACAAATAAAACATTGTTTAGAATCGGGCCATCTGGAATAGCGATAGTTCCTTTTCCAACAATTTTGGAAGAACGACAGTCTCCGAAAACTACACATCCTCCGGAGAGTTTTTCAAAAGATTGAAAAAAGTTTTTGTCACCGGTCATGTGACGGGAACACCCGCTATCCAGATACCAAGACGAGTTGTCATAAGCATGTAAGGAAGTGTGAACAACAAGACAAGGGAAGATTTCACCTTTGCGTACCCAAACCTTTTGAATTTTGGAGTACGTCGGAAATGATTGTGAAGTTGATACCTTTGGTGAAAGCGTCTTGATTGATCCATCGCTTTTCCTTGACATCGTCGTCTTGTTTGATGTACTACCAATGTTCTTTCCTTTTGAAAGTTCCTTCTTTGATTTGCGGGAAATGAACCCATTGGTAGTAGTTGCAAGATGTGCTTGATTTGATCTTAGCGCTGCATTCTTGCAATTCCTTCTTATGTGCCCTGCAAAACCACAACGAAAACATACCTTAATGCTTGACGATCCCGAAGAGGGTGAAGTAGGTTTGTTGTCGCTGTTTGTCGTCAATTCCGGTGTCGGAGGAGGAGATACCGACTGGGGCACAAGGACTGTCCCAACCGAACTAAAATTATCTTTAGTTCGATTGTATCCGAGGCCGAATTTGTTTGTTTGACCAAGACCAAGCATCTTATCCAACTTACTCCTTCCAGAAGAAAATTGCTTTAAATCATCCTTGAGTTGGAAAATGGTCTCTGTCATTTCCATTTTTTCCTGTCGAGCCTCGCCGTAGAGCTTCAAGAAGTAATTCGCTTTGTTCAGCATATCTACATAATTCTTCTCGATATGCTCATTGGACTCTTGAAGGAAAACATTTACTTTAATCAGATTATCCCTTTCCACTTCAAGAGCATTTGAGAGAGAAGTTGCCCTTTTTGCTTCTTCTTCGAGATCCTGCAATCTCCCTCTCAAATTCTTGTTTTGCTTTGCCAGTTTCTTTGAATCCCTCAGAAGTTTATGGTAGGCAAGAGCAAAGTCTGTAGGTTTTTAGGATCCACAAGGATCTAAATAGGTACTATCAAACAACTAGAGGGGGGGTGAATAGGTGTAAAACTTATAAAACCAAATCTCAGTGCAAAATAAAAACCAATGCGGAAAATAAAAACAGCACACCGATATATACGTGGAAACTCCAATCCAGGAGAAAAACCACGGGACCAACACGCAATAACAATCCACTAAGAATAGAAGAATAACAAGGTGATTACCGACTCCACGGACTCAAACCCCTCCTTCAGCTTCTTCGGACCTTGCGCTCACCGATTGGATGTCCACGCAATAACAATCCACTAAGAAAAGAAGAATAACAAGGTGATTACCGTCTCCACGGATTTAACCCCTCCTTCAACTTCTTCGGACCTTGCGCTCCAACGATTGCACGTCCACTGCACACGTTCGAATCCACGAACGCCACTCGAATCCACGAGCACACGTTTCGAATCCACGAAACGCCTTTAGCACACCGAATTCACGATGCCACGTCGAATCCACGACGCAAACTCAGCCGGTAAGAATATTGGCTTCGATGGTGATCCTTTGCTTAGATTATCAATGAAGATCCATGGGAAAAATCTCTAAGCAAAGATTAGATCAATTCGACAAAAGATATGTTCTTGAAAGAACCGTCGAATTGACCTAAAAGAGGCTATAAAGAAGAAAGATAAAAACCTAGCCTCTAGGGTTGCTCTCAAGTGTTTAATTAATTAATCGGTAGAGAACCCACGTTCTTGAGAAACCCTAAGTGTCTATTTATAGTTTAGAAACCTTTGGAAAGAGATAAGAATCAAAAACTTACCTTATCTGGAAATTTTCAGGACGGCGATCCGGATCGGATTTACTGCGATCCGGATCGTCGTAGCGAGTAAGACAATTCCAGAAAAACAAGGGTTCGGGATCCGGATTGAAATGCCCGATCCAGATCGTTCATGTATTCCAGCAAAAACCCATGTTCGGGATCCGGATCGAAATGACCTTTGATCCGGATCGGATTTGCCAATGAACAAGAACCCTTCGGGATCCGGATTGGACTGTCTGATCCGGATCCTGAACATGTCCCATGTCCAGTTTTTGATTTTTATGCAATTAAAAATTCATCCAAGTGTTTCTACACTATAAGAAAGTATTCGGATCACCAAAATTATTTAGTTAACCATACCTGATCCTTTTGAATACTTTCTTCTTGAGATTGATGTAACTGATCCACAATTCTTCAACTTCAATCTTCAAGACTCAAGACACTGAGTGTCAACTTGAGCTCTTGTTGAATCTTCTCTAAGTCTTTGATTGCTGATTGACAATTTGATCCCTTTAAGACTCCGACTCAACTCACTGACTTGACTCACGAAATATGCCAACACCAAAATGCCGTAACAAAGTCTTCACCTTCCGAATTATCCGATTCATCGTCCGTTGCAATCTTTTCAACAGTGGGGTTGGACAGTGAGTCGGATGTACTTGCCATTAAGCACATGAAGGGTGAAGATGTGGACGCGTGGAATGCCGTTGCGTTGTTCTCTTCATCACTTGAAGATGACTCATTTGTCGTTGAGGTGTCATCCCAAGTGACGGCTTGCATCGTCTTCTTCTTTGACGGATTCTTATTTGGACACTCCGTTGAGATATGGCCGTATCCTCGGCACTTGAAGCATTGGATGTCACGCCCCGGGGGCGAAACTGCGACCCGGGCTCGCCAACAGATCCGCCATCTGTACGGAAACCGCCGCACAGACGAAGCGTCTACCCTGCAAAAGATCTATAGCTAAACATGCATCAGAGCTGAAAAGAACTAAATAGCTACAGAAATCCCCTGAACATCTGATATAAATAAATAAATCTCAATACAATGTCTCTCAGCTACAAAAGTACAAGAAATCCTCACTGATCTCTCAGAATGTCCAGTACAAAAGTGGAGTCATAAAATACACAAGGTACATCTACCTCTGACTCTCAGTGCTGGTAAGGAACTAAACGGCCACGTCCTCACCTCGATCAGCTGTCTCCGCGCGAGCTAAGCCGGAACAGCAGCTTCAGGAAACCTGTCACCGCAGCGGGTGTGAGAACTACTGCAAAGGTAGTTCCCAGTGGGTACCGTCTCAATATCCACGGTATGCCCACTAAGTCTACTGGAGGCACAACAGATAGGTATGCAGATAGATAGATAGATAAAAGCTGAAAGAAACTATAGCTATCATGTCTCAATCATCATGCTCAAGAAACTCTACAATGATGAAGATGTGCATACACTCGCTACTGCTAACATGCCTCAAGTATCATGCTCAAAGGAAAACTCATCTATGAACACGCTATGAAACTCACTCACACATATCACCCAATCCCAATGACTGTCCCTCTTTGGACCAGTCAATCAAGCCTGCGCTCATCTACTGCCGCACATCCCGTAGGAATGGACTTACGTAGGCATCCACTGCCGCACATCCCGGAGGAACGGACTTACGTAGGGTGTCCCTCTAGGACCATCTCAGTAATCACATCGCAGCCTCGTCAGGCTCGGTATCATCATCGCACCCGGGGCGTAGCTCGAGGGAAGCGACCCCACCGAACTCAAGTATCTCAAGTATCTCATAACTGGCATAAAAAGCCAGGCTCAGCAGGCTATAATCCACGATCAAACAGATCGGATCTCAATGCTCAACTAGCATAACTCAGTCGGAGAAAGACTCCACGACTCGAACAGAAAAAGCCCAAACACTCTCACAGCTATGTCGGAGAACCCTCAACGACTCAAGGCTAAAATACACGATCAAACAGATCGGAACTCAATGCTCAACAAGCATACTCAGTCGGAGAAAGACTCCACAACTCGAACAGGAAATGCCCAACACTCTCCCAGCTATGTCGGAGAACCCTCAACGACTCAATCTGATAATGCACGACCCGTGGCTGAGTCGGGAAACCTCCACGACTCGATCTGCCAGAGCCCCCAAAACTCTCAAGGCTAAGTGGGAGAACCATCTCCACCACTAAATCAGAACACAACCCATGATCTAGAGTAACCCAATCAGGGAATACATCCTCAATCTCTCACACGGGAGGCCTGGAAATTCTGGACGACTGCCACCTACAACCCTGTCAAACAAGTACAGGCTGCAAGCATAGCCGCCCATAGCTTCCGCCCCCGAACTGGAAAAATGCTAAAACTCTCTCATGACACTAGAAAGTCATCTCATAAGGCTCTAATAATCCACTCGGCCCTCTGGCACGAGAACACATGCATCCTGAACCTACTCAATCCCCTCGGGAAGAACTCAATATTTTAAAACTCTTTTCAAAACCCAGTTTTCATTAAAACAGGTCCGACGATTTTTAAAACGGTTCAGATGCCAATATGGTGCCAACTAACCATGCAGTCTAGTGTCAAATCACTTCTAGATCATGCTAAAAATATCTGGGGCTCGTAATTGCATTCCTACAATTTTCTAGGCAACTATCAGATTTACCAGCTATGCAAATAATCAAGTTAAACATGATCAACATGCATTCAATAGCTTTAAAGGGCATTCCATACATCTTGAAGAAATTCCAACCCACCTCAAATGCTTTCCGAAGGCCGCGCCGAAGTTGGTGAAGAAACGGGCGCAAAACTGAAGAAAAACTGCACTATGCCTCTCACGCGCGCGCGCGCCGTCGCGCGTCTCGGAAAAATCCACGGAGCTCCAAACAATCCTCTATCACAGTCCCCAAGGTCTCTGCATGCCTCAGCTCAGCTCAAGAGGGCCCTCCACACGTGCGCAAGAAGCAGACAAATCCTCGGATTTGCGCAGTAACCTCCCTGCTTGCACCCGAGAGCACAGGGAGAGAGGGAGAGATAGGATGGAAATTAAGCTCAAATCTCACTCAATTCCATCAATAAAACCCAAGAGGAGAACTATCGAATCCAAATCCACAATCTCCAACAATTAATTTACCTCAATTGCTCCTCGCGAGCGCACGTTGACTCGGTCAACTCCCACAATGCACGAGCCTGCTTCTCCTTCTACTACTTCCTCTTCTTCTTCTTCTCTGGCAGCAAGAAAGGGAGGAGGAGATGATAAGGAATGAAGGGTGGAGAGGGAGCAAGAGTCTGGGTATAAAACATGACGGGAGTGGTTGGAACAGAAGAAGCCCATACCTCCAAGTACTGTGCACCAATCCGAGCTCTTTTCGGGCATTCCAGAGTCTGTGTTCGGGTACCAGCATTTGGGTACCGGAACACCACCTCTGGTTCCGGTACCAGGCAGCTGGTTCCGGAACCAAGGGGCCAGTTCCGGAACCAACTGCTTGGTTCCGGAACCCAGCCACCCAGAACCTCCAGAATCCTGCCAGAACCTTCCCGAATCGCGCCGATAACTCACTTCCTCGCCCCGGGACCTCCGCATCACCCCGAAACCAACCGAACACCTCTGTAAAATCATAATACACATGTCCCAAGGGATCAACTCACATCAAACCCATCCATGAAACCAATGCTCGACCCGCAAGCTCTCAATCCGACGCCAACTCACTTTTCTACAAAAAAGCTTCCGCGTAGCTCCGGGACCACCCGAACCTCTCTGTAAATACAAACAGAATCTGCTAAAGGTATTTCCACAATACCAAGCTGCCACGGGGAGTCGGCACACTGCCCGAAGCTCCGGTACTCTACACTCTCCCCTCATTTTAACGGTTTCGTCCTCGAAACCCCAAAACTCCAAAACTCAGGAGGGTGACTCAAATAAGTGGGGATATGAAACTCTCAGCTCAAACTCAGGCTCCCATGTGGCCTCTCGCTCCTCATGATGACTCCATAGGACCTTTACAAAAGGTATGATCCGGTTGCGCAATTCTCTCGTCTCTCGAGCAAGAATTCGCACCGGTCGCTCCTGATAGCCCAAGTCCTCGTCTGACTCCAAAGAAACGAAGTCCAAATCATGCAAGGGATCCAATCCATACTTGCCAAATCATGGCGGTAGCGCAACTCGGCGAACAACTGATCCAATGCGCTCTAACTCCTCGAATCTGCCAATAATTCGCGGACTCAACTTCCCGCGAAAACTCAAATCTACACATTTCTGCGGATAGTGATTTCCAGAAGTCACCAAAACTCCCTGCCTCCAATTGGCATAACTTTTCCGTTGCTCCTTAGCAACCACAATGCTGAGAGCTTCACGATGCATTCTTACACCCATCCACAGGGTAAGAAGTCCAACATCGGGAACAACACCCAACCCCTAACTCTCAAAATCACCTCTCGGATCTCGGAATCCACGGGCACACAGATGCGGTCCTTGTACTTCAGTACTCCCGCTGCATTCACTGAGAAGTTCCCTCTCTAATCCTGTCCAACGGAGTGGGTTACGAGTCCAAAACACAAGTTTTGCCACATTCCCGGGGAACACCACCTTAATCTCAATTCGCCTCAATTACTCTTTCAGCGGCATTTGCTGAGTAACCATCATACTCCAAAACTGCACCGCTCGCCTATTCAAGGCAGCTGTGACCACATTGGCTTTGTCGGGATGTTACTGTAAGCTCAATCATACATCCTTAATAACTTTATCCGCCGGCATTGCCCCAAATCAAATTCCTTCTGAGTAACCCAGTACCTCAGGTTCTAGGATCGATAGATATCTCAAATCTCTCTCTATCTCAAGCAACTATTCACAATGATGTTAATACCATCCACAGCTTGAACTCCTCAAGGTTATGCTGGCACTGCTTAATCCACAACTCTGGACCTCTGTCACTATCATGGGTCCAAGCCGAACCTAAACGGCAACACTCTTCGCCGGGTCCACTGTCACTCCTGCGGCTGTAATAACATGGCCTAAACACAAAATCTTCCGAAGTCTAAGAGCAAATTCTCTTACAACTCGGCATCAACTTCTTCTCATAGAAGTTGCAGCACTATCCTTAAGTGCTCCTCGTGCTTAAACTCATCTCGGAAACCAAATCCGATATAATCAAATCAACTGGCCTTGTATAAATTTAACTCAACTACTAGCACGGCAACTCACTGTAGAGCTCAAACTCACACTGGTTCTACTGCCCGGTCCAAGTACCGCCGGAACACACAAGTCCTCAAATCCAAAAGGCCGCAGGGCCTTAGTCAATCCGCTTGACCTCACTGTAAGCTCAAAATGTCTCTATCGGGTTCAGACTCTATCTGGCACAGCCCTCAGCTGTAGGGTTCCACAAAGCCTTCAATGTCCCGCAAGGCATCGACCCAACACGATCCAAATCTAACTGTGCTCGAATCGTCACAGCACTCTCACCGTTGTGCACTCACAACGTGGCATCACTGCCGTATACCAACGACATGGCATCACCACCGTGTATCAACGGCGTGGCATCACCACCGTGTATCAACGGCGTGGCATCACCACCGTGTATAAACGGTGTGGTAACACATCCAAAATACCAATCTCTCGGATCCTCACTGCCGTATCCTCACGACGTGGCATGGGGTCACCCAGACCTCTCGATCCCTCAGATCCGCAGCTGCGCTAACAGCTCTCTCACTGGCTCACGAGTGATACTCCAAGAGATGCTGCCGAAGTCGGCGCGGTTTCCAAACCACGTCGATCACTATCTCGATCTCAGTCTCACTAAACGGCGGCATCAACATCAGACCAGGTAAACTCCTGTCCGGGATCACACGGGCGATAAAGATATTCCTTTAGTCCCGGTGCTGCAGTAGGCACCTCTTCTACCGTCGCTAGCAAAGCGACACGACCACGACGCAACCTCTGCCGTGCTCTAGCATCCTCTATAACCACACTCCTCCTGGCCAGGTCCACGGAGGGTCATTGTCCACTCTCGACAATCCAAGATAGCACAACATTGGGATAACCAATCCCTATCCAACCTTATATCAACATCTCGGAGCTGATGTAGGACTAACAACTCTAGGATCAAATCCAAGGTCCTACAAAACTGGGCGGAACTGGCAACACTCATACCTGTGCTATACGTGATCTGAAACCTAATCCTCACGTGCACAAGCCAACAGTCCCATCTCTGGCCCACGCGAAGCTACCCCTGCTCTAGTAAAGCACACATCAGCGGTGTCGGCATCAACATGCTCCAACTCTAATGACCATAAGCAACCACACCTGATAAGACGCGATCCATTATCCTGGCGTCCTCTAATCGGCTGCACAATTCATCCACAAGATGATGGTGGCCATCGCTCAATCTGCCTCGGCATCTCGGCTCAATCAGCCTACCGGTAAGTCGGATGAACTGCTGCATCCTGAAGGGGTAGTGGGGTGCCGTCGCAGGCGGCCATGTTACGGAATTTGAGTTGGCGTAGTTTCGTGAAAGTCTCAAGTCTTGAAGATTGAAGGTGAAGAAAGTTGGATCATTTAACTCAATCTCAAGAAAGAAGAATTCAAAAGGATCAGGTATGTTTAACCTAAGATTTTGTGTGATCCGAATACTTCTTGTAGTGTAGAAACACTTGGAAGAATCTTTCATTGCATAAAAATCAAAAACTGGACTTGGGACATGTTCAGGATCCAAATCAGGTTGTTCGATCCGGATCCCGAAGGTGGTTCGTTCATACACCAGTTCAATCCGGATCGTAGCCTCTTGATCCGGATCCCGAACACTTAGTTTACCATCTTCCTTGAACGATCCGGATCAAGCTTCGCAATCCGGATCCCGAACGTTGATGTTTGGTGAACTGTATGAACGATCCGGATCAAGCACTTCGATCCGGATCCCGAACCTTCGTTTTTCTGGAACTGGCTGACTCGTTACGACGATCCGGATCACAGCTAGTCCGATCCGGATCGCCGTCCGTAAAATTTCCAGAAATGTTAGGTTTTTGATTCTTATCTCCTTCCTAGGGTTTCTAACCTATAAATAGACCCTATGATTCTTTTTCTAGGGTTAATCCACTGTGAATCGAAATAGCCAGTCATTTTCATATATCATCTTTTACGGCTCTAGATTCACATATAGAGAAGAAAGGAAATCATTAGAGAATACTCTATGTTTCTTCATCTATATTGATTAGCTTGATTCTAGGTTTTCATACTCACATCTTGAGTTGAATCAAACTAATGAATACTTAGATGGTATTTCCGATCTATCTTTGATCTAAGTATTCGGCGGATCATCACCACCCAAAACAACGATTTACCCCAAAAATCGGCGCGTGGATTCGCGTGTCCTTGTGGATTCAAGGTTCAACCGCTCTCGTGGATTCGGAGCGAGGCACGTTCGTGGATTCGAAGGGTGCTATTGGGTGAAGACCGTGGATTCGGTCGGACGTCGTGGATTCGACGTTGGACGCCGTGGATTCGGCGTTGGGCGCAGATCGTGGATTCGAGAAGCGTCGCGGAGCGAGCGGAGAAGATCCTCTAGGAGCGTATGGAAAAGGTTGAGTCGTAAGTGTGTACGGTAAATCACCTTGTACGTGTTTTAATTCTAGTGGATTTCTGCCGTGTTATCGGTCCCGTGGTTTTTTACTCCGGTGATGGAGTTTTCCACGTAAAAATCTTGCGTATTATTTTTATTTTCGCATTGGGTTTTTATCGCAACGATTTTTTGAGTGTTTATGCGTTTACACCTATTCACCCCCCTCTAGGTGTTTTTTCCCCTATTTAGATCCGTATTACATATAACCCAACAAGTGGTATCAGAGAGGGAATAGGGTTGTAAACAATGGTTGAAGGTGGAAACATCAACCGACCCCCGTTCTTCGATGGAACAAATTATGCGTACTAGAAAGTACGGATGAAAGCCTTTTTAATTTCCATCGACGAACGGGTGTGGCAATCAATTGAATTAGGATGGTCTAATCCAACTGAACTTATTGGTGATGTTCGCACCTTAAAACCTAGGTCGAAATGGACCAAGGAAGAGTTAGATTCATCTTCTTACAATGGCAAGGGAATTAATGCTATCTTTAATGCCTTATCTCAAACTGAATTCTCTCGCGTCTCGGCATGTGAGACTGCGAAAGAAATCTGGGATGTTCTTCAGGTTACACATGAGGGAACTAACCTCGTGAAGATTCAGAAACTGCAAATGCTTACGAGCAAGTTTGACTCTATCTTAATGGCAGAAAATGAATCTTTCACGGACTACTATACATGATTGCAAGACATCGTAAACTCATGTGCTAATCTGGGAGAGAAGATTCCAGAATTTAAGATTGTAAGAAAGATCTTAAGAACTCTTCCTGAACGATTTCGCCCAAAGGTTACTGCCATTGAAACTATTAAACACCCGGACGAAATTCGTGTAGAAGAATTAGTTGGTTCATTACAAACTTATGAAATGACATTTACCACTAACAATTCTTCTGGAAAGGCATCCACTTCTAAGTCTTCAGGTTATGCGTTGAAAACAACTAAGGAAGAAGACGCGGATACGTCCTCCTCAGACGATGACGAGAACCTTTCTATGGAGGAATTTGAGAAGCAGCTCGCTCTCTTGACAAGGAAGTTTCGCCGCAACTTTCGAAGGGGTAATTCAAGCAAATCTCCATCCTTCGGAAAGTCGAACAAAGGCAAGGGTACTTCAGGTTACAAGTCAAGAAAGCAAGAGAACTTCTCAAAGGATAAGGAAAGTTCAGAAGGACAACTACAATGCTTCAAATGTCGAGGCTACGGCCACATTGCAACGGAATGTCCTAACAAGTATCCGGCAAAGAAGAAGGCGATGCAAGTCGTCACTTGGGATGACAACTCAACATCAAATGAGTCGTCTTCGAGTGATGAAGAAAAGAGCTCCACCGCTTTTCATGCGTCCGTATCTTCACCCTTCATGTGCTTTATGGCAAGTACATCTGAGTCGTTGTCCAACTCCACTGTTGAAAAGAATGCAACGGACAACGAATTGGATGATTCGGAAGGTGAAGAATTTGCTCTAGCCTATCACAGATCTTTACGGGATTTAAAGAAACCGGCTAAGCAAAACAAGGGGTTGAGAGGGAGATTGCAGGATCTCGAAGAAGTAAAAAGGGTAACTTCTCTCTCGACCGATCTTGAAGTGGAAAGGGATAAACTGATAAAAGAAAATGTTTCCCTTCAAGAGTCCAATGAGCATCTCGAGAAGAACTATATAGATATGGTGAACAAAGCGAACTATTTCTTGAAGCTCTACGGCGAGGCCCGACGGGAAAAATTGGAAATGACAGAGACCATTTGCCAACTCAAGGATGACTTACAGCAATTCTCTTTAGGAAGGAGTAAGTTGGATAAACTTCTTGGTCTTGGTCAAACAAACAAGTTCGGCCTCGGATACAATCGAACTGAAGACAATTTTAGTTCGGTTGGGACAGTCTTTGTGCCTCAGTCGGTATCTCCTTCTCCGACACCGGAAATCATGACAACCAACGACAACAAGCCTACTTCATCCTCTTCAGAATCATCAAGCACAAAGGTATGCTTTCGTTGTAATTTTGCAGGGCACATTGGAAGAAATTGCAAGATTGGAGCTCAAAGATCAAATCAAGCACATCTTGCAACTGCTACCAATAAGTTCACTCCATGGAATTCAAAGAAGGATTTTCCTAAAGAAAAGGACATTGGTAGTACTTCAAACAAGACGATGATAAAAGAAAAAGACCAATCTTGCAAGACGTCTTCATCAAGGAAAACTTTTCAACCATTGCCAACATACTCCAAAACTCAAAAGGTTTGGGTATGCAAAGGTGAAACCCCTCCTTGTCTTTAATCGTTCTTCGATTAAATCTTGTGTAGTTTATGTATACTACTTTCTTTTCTTCTTTTTCTTTTGGCCGACCCGTCAACCATCTTTGGGAGGTAAATGGTACATTTTTTTATTGGTTGATGATTTCTCTCGGTTTTCATGGGTAGCATTTTTAAAAGAGAAAGCTGATACGTTTGACTCTTTTCATGAGATTTGCCATCGTATTATGATTGAAAAGAATGAAAAGATCATTCGTGTTAGAAGTGATAGAGGTGGAGAATTCATAAATTCAAAATTCATTGATTTTTGCACTACAAATGGAATTAAACATGAATTCTCGGCACCCTATACACCTCAGCAGAATGGTGTTGTTGAGAGCAAGAACAGGGTTGTTCAAGAGATGGCGCGTGTGATGCTTCATAGCCGGAATTTACCGCTACATTTTTGGGCTGAAGCCGTGAACACCGTTGTTTATGTCATTAATAGAGTTTACTTGCGCCCAGGAACTTTAAATACACCATATGAGCTGTGGTTTAGTAGAAAACCCAACATCAAATATTTTCGTGTCTTCGGGAGTCGATGTTACATTTTACGTGACCGTGAAAATCTTGGAAAGTTCGACTCTCGAAGTGATGAAGGGATCTTTTTGGGTTATTCTACGAATAGCAGAGCATATCGAGTATTTAACATTGAATCTAAGACGATCGTAGAATCTATAAATGTTAAAGTAGATGAAGCTTTTCACTTTGAAACTGGAAAATCTACCCTCGATATCTCTCTAGATGATGATTCTCCTGCTAGTGCATCTTCTCATAATAATACTTCCAATATTAATGATGCATCTAATGGTTCTTCTAGTTTATCTGATGTGCAGGAATCATCTCATATATCTCCGAGTACTCCGTTTCAACAAACGTTACGAATCTCCAAGGATCATCCGGAATCGAATATTATTGGAGATCCACAAGAAGGAGTCAGAACTCGGAGGCAGTTGGTTTGTGGATTCGCTTGCTACGTATCTTTAATCGAACCAAAGAACATAGATGAAGCTCTTCAGGATGACTACTGGATTAAAGCAATGCAGGAAGAGCTCCATCAATTTGAGCGAAACAAAGTCTGGGAATTAACGAAGCCTCCAAAGCAACACAATGTGATAGGTACCAAATGGATCTTCAAGAACAAGAAAAATGAGGATGGTACTATCATCAGGAACAAGGCACGATTAGTTGCTCAAGGCTACTCTCAAGTAGAAGGTATAGACTTTGATGAAACCTTCGCCCCTGTAGCTAGACTCGAGTCCATTCGTATACTATTTGCTATTGCTTGTCATTTTAAAATCAAATTATTTCAAATTGACGTTAAGAGCGCATTTCTAAATGGGTTTTTAAATGAGGAAGTTTATGTGGCTCAACCGAAAGGTTTTGTAGATCATAAACAACCTAACCACGTTTTTCGTTTGAAAAAGGCTCTTTACGGTCTGAAACAAGCACCGCGAGCATGGTACGAAAGGTTAACAAAGCACCTTTTGGAGAAGGGCTATACTCGAGGGGGAGCTGATAGGACTCTCTTTGTGAAGCATTATCAAAGCAATTTCATTATAGCACAAATCTATGTCGATGACATTGTATTTGGCGCAACAAGAGATAACGATGCTTCTAAATTCGCGGAGACCATGGAAAGCGAATTTGAGATGTCCATGATGGGCGAATTGACTTATTTCCTTGGATTGCAAATTAAACAAAATGATGAAGGTATTCACTTGAGTCAATCCAAGTATGCAATGGAGTTGGTCAAAAAGTTTGATCTAGAAAATTGTAAAGATTTTCCGACTCCAATGGGAACTAGCCACAAGGGACTTGGAAGTGAATCACATAGTGAGAATGTAGACGAGAAACTGTATCAAAGTATGATTGGAAGTCTACTTTACCTCACGGCTAGTCGCCCGGATATATCTTTTGGTGTTGGGATTTGCGCGAGATATCAATCAGCACCAAAGGAGGTTCACCTGAAAGCGGTGAAAAGGATCATCCGGTATATCAAAGGATCAATTAATTTCGGAATTTGGTATCCTATGGGAACAAGTTTGGATATTGTTGGATACTCAGATGCCGATTGGGCAGGATCAGTGGATGATCGGAAAAGCACGAGTGGTGCATGCTTCTATCTTGGCAATTGCCTTGTTGCATGGCACAGTAAAAAGCAGAACTGCATAGCACTCTCGACTGCCGAAGCGGAATACATTTCAGCTGGAAGTTGCTCAACTCAACTCATTTGGATGAAAAGCGTATTGAGCGACTTCCGCATTTCAGCATCTTCGGTAACAATACTTTGTGACAACACTAGTGCTATTAACATTTCTAAAAACCCTGTGTTGCACTCTAGAACAAAACATATTGAACTTAGATATCATTTTCTTAGAGAGCTAGTTGAATCAAATACTCTTCAACTCTCATATATTTCAACTGAGGATCAATTAGCTGACATTCTAACAAAACCTTTGGATCAAAAACGTTTTATTCATTTACGAAAAGCAATTGGGATGCTTTCCTTGAAATAATCTTCTTTTTGAAATCTTTGCTTAGGATAGGTTTTGTATTTGTTTTTGTTTTGTTCATTATCTATGTTTGTACATAGGACATTAATTGAGCATAGATCATAATTGACTTTAATTGCATCTTTTCGCACATTTAGAAATTTATTATGCTTTTGCCATCATAATATTTCACTGTTGCAATGATCATTTATGTTAATTAAATCATCTTCTAAAGTGATCAAAGTCAATTTCTCTCTCTCTATGATCTCTTGGTATAGTCATTATCTTATTTGACTGCTTAGTCGAGTATGAAATCGAGATCAATATTTGGTTGAATACTTTATATCTTAAATAATTGATAGCCAATTGAGGGGGAGTCTTAGAAAAAGTTAAAATGCTCAAAAGATGTGGAAAGAGTTACATCCCAATGAGGAGTGTGAAAACTACCACCACATGGAGGAAAGAGCTACCACCTCGATCGTCCGAGTATTGTGTGCAGCTACCACATGTATACCAAGCATGGTTGTTCAAATTTTTGATTAAGTAAAATGCATGTTGAAATACTTGACTCCGTCAAATTTCAAGGTTGGTATAAGGTGGGTTTTTAATGAAAGATGCTCAAAGAGCCACTATCTTCAACAGATTGTCTAGATACATTATCTACTATATTTGGGATTTCAAACATCTATTGATCTTTGTATTTCATTTTCTTTACTGAATTGATGATTTGATAAAGGCATTACTCATAAGATCAAGTTAGATGTAATTGAAGGTGTTCAACTTTAAGGGATTTAATTCGTTGTAAATTTTCGTTTCATTTTTGGATATTATTGATAGATTTGGCATAATCTAATTCTTGTTGTATGAAACGATGATTTTTGTTTAAAGTTGATACACATTTGTGCCTTACAATCTTTTTCTGGTTTTTCTTGAATTTCTCTGAAATTTTCTAAAGAAAAAGTTGGAGCCGATCCGGATCGGGCCAGATGATCCGGATCCCGAACGCAGGAATTCTTCTGCGGGCTGACGATCCGGATTGTAGTCTGCCGATCCGGATCCCGAACGCAGTTTCTCACTGCGGGTAGCCGATCCGGATCGCAAGCATGTGAATGATCCGGATCGCGGCTAGGTTTTATAAAGAACAAAAGGGTTTTGATTTCTTTACTCCAATCTTTTGTTCCAAAGTTTCCAGAGCCTCTCTCTCTAGATTTCATCCTTCCTGGAAGCTTTCAAACTCAAGTTCTTCAACTCCAAGTAAGTTTTATTGATCAAAATCTCGGTTTTTCACCGTTTTTTTCTCTTCTTTCTTCCTCAAACGTCATGAATTTCTTGGATCAACTTTGTTTGTGGATGGTTTTTGATCAAATTTCTTTTGAAATAAGAACTCTGGGTAGATTAGTTTTGATTATATGCTAGGTATTCTTCCTGATTAACGGATTTTTAGGCTTCGATTTCTAAAATTTCGGTTTTAGGGCATATAATAAGGATTTTCGAAAATCATGCAATTGATCTATTTTTAAAAGTCCTTTTGCAAAACTAATTTGATTCTTAGTCTCTCTACATGATTATGATTGTTTGGGTACAAGTTTTTCAATCTTTGAAATTAATAATTTTCTCATGTGTTCTTGAGTTGTTGCTCACAGGATTTTAATCTTCTTAAAGCACTTGGATCAATGGGATTCTCATGGATCATCCTTTTATTGGTCACTATGGTGCACACTCGGGCCACAAATAAGTTAAAAAGAGCTAAGAAAACACAACAAAAGGGTGAGTTCCTTGTGATCAGCGACACAGAAGTAGATTGTCATGAGGTAGATTGGACTGCATTGACAGATGATGATGACTCATTGCCTGAACAAAAGGCGTCCGATGCATCGAAAGAAAAAAGCATCCATGGACAAAGTTAAAGCACCTATGACTGCACCAACCATCTCAGTAAAAAGGAAACGACTCGCTCGACGGTTTGGACGAGCACGAGGTTTCATGGCTAACGAACCGACTATTCCGGATTCTCCACCTCGGGAGGAACAAGTGTTCGTTAATTCAGATCGCCTAAAGGCATTTGAGAATCGTGAATGCATTGGTGAGAGGCATGTCAATATAGAGGCTCTACGAGATCACTCTCCTGAGTTTGGCGCTCTAATTGAACAAGCAAACCTTATTCAAGTTTGTCGATTTCCAGAAGTGCTTGGATACTGTCTGCATCTTGTAAGGGCCTTCTATACAAATGCACGGCACCTTCGTGAAATTGAAAACGGTCCAATGGAATTTTACACGAACATCCAAGGCACAAGATTCAAAATTACTCCACAATTGATTGGCGAGGTTTTGGGAATGCCTGCCAGCAAGACAGGAGTTAATTACTTGAAGGGAAAGGTTTTGACGAACACTGTGTGGCAAATGGTTATAAAGGGAATTTGTTTGGAAGGAACGCAATCAACGGAGAAATCGATCAGGTCCAAGGAACTTCGTCTTGAGTACCGATTTCTAAACTTCATCACTTGTTACAATATCCTTCCAAATTTGCAGACGAAAGTCTTAAGATGGGATCGAATGCTATTTTTGTATCTCTTAGGACATCCGTCTGAGGCAATGGGATTGAATATCAACATTCCATACATTATTTGGAATAGAATGACAAGATATGTTGAGCACCCTCATCCCACAGAGAGAGTTCCATTTCCACTGATTATAATGAGGATTTTGAAGAAATTTCAGGTTGACATTACCTCACCGACTTATCATCAATGTTTGGGCATGATCGATGAGTCCACCGTCGTGAAGTCACTTCACAAATTGCCCCATGTCACTCCAGTCCCAACGTGCGGAACGAAACCTAGTAGCGGCACTTCCGCGTCACCATCACAACCAGCACCCACACCAGCAGATGAAGCATCAGTCTCATCCATCTACAGAGAACAACAACGATTATCGGTTGAGCAGGAACAGATCTCGAAGGCACAGACGAGAATCTCCAATGAGCTCGAGCTCATCACGGCAGCTCACATTACCATAACTAAGAAGATGAATTCTATGAACAAGCTGGTGAAAAAGATGTTCTCAAAGATGGGCTGCACGAGCTCTGAAGACTCCGAATCTGATGACTGATTCCTTCTTTTTATTCTTTTGCAGATTTTTAATCTTTTTGTGCAGGTTTTTCAGTTTTTAGGACTTACTTTTAGTTCTAGTTCTTAAATTTCGGAACATTTTCGTTGATATTTTTTTAACTCTCCTTCAATTTTTTGTTTAGAGAACTTGAACAATGATATTGTGAAAATTGTGATCTTGTATACATCAATGATGAACAATGATGACTGCATCAAGGTACAATGATGATGTGAATGAACATCAAGGTAAGTGAACATCAAGGGAACTTGAACAATGATTGTGAAAATCTTGCTGATGAAGATTTTGTATACATCAAGGTAAGTATCACTTCAACTTCAACTTTGGTTTTCATCTTGTGATTGTTTGCATGTCTCGACTAACTATTCGACTAACTATTTGGGCATGTAATATGACTAACAAGTTGATGTTGGACTAACTTTTTGTGACATTTGGTTTTTAATTGCATAGAAGATATGTTGGTTTTTGACTATGACTCTCTTACATATCTGAATTCTCAAATGTCATGATGATCAGATAAACTCTATCTCTGTACTAGGTTTTGTATGCTAAATATTCTTGAGGTATCTAACGATCTCTTTTTGTCAAGAATGATTTCTTTGTGCAGAGAGTACAGATGTCTAAGTCTAGAGTCTGTTTTAGGAGTTTATCTCATGTTTTTAAATTTTTGGATCTCCATTGTAAATTTTTGTTGTATGGTGATAGCAACAAAAATATCTTTTTGAATTTTCTTTAGTGGATCTGTGTTTTGTCACGAAACCGCCAAAGGGGGAGATTGTTACGGAATTTGAGTTGGCGTAGTTTCGTGAAAGTCTCAAGTCTTGAAAATTGAAGGTGAAGAAAGTTGGATCATTTAACTCAATCTCAAGAAAGAAGAATTCAAAAGGATCAGGTATGTTTTACTAAAGATTTTGTGTGATCCGAATACTTCTTGTAGTGTAGAAACACTTGGAAGAATCTTTCATTGCATAAAAATCAAAAACTGGACTTGGGACATGTTCAGGATCCGGATCAGGTTGTTCGATCCGGATCCCGAAGGTGGTTCGTTCATACACCAGTTCAATCCGGATCGTAGCCTCTCTTGATCCGGATCCCGAACACTGAGTTTACCATCTTCCTTGAACGATCCGGATCAGGCTTCGCAATCCGGATCCCGAACGTTGATGTTTGGTGAACTGTATGAACGATCCGGATCAAGCACTTCGATCCGGATCCCGAACCTTCGTTTTTCTGGAATTACCTGACTCGTTACGACGATCCGGATCACAGCTAATCCGATCCGGATCGCCGTCCGTAAAATCTCCAGAAATGTTAGGTTTTTGATTCTTATCTCCTTCCTAGGGTTTCTAACCTATAAATAGACCCTATGACTCTTTTTCATGGTGGTCGAAAATCCATATAGCCGTCATTTTCCTGTATCATCTTATACGGCTCTAGATCCACATATAGAGAAGAAAGGAAATCATTAGAGAATACTCTATGTTTCTTCATCTATATTGATTAGTTTGATTCTAGGTTTTCATACTCACATCTTGAGTTGAATCAAACTAATGAATACTTAGATGGTATTTCCGATCTATCTTTGATCTAAGTATTCGGCGGATCATCACCACCCAAAAACAACGATTTACCCCAAAAATCGGCGCGTGGATTCGCGTGTCCTTGTGGATTCAAGGTTCAACCGCTCTCGTGGATTCGGAGCGAGGCACGTTCGTGGATTCGAAGGGTGCTATTGGGTGAAGACCGTGGATTCGGTCGGACGTCGTGGATTCGACGTTGGACGCCGTGGATTCGGCGTTGGGCGCAGATCGTGGATTCGAGAAGCGTCGCGGAGCGAGCGGAGAAGATCCTCTAGGAGCGTATGGAAAAGGTTGAGTCGTAATTGTGTACGGTAAATCACCTTGTACGTGTTTTAATTCTAGTGGATTTCTGCCGTGTTATCGGTCCCGTGGTTTTTTACTCCGGTGATGGAGTTTTCCACGTAAAAATCTTGCGTATTATTTTTTATTTCCGCATTGGGTTTTTATCGCAACGATTTTTGAGTGTTTATACGTTTACACCTATTCACCCCCCTCTAGGTGTTTTTTCCCCTATTTAGATCCTTATTACATATAACCCAACAGGTTCCTACTGGAAAAACCCTCTCCGGAGAAGGACTGGGGTTGCTTTCTATCCTTGTTGTACTCGGAGTCCTCCCGTCGAGCGCGCGTAATCGCAAATCCGCGCTCCACAATGGTGGCCCTGTCCACCACCTTCTGGAAGGTGTGAAGGTCTGCTGCTTGCACAACCTCAAAGATATTGCTCCGCAATCCGTCCACAAAAAGGCGGGCCTTGTGAGATTCGTCTGTTATGACAAAGGGGACACAATTGGCCAATCTCACAAATTCCCGTTGGTACTCCATAACGGACCGGTTCCCTTGTTTGATGTGCTTTAGGTCGTCCTCCATTTGCTGCTTGACGCTATTGGAGAAGAATGCCCCGAACAACTCCTCTCTGAACGTAGACCATGATGGTAGGGCGTTGCCCTTCAAGGGGTCCGGGCGCACAGTTTTCCACCATATACGGGCGTTTCCCTCGAGATAGTGAACTGCCAAGGGGACTCGTTCATGATCCTCCATCATCAGGTCCTCGAAAAGTTTCTCCATGGTGTCCACCCATTTCTCCACGACCCAGGGATCAGTCGTCTCTCCCTCAAAAACAGGTGGGTCGTGCTTCTTGAATTCTGCCAAATTTGCTCTCACCCTATTCCGTTCAATCCGTTGGGTAGAAGCCTCCCCCGCGGCGGGTCCCGAAACTGTTGGGCTTGGCGCGACTGAAGGTGTGAGGACCTGGATCCCCACGATGTGATTACTGGTTGACCAGCAGCTTCTGGAGGCCTATATGGCGCGTCGGTGGTGTTTGTGCACCAATTGGACACTAGTGATGGACTCAGAGTGTTTAATGGATCACGAGAGTAGTCAGATGACCCCGTCGAATGCTTAGAAGTGTTCTCGCGCGGAACAGATGTCAAGATTGGACTCAGCGGGAAATTTAGGGTAAAAACACTTGTCCGGATGCATTCGGCGAATTTTGGAATTAGAATTTGGCAAATCGGACAGCGGATTTGGATTCAGCGCGCGAAAACGGTGAAAATGGACTATTCACTTGCATTTTTCGGAGCCCGGATGACGCACACGATTTTCGAGGCAAGGGATCACTGTTCCGCCGGCTGGGGCAGCGCCGGCGACGGCGGCGGACGGCGGAGCGGGCTCGGGCAGGCACTGGCGCGGCGGCGGGCAAGCGCGGGCAGCGTGCGGTGCGCGGGCAGGCGCGCGGGCAGGCGCGCGGGCGCGCGGGCAGGAGAGCGGTCCACGGGGCCGGCGTGCACCGGATGGCAGGACGCGTGGCGGTTGGTGGTTGGTCGGTGCAGTGCACCGGGACCACGGTGCAGGCGGGGGACCGCCTCGGGAAGCACGCCTGGCAGAGGCGCAGACCCACGCGGGGAAGGCGCGCGGGCCCTGCCGCGGCGTCAGCGGGGACAGGCCACGTGTCGGCCTCCCATTCGCGGGTCAGCGCGCGATGTGACGCATCACTGTGGTCGGGCGTCAGAGCGGGCGCAAGTGCGGTCCACGTGGCGGCCGCCGATTGGCCGCCGCGGTCCCGTGGTCGCGGTACACGGGTCCAGGGGCACGTGTCGCTCCCCTGTTGGCCGAACGCGGGTGACGTGGCGCCTCGCTGGCGCGGCGTGGACATGTGGACCGCGGGGCTGGTTACTGTAGCAGCCCGGAAACCAAATTGGGGCGCCCGGAAGTTGCGCTCGAATCTGGAATTTTGGCCTATAAGGGCCCGAATCACCTCATTTCTCCCTTTTTTCTCCTTTTGCTCGCACAGAGAGGCTAAGGGGAGGGAGTGGGCGATTCGTGGGGGAGTTTTCGTGGGTGCGCGAGCGCGCCGTTGACCCCGTGGAGCGCACAAGGTGTTCCAAGGAGTCGGTTTGACACGTTGGACGGCGCGACGGGTTGAGGTAGGTCCCGTTTGTTGTTTTGCGATATTTTTGGCACAGTCTTGAGTTTCCTTTAGGATTTCGGATTTGACCCCACGCCCTCATGCGTGTTAGGGACCGTGTTTTACTGTGCCGTTTTACTGCGTGGACTGTTGCTCGCGTTTTGGACGCGCCTCGTTTTGCGTGCAACCTTAAGGGAAGCGTGCTCCGTTTTGCGTGCAGATTCGAGGTACGTGCTCCGTTTCGCGTGCAGGTCGTGTTGGCGCGCACCATTTTGCGTGCGGGGTTTTATTGACGTGCATCGTTTTGCGTGCAGGTTTGGTGGTCGCGCATCGTTTTGCGCACGGACTCGTAAAGCATGCACCGTTTTGCGTGCAACTTGTTGTACGAACTCGGATTGAGGCTGTTATGGAATTTGTTTTGGGGTATTTCGTGAAAGTTTTAAGTCTTGAAGATTGAAGATGAAGAAGTTTGGATCATATACCTCAATCTAAAGAAAGAAGAATTCAAAAGGATCAGGTACGTTTAACTAATTATTTTTGTTGATCCGAGTACTTCGTATAGTGTAGAAACACTTGGATGAATTTTTAATTGCATAAAAATCAAAAACTGGACATGGGACATGTTCAGGATCCGGATCAGGCACGGCAGTCCGGATCCCGAACGGTGTTTGTTCATATGCAAATCCAGTCCGGATCCAAGCCATTTTTGATCCGGACCCCGAACATGGGTTTTGCTGAAATATATGAACAGTCCGGATCCAAGCCTTTTCTGATCCGGACCCCGAACATGGGTTTTGCTGAAATGTATGAACAGTCCGGATCAGGCATTTCAGTCCGGACCCCGAACGTTTGTTTTTCTGGAAATAGTCTGTCTCGTTACGACAGTCCGGACCGCCATAATTCCAGTCCGGACCGTCGTCCTGTAAAATTCAAGAAAAGGTTAGTTTTTGATTCTTATCCTCTTCCAACGGTTTCTAACCTATAAATAAACCCTATTATTCATTTTCTAGGATAAGCCGAATAAATTCAAATACGGCCATAAAAAGAAAAATCCACCTATAGAGAAGAAAGGAAATCAATAGATCTAATTCTATGTTTCTTCATCTATATTGATTGATTTGATTCTAGGGTTTCAAACTCAGATTTTGAGTAGAATCAAATTAATGAATACTTAGATGGTATTTCCGATCCATTTCTAATCTAAGTATTCGGCGGATCATCACCACCCAAAAACAACGATTTTCCCAAAATCGGCGCGTGGACTCGCGTGGCCTTGTGGATTTAAGGTGCTACCGCTATCGTGGATTTGGAGCGAGGTACGTTCGTGGATTCGAGACGTGCTACTGGGTGAAGACCGTGGATTCGGTCAGACGCTGTGGATTCGGCGTTGGACGCTAATCGTGGATTCGAGGAGCGTTGCGGAGTGAGCGGAGAAGATCAACTCGGAGCGTATGGAAAAAGGTTGAGTCGTTTGTGAGTGCGTTATATCACCTTTGTACGTGTTATAATCTTAGTTGATTTCACCGTGTTATCGGTCCCGTGGTTTTTTACTCCTGGTTTTGGAGTTTTTCCACGTAAAAATCTTGCGTGTTATTTTTCATTTCCGCATTGGGTTTTATTGCGCAAAGATTTTTGAGTGTTTATTGTTTACACCTATTCACCCCCCTCTAGGTGTTTTTTCCCCTATTTAGATCATTATTTACATAACCCGACAAGTGGTATCAGAGAGGGAATAGGGTTGTAAACAATGGCTGAAGGTGGAAACATCAACAGACCCCCGTTTTTCGATGGAACAAATTATGCCTACTGGAAAGTACGGATGAAAGCATTTCTTATTTCCATCGACGAACGGGTGTGGCAATCTATCGAGTTAGGATGGTCAAATCCAACTGAAGTTATTGTTGATGTTCACACCATCAAACCTAGGTCGAAATGGACCAAGGAAGAGATAGACTTATCTTCTTACAATGGCAAAGGAATCAATGCTTTATTTAATGCCTTGTCTCAAACTGAATTCTCTCGCGTCTCAGCATGTGAGACTGCGAAAGAAATCTGGGATGTTCTTCAAGTTACACATGAGGGAACTAACCTTGTGAAGATTCAAAAGCTGCAAATGCTTACGAGCAGATTTGACTCTATTTTCATGGCAGAAAATGAATCATTCACAGACTACTATACACGATTGCAAGACATCGTAAACACATGTGCTAACTTGGGAGAGAAGATTCCAGAATTTAAAATTGTAAGAAAGATCTTAAGAACTCTTCCTGAATGATTTCGTTCCAAGGTTACGGCCATTGAAACTATTAAACACCCGGACGAAATCCGTGTAGAAGAATTAGTTGGTTCATTACAAACATATGAAATGACATTTCCTACTAACTATTCTTCTGGAAAAGCATCTACTTCTAAGTCTTCAGGTTTTGCGTTGAAAACTACAAAAGAAGAAGACGCGGATTCATCCTCCTCAGGCGATGACGAGAACCTATCTATGGAGGACTTTGAGAAGCAGCTTGCTCTCTTGACAAGAAATTTTCGCCGAAACTTTCGAAGGGGTAATTCTAGTAAAACTCCATCCTCCGGAAAGTGGAAGAAAGGCAAAGGTTTTTCAAGCCAAAAGTCAAGAAAGCAAGAAAGTTTTTCAAAGGATAAGAAAAGCTCAGAAGGACAAGTCCAATGCTTCAAGTACCGAGGATACGGCCATATCTCAACGGAGTGTCCAAATAAGAATCCGTCCAAGAAGAAGGCGATGCAAGCCGTCACTTGGGATGACACCTCAACGACAAATGAGACATCTTCAAGTGATGAAGAGAACAATGCAACGGCATTCCTCGCGTCCACATCTTCACCCTTCATATGCTTAATGGCAAGTACATCCGATTCATTGTCCAATTCCTCCCAGGTTGAAAAAACTGCAACGGACGATGAATCGAGTAACTCTGAAGGTGAAGATTTTGCTCTAGCCTACCACATGTTACGGCATTTTGGTATTGGCATATTTCGTGAGTCAAGTCAGTGAGTTGAGTCGGAGTCTTAAAGGGATCAAATTGTCAATCAGCAATCAAAGACTTAGAGAAGATTCAACAAGAGCTCAAGTTGACACTCAGTGTCTTGAATCTTGAAGATTGAAGTTGAAGAATTGTGGATCAGTTACATCAATCTCAAGAAGAAAGTATTCAAAAGGATCAGGTATGGTTAACTAAATAATTTTGGTGATCCGAATACTTTCTTATAGTATAGAAACACTTGGAAGAATTTTTAATTTCATAATAATCAAAAACTGGTGTTCGGACATGTTCAGGATCCGGATCAGGGCCAACGATCCGGATCCCGAAGGTTGTTGCTTCATACAAGACTTCGATCCGGATCCATGCAATTTCCGATCCGGATCCCGAATGTTAAGTTTTCTGATTTGTATGAACGATCCGGATCGGGCAATGCGATCCGGATCCCGAACCCTTGATTTTCTGGAATCGTCAATCTCGTTACGACGATCCGGATCGCAGTAAATCCGATCCGGATCGCCGTCCTGAAAATTTCCAGATAAGGTAAGTTTTTGATTCTTATCTCTTTCCAAAGGTTTCTAAACTATAAATAGACACTTAGGGTTTCTCAAAAACGTGGGAGCTACGGCCGATCAATTTATAAAACACTTGAGAGCAACCCTAGAGGCTAGGTTTTTATCGATCTTCTTCATAGCCTCTTTTAGGTCAATTCGATGGTTCTTTCAAGAACATATCTTTTGTCGAATTGATCTAATCTTTGCTTAGAGATTTCTTCTACGGTTCTTCATTGATAATCTAAGCAAAGGATCACCATCGAAATCAATATTCTTATCGACTGAGTTTGCGTCGTGGATTCGGCGTGGCATCGTGGATTCGGTGTGCTAAAGGCGTTTCGTGGATTCGAAACGTGTGCTCGTGGATTCGAGTGGCGTTCGTGGATTCGAACGTGTGCAGTGGGCGTGCAAAATCGGTGGAGCGCGAGGTCCAAGAAATTGAAGGAGGGGTTAAATCCGTGGAGACGGTAATCACCTTGTTATTCTTCTTTTCTTAGGGATTGTTATTGCGTGGATATCCAACCGGTCAGCGCAAGGTCCGAAGAAGCTGAAGGAGGGGTTGAGTCCGTGGAGTCGGTAATCACCTTGTTATTCTTCTATTCTTATTGGATTGTTATTGCGTGTTGGTCCCGTGGTTTTTCTCCTGGATTGGAGTTTCCACGTAAATCTCGGTGTGTTGTTTTTATTTTCCGCATTGGTTTTTATTTTGCACTGAGATTGAGTTTTTAAGTATTACACCTATTCACCCCCCCCTCTAGTTGTTTGATAGTACCTATTTAGATCCTTGTGGATCCTATAATAACTCTACAATTGGTATCAGAGCAGGTTTTAGGTTTATCTATCTTGATGGGTGAAAGTGGTAATATTTATAGACCTCCTCTTTTTGATGGGACTAATTATGCTTATTGGAAAGTGCGGATGAGAGCTTTTCTCATCGCAATTGATGAGCGAGTATGGCAATCCGTGGAATACGGTTGGGTGCATCCCGTTGAGGAAGTAGGAAATTCTACTACCCCAAAACCTCGCTCTAGATGGTCCAAAGAGGAATTTGAAAGATCTTCTTACAATGGGAAAGGTATGAACGCTTTATTTAATTCTCTTTCCTCGACTGAATTTACACGAATTTTCGCGTGTGAAACCGCGAAGGAAATTTGGGATATTCTCAAAATTACACATGAGGGTACTAATCTTGTAAAAATTCAAAAGCTCCAGATGCTTACAAGTCAATTTGACTCTATTCATATGGAAGAGCATGAATTGTTTACAGATTATTACACTAGACTTCAAGATGTAATAAATACATGTGCTAATTTAGGAGAAAAGATCCCGGAGTCGAAAGTTGTAAGAAAGATACTTCGGACTCTTCCGGAACGGTTTAGGGCAAAAGTTACCGCCATTGAAACCGTTAGTCATCCGGATGAGATGAGTGTAGAGGAATTAGTAGGTGCTTTGCAAACTTATGAAATGACTTTTCCTACTAATCAAGTTTCTTCCAAGTCTTCTTCTAAGCTTACAGGTATTGCATTCAAATCAACAAAGGAAGAAGATAGCGAATCAAGTTCCGACGATGAAATCTCTTTTGCCGATTTTGAAGAACAATTGGCGCGGATCGTAAAGAAATTTCGTCGGAAATTTTGGAAGAATCGAACCGATGGATCTTCATCCTCGAAACCATCAAAAGGATCATCGGGTTCTAAATCCTCTAAACTCAAAGGCTTTACAAAACCTTCTAAAGAAAAAGAAAAGGATGATTTCGAAGGGGAAATCCAATGCTATCGATGCAAAGGCTACGGCCATTTTTCAACGGATTGTCCTTCTAAGAAATCATATAGAAAGAAGGCTTTGCAAGCAAAAACTTGGGACGATTCTACTTCTAATGAATCGACCTCAAGTAAAGAGGAAAAAGTTGTTGCCTCTCATGCCTCTCATATTCCCTCTTCTAATGGTTGCTTATCATCTTTAATCACTGACTCTATTCCTTTGATTTTGCATGAAACATCAACAACCAGCGGAGAGTCATCAAGTGAGGGGGAGTCGGACGAAGAAGAACTCGTTGAGGCATATCAACAACTTCTTACGGAATCAAAGAAGATGGCCAAACATATTAAGAAGTTGAGGAAGCAACGACTTGAAGGTCAAGACGAGAATCAAGCTTTAAAGATAAAACTTCAAGATCTCGAGGAGGAACAAGGACGTTTATTGGATAACAATAAAATCCTCCAAGAAAAGCTAAACCAATCGGAGACAAACGCTGAATCATATATGGACAAGATTGGTTTTCTAGAAAAACAGTTTGAGGAGATTCATGTCACCAACCAAGTATTGACCAAGCAAGTTCATGAACTCAAATCCGACATACAAAGGCTTTCAACCGTTTCCAAGAAATTTGATTGTATATCCGGATTAGGTCAAACAAGCAAGGTTGGTTTGGGATTTAAAAAGGATCAAACTGTGAAGGCTTCAAGTTCCACAACTAAATTGAAAGGAAGAACCTGTCACCTATGTGGACTTGAAGGACATTTGGTGAAGGATTGCCCGAAAAAGAGAAAGAATAATTCTTCGGCAACTTCATCTACGGAGCGAACTCAACGGAATCAAAAGAAACATCAAGTCAAAGGAGTTCACTCAACCCACCAAAGGTCCGAGCCACAACATCAATCATACAAGTGGATCATTGCGAGGCAAAGACCTAAGGTGGATCAACAGTCAAAGCGGACAACCCCCGGCCACAACGAATCAAGACAACCCAAAATCCAGCGATTTTGGATTCGGAAAGGTGATATCTTTCCTTGTCTTAAGTTCTAAATAGCTTATGACTGTATGTAATGCTTTGATTAGTTTTCCTTTCATATTTTTCTTAATCTTTGCATTACATGTTTCTCAATGCTCTTCGTTTTTATACTTTGTTTTTGAACAAAAGGGTTTTTACTGAACAAGTGCATTGAATAAAAAGGGCTTCACTTTTATTCACTCCAAATTAATTTTATTTGGATTATCAACTTTACTCCTTAATCATAATCTTGAAGATACTTCATTATAGGAGTTTTTGATTTTATAAGCATCAAATTTTAGAAATCATGTGTGATCTTTAGATGCTTAATCTATCTCGGTTGTGTGAATTCATTGTGATAAACGTGAGACAACCGATAGACTAAAATTTGGGATTTAATTCTTTCACGTAAGAGATTGCATTCTTTCAAGGGTATTGAAATGATTTGCAAAAGATGTGGAAAGAGTTACATCCGAAAGGAGTGTGAAAACTACCACCACATGTAGGAAAGAGCTGCCACCCCGGTCGTCCGGTTTGTGTGTGAAGCTACCACATGTTATGGATGCTTGATAGTATTTTATGAGAAAATCTTTAGTTGAAGCATTTGGAGATTTATATGCAAAACTCTTATATTTTGAACAATCTCCTGGTTGGTATAAGGTGGGATAGTTGAAAGATGCTCAAAGAGCCACCCTTAGGTATTTTAGTGCTTATCTCAAATTTGAAAGGGTAAGAAATCAAATTGATGTCATTTGGAAATCTCTGTAAGTCATCTTTGTACATCCGTTACATCTTGATAGACTTTGGATCTCAAGATTATTTTTGATGACTTGTGTTTGATGAATATAACATGAAAAACTGTTTATAATGTTTTATCTTTGTTTTTCATGATTTAGGAGTAAATCTTTTTAATCTTGTAAAATTAATTGGATTGAATGACATCTATGTGATCTCATATTAATTTCAAGCACTTAAATTGTTTTCTTGATGGAATACAAATTGGTAATTCAATTATTTCAAAATCTGGATTTGTTTCAAGAAATTATTTGATTTTTGCTTTCTGGTACCGGTACGCAATCTGCATTTTTGTTATATACCGGAACTGAGCTTTTATCTCTCTTTCTCCATGAACTAATGTTGTTAGTGATTTCCTTTTGTCTAGTATGTTCACTGTTTGACAATTTGTGACAAAAAGGGGGAGAAGAGAAATGACGGAGATGAGATCATCAAGAGAGGACAAACGAAACGAAAATGGAAAAATGGGGGAGAACGGAAAATGATGATCGTACCACAAAGGGGGAGAACATAGATGCTCAAGAACATGGAGAACATGTTAGAGATGCTCAAGATAGGGGGAGACAAAGAAAGGTTGAAAGAGCTGGAAAAAACAAAAGAACCAAAAGGATGAATCAAATGTAGGATTTTAATTTCTAACGACTGACGTTTGATTTTGTTTGGAGTTTTGTTTTGCAGGAATTACATCACTTTAAGACTCCAAGTCCTAAGTCATAGAGTATGTTCTAGGACTGTTTGGTTCAAATGTAATTTTGTATTTATTGGATCTTTCACGCAAAGAAAATCAATGTTTTGGTGATAACATTGAATTTCGATTTTTGGTTTAAGATAAGTGACTTGAGCGCTTTTATGTATTTTTGGGTTTTGTCACGAAATTGCCAAAGGGGGAGATTGTTACGGCATTTTGGTATTGGCATATTTCGTGAGTCAAGTCAGTGAGTTGAGTCGGAGTCTTAAAGGGATCAAATTGTCAATCAGCAATCAAAGACTTAGAGAAGATTCAACAAGAGCTCAAGTTGACACTCAGTGTCTTGAATCTTGAAGATTGAAGTTGAAGAATTGTGGATCAGTTACATCAATCTCAAGAAGAAAGTATTCAAAAGGATCAGGTATGGTTAACTAAATAATTTTGGTGATCCGAATACTTTCTTATAGTATAGAAACACTTGGAAGAATTTTTAATTTCATAATAATCAAAAACTGGTGTTCGGACATGTTCAGGATCCGGATCAGGGCCAACGATCCGGATCCCGAAGGTTGTTGCTTCATACAAGACTTCGATCCGGATCCATGCAATTTCCGATCCGGATCCCGAATGTTAAGTTTTCTGATTTGTATGAACGATCCGGATCGGGCAATGCGATCCGGATCCCGAACCCTTGGTTTTCTGGAATCGTCAATCTCGTTACGACGATCCGGATCGCAGTAAATCCGATCCGGATCGCCGTCCTGAAAATTTCCAGATAAGGTAAGTTTTTGATTCTTATCTCTTTCCAAAGGTTTCTAAACTATAAATAGACACTTAGGGTTTCTCAAAAACGTGGGAGCTACGGCCGATCAATTTATAAAACACTTGAGAGCAACCCTAGAGGCTAGGTTTTTATCGATCTTCTTCATAGCCTCTTTTAGGTCAATTCGATGGTTCTTTCAAGAACATATCTTTTGTCGAATTGATCTAATCTTTGCTTAGAGATTTCTTCTACGGTTCTTCATTGATAATCTAAGCAAAGGATCACCATCGAAGTCAATATTCTTATCGACTGAGTTTGCGTCGTGGATTCGGCGTGGCATCGTGGATTCGGTGTGCTAAAGGCGTTTCGTGGATTCGAAACGTGTGCTCGTGGATTCGAGTGGCGTTCGTGGATTCGAACGTGTGCAGTGGGCGTGCAAAATCGGTGGAGCGCGAGGTCCAAGAAATTGAAGGAGGGGTTAAATCCGTGGAGACGGTAATCACCTTGTTATTCTTCTTTTCTTAGGGATTGTTATTGCGTGGATATCCAACCGGTCAGCGCAAGGTCCGAAGAAGCTGAAGGAGGGGTTGAGTCCGTGGAGTCGGTAATCACCTTGTTATTCTTCTATTCTTATTGGATTGTTATTGCGTGTTGGTCCCGTGGTTTTTCTCCTGGATTGGAGTTTCCACGTAAATCTCGGTGTGTTGTTTTTATTTTCCGCATTGGTTTTTATTTTGCACTGAGATTGAGTTTTTAAGTATTACACCTATTCACCCCCCCTCTAGTTGTTTGATAGTACCTATTTAGATCCTTGTGGATCCTATAATAACTCTACACCACAGACTTTTGAGGGATTCAAAGAAACTGGCTAAGCAAAACAAGGGGTTGAGAAGGAGATTGCAGGATCTCGAAGAAGAAGTAAAAAAGGTAACTTCTCTCTCGACCGGTCTTGAAATGGAAAGGGATAACCTGATAAAAGCAAATGCTTCACTTCAAGAGAAAAATGAGCATTTCGAGAAGATACATGTAACAATGATTGACAAAGCTGGTTACTTCTTGAAGCTCTACACCGAGGCCCGACAAGAAAAATTGGAGATGACAAATACTATTTTCCAACTCAAGGATGATTTAAAGAGATTCTCTTCTGGAAGGAGCAAGTTGGATAAATTACTTGGTCTTGGTCAAACAAACCGATTCGGCCTCGGATACACTCAAACTGGAGACATTCCTAGTTTGAGTAGAACAGTTTTTGTGCCCCACTCGGTAACTCCTCCGACGACGACGGAATTCTCAGCATACAACGACAACAACCCTACCTCACCCTCTTCGTGATCGTCAAGAACAAAGGTATGTTTTCGTTGTGGTTATGCAGGGCACATAAGAAGAAATTGCAAGAATGGAGCGCAAAGATCAAATCAAGCACATCTTGCAACTACTACCAATGAGTTCACTCCGCGCAAATCAAAGAAGGATCTTTCAAAAGGAAAGAGCATTGGTAGTACATCAAACAAGACGACGACGTCAAGGAAAAGCGATGGATCAATCAAGACGCTTTCACCAAAGGTATCAACTTCACAATCATTTCCGACGTACTCCAAAACTCAAAAGGTTTGGGTACGCAAAGGTGAAATCTTCCCTTGTCTTGTTGTTCATACTTCTTTACACGCTTATGATAATTCATCTTGGTATTTGGATAGTGGTTGTTCCCGTCACATGACCGGTGACAAAAACAGTTTTCAAACTTTAGAGAAAATCTCCGGAGGACATGTTGTTTTCGGAGACGGTCGTTCTTCCAAAATTGTTGGAAAGGGAACAATCGCTATTCCTGAAGGCCCGGTTTTGAACAATGTTTTATTTGTTGAAGGCCTAAAGACTAACCTCATTAGTATAAGTCAACTTTGTGACAATGGGTTCTCAGTTAATTTTTCTTCTGTAGAATGTGTTGTAACTGATAAGGACCAGGTATTCTTTTTAAAAGGGGTTAGATCGGAAAATAATTGCTATGTTGTTTCAAACAAAGTTTCTGAAAAATGTAACCTAGTTTCTTTGGATAATGAAACTATTTGGCATGAAAGACTAGGTCACATGAATTTTAAAGAACTAGCAAGGATTTCAAATAATGACGTGGTTAAGGGGGTTCCTAAACTTTTATTTAAAGAAAACATTGTGTGTGGTGGTTGTCAAAAGGGAAAACAATCAAGAGTTGCACACAAGAACTTGAACCACGTCGGTACCAAACGGCCCTTGGAATTACTGCATATGGATTTAATGGGGCCGATTCGTCAACCATCTTTGGGAGGTAAATGGTATATTTTTCTTTTGGTTGATGATTTCTCTAGGTATTCATGGGTAACTTTTTTTAAAAGAGAAAGCGGATACTTTCGACTCTTTTCATGAGGTTTGTCATCGTATTATGAATGAAAGAAATGAAAAGATCGTTCGTGTTCGAAGTGATAGAGGTGGAGAATTCATTAATTCTAAATTCATTGATTTTTGCACTTCCAATGGGATAAAACATGAATTCTCAGCACCCTATACACCTCAGCAGAATGGTGTTGTTGAGGGCAAAAACAGGGTTGTTCAAGAGATGGCGCGTGTGATGCTTCATAGCCGGAATTTACCGTTATATTTTTGGGCTGAAGCTGTGAACACCGCCGTCTATGTAATTAATCGAGTATATTTGCGCCCTGGAACTTTAAATACACCATATGAGCTGTGGTATAGTAGAAAACCAAATATCAAATATTTTCGTATCTTTGGGAGTCGATGTTTTATTCTGCGTGATCGCGAAAACCTTGGTAAGTTCGACTCTCGAAGCGACGAAGGGATTTTCATGGGTTATTCTACTAACAGTAGAGCATATCGGGTATTTAACTTGAAATCTAAAACGATGATAGAATCTATAAATGTTAAAGTAGATGAAGCTTTCCACTTTGCATCTGATAAATCTACCCTTGATATGTCTTTAGATGATGATACTCCTGTAAATGCATCTTCTCGTAATAACTCTTTCAATAAAGTTGATGCATCTAATGGTTCTTCAAGTTTATCTAATGTGCAGGAATTATCACATGTACCTCCGACTACTACGTTACCGCAAACGTTACGCATCTCCAAGGATCATCCGGAATCTAACATTATTGGAGACCCACAAGAAGGAGTTAGAACTCGGAGACAGTTGGTTTGTGAAGTCGCATGCTACGTCTCCATGATTGAACCAAAGAACATCGATGAAACTCTTCAGGATGACTACTGGATTGAAGCTATGCAGGAAGAGCTCCATCAGTTCGAACGAAACAAAGTCTGGGAATTAACAAAGCCTCCGAAGCAACACAACGTGATTAGTACTAAATAGATTTTCAAGAATAAGAAAAAAGAGGATGGTACCATCATTAGGAATAAAGCACGCTTAGTTGCTCAAGGCTACTCTCAAATAGAAGGTATAGACTTTGATGAAACGTTCGCCCCGGTAGCTAGACTCGAGTCAATTCGTATTTTATTCGCTATTGCTTGTCATTTTAAAATCAAACTCTTTCAAATGGACGTTAAGAGCGCGTTTTTAAATGGGTTTTTAAATGAGGAAGTTTATGTGGCTCAACCGAAAGGTTTTGTAGACTGTAAACAACCTAACCATGTTTTTCGTTTGAAAAAGGCTCTTTACGGTCTAAAACAAGCACCGCGAGCGTGGTACGAAAGGTTGACAAAGCACCTATTAGAAAAGGGCTATACTCGAGGGGGAGCTGACCGGACTCTCTTTGTGAAGCATTATCAGGATAATTTCATTGTGGCACAAATCTATGTCGATGACATTGTATTTGGGGCAACTAGAGACAATGATGCTTCTAAATTCGCAGAAACCATGGAAAGCGAATTTGAGATGTCAATGATGGGCGAACTGACATACTTTCTTGGATTGCAAGTGAAACAAAATGATGATGGCATCCATTTGTGTCAATCCAAGTCTGCAAGGGAGTTGGTGAAGAAATTCGATTTAGAAAACTCTAAAGATTTTCCGACTCCTATGGGAACTAGCAATAAGGGATTAGGAAGTGAATCTCTTAGTGAGAGTGTAGACGAGAAGCTTTATCGCAGCATGATAGGAAGTCTACTCTATCTTACAGCTAGTCGTCCGGATATATCCTTTAGTGTTGGGATTTGTGCGAGATATCAATCAGCACCAAAGGAGGTTCACCTGAAAGCGGTGAAAAGGATCATCCGGTACATCAAAGGAACTTTGAATTTCGGAATTTGGTATCCTATGGGAACAACGCTTGACATTATAGGATATTTAGATGCCGATTGGACAGGATCTGTGGATGATCGGAAGAGCACGAGTGGTGCATGTTTTCATCTTGGCCATTGCCTTGTTGCATGGCATAGTAAAAAGCAAAACTGCATTGCACTCTCGACTGCCGAAGTGGAATATATTTCAGCAGGTAGTTGTTCAACCCAACTCATTTGGATGAAAAGTGTGTTGAGCGACTTCCGAATTTCAGCAACTTCGGTAACGATTCTTTGTGACAACACAAGTGCTATAAACATTTCTAAAAACCCTGTGTTGCACTCGAGAACAAAACACATTGAACTTAGATATCATTTTCTAAGAGAGCTAGTTGAATCAAATATTCTTCAAATTTCCTACATTTCAACTGAGGATCAATTAGCTGACATCTTAACAAATCCTTTGGATCAAAAACGATTTATTCATTTGCGTAAGGCAATTGGAATGCTTTCCTTGAAATAATTCCTTTTGAAATCATTGCTTAGGTTAGGTTTTGTTTTTGTGTTTTTGTTCATTATCTATGCTTAGACATAGAACATTAATTGAGCATGCGTATTATTGACTTTAATAGCATCCTTTCGTTTATTTAGAAATTTATTATGTTTTGGATATCATAATAATTCATTTGATGCAATGATCATTTATGTCAATTAAATCATCTTGGTTTTGATCAAAGTCAATTTCTCTCTCAAATGATCTCTTGGTTTAGTTTTTATCTTATTTGACAATTGAGTCGAGTATGAAATTGAGATCAATTTTTGGTTGAATACTTTATATTTTAAATAATTGATAGCCATTTGAGGGGGAGTTAATGAAAATTGTTATGCTCAAAAGATGTGGAAAGAGTTACATCCCAATGTGGAGTGTGAAAACTACCACCACATGGAGGAAAGAGCTACCACCTCGGTCGTCCGAGTACTGTGTGCAGCTACCACATGTATACCAAGCATGGTTGTTCGAGTTGATTAAATAAAATGCTTTTTGGAATACTTGACTCTGTCAAATTCCAAGGTTGGTATAAGGTAGGGATTTTATTGAAAGATGCTCAAAGAGCCACTCCTTACAATAATTTGACTAGATATATTATCTAACTTATCTGGGATTTCAAACATCTATTGATCTTGGTATTTCATTTTCTTTACCAAATTGATGATTTGATAAAGGCATTACTCATAAGATCGTGATAGATGTAATTGAACTTGTTCAACTTTAAGGGATTTAATTTTTATAAATTTCTATTTCATTATTTGAATATTAATGATAGATTTAATATAATCTATTTCTCATGACATGAAACGATGATTTTTATTTAAAGTTGACATGCATAAGTGCTTACAATCTTTTTCTGGATTTTCTAGAATTTTTCGGAATTTTTCTGAAGAAAAAGTTTGGAGCCGATCCGGACTGGACAAGCCGATCCGGATCCCGAACGCAGGTATTTCCTGCGGGTAGCCGATCCGGACTGGATTCACGATCCGATCCGGACCGCGGCTAGGGTTTTATATAGAACAAAAGGGTTTTGATTTCTTCTTACTTCAATCTTTTGTTTCTAAGTCTCCAGACCTTCTCTCTCTAGAAAACAATCGATTTGGAGCCTTCCCAATCCATCTTCTTCGATTCAAAGTGAGTTCTTGTGATCAAAATCTCGGTTTTTCACAGTTTTTCATGTTTTTTCTCAAAACGTGATGAAAATTTTGTATCTTTTTCATTTTGGATTGGTTTTTGGTCAAATTTGTTTTGAAATAAGAACTCTGGGTAGATTAGTTTTGATTATATGCTAGGTATTCTCCTGATTAACGGATTTTTAGGCTTCGATTTATAAAATTTCGGTTTTAGGGCATATAATAGGAATTTTTGAAAATCATGGGTTTGATCTATTTTTAAAATTCTTTTGGCAAAACTAATTTTATACCTAGTCTCTCTACATGATAATGATTGTTTAGGTACAATTTTTTCAAATTTTTGAAAATAAACAATTTTTCGTGTTCTTGAGTTGTTGCTCACAGGTTCTTGAGTTTGAATAGCGACAATGGTGTTCTCACTGATAATAGTTTTGTTGGTTGCTATGGTCCATGCAAAACCAACTGACAAGCCTAAGAGAACCAGGAAAAGCAAGAAAACGAGAGATGATTCCGAGACAGAATCGGAAACTGAATCTATAGATTGGGATGAGCTTCAGGTTGAAGCAACTGCTCCCACTGCTTCGAAAGGGAAAGCCCCTGCAGAAACGTCAAAGGCAAAGGCTCCGCCTACCGCCGCTGAAAAAGGGAAAGCCCCCATGGAAACAAGCCCGATAAAGACAAAGAGGAAGAATGTTGCCAGAAAGAGAGGGAGTGCTCGAGGAATATCCATTGAGGAGCCACTTGCTAGCCAGCCTCCTCCACAAGATTTTATCAGCTCTGCAAGGATCAAGGATTTTGAAAATCGGGAATGCATTGGCGAAAGACATGTCAATGTCAAAGCACTGAAGGAACGATCTGCACTCTTTGGGACTCTGTTTGACCAGGCGGGTCTTGGCCCCATTTGCAATTTCCCTGAGTCCACTGGGTATTGTCTTCATTCGGTTAGAATGTTTTATCAAAATGCTTCAAGTCTAGTTGATCAGGAGGACGGACATCGAGAATTTCTAACAAAGGTTAGAAATATTAAGATTAAAGTCACACCTCAATTGATTGGAGTGGTGTTAGGGATGAAAGCCAGAGTTGATGGACCTAATTATCTGAAAAGTCAAATCTTCTCCACCAACTCCTGGAGAGTGGTCGTTGATGGAATTTGTCTTCCAGATACTCTGTCGATAGGAAATTCCGTTTTCTCAAAAGAACTTCGAGCAGAATATCGCTACGTGAACTTTATTGTTTGCTATAACATTCTTCCAAACATGCAAACAAAGGTTCTTCGATGGGATAGGATGTTATTTCTCTATCTTCTTGGAAACCCCGCAGTAGCTTTGGGATCAAATTTAAACATTCCTTATCTCAGTTGGTCAAGAATGGCATGCTATGTGGAACATGCTCACCCTACAGAGAGACTCCCCTATCCTATGATCATTATGCGCATCTTTCGGAAATTTAAGGTCGACACAAGTGCGAGCTCCTACATGCACAGTCTAGGTACAATCAATGAAACGACTATTGTGAAGTCTCTCTCCACTAAACAAGATGAGCCTCCATCACCTCCTCGCCGACGGAAAGCACAACCACAAGCAACAGCTTCACAACCACAAGCAACAGCTTCAGCTCCACCTCCAACAGCTTCCCCTTCAGAGGATGATGCTTCTGTTACATCTATTTATAGGGAACAACAATGACTCTCTTCCGAGCAAGAACGCATGTCCAATGAGTTCATTGAAATGAAGGAAGAAATAAAAGAGGTTAAAAAGACGCAGTCGTCCATGAATAAGCGATTAAAGAAAATTTTTCAAAAACTCGGATGCATCAGTTCGGACGATTCTGAGTAATCGTTTTTCTTCTAATCTCTTCTCATGCAGGTTTAGTTTCAGTTCTTCAGTTTTATTTTTAAACTCTTAACTCTCCATTTTTTTTTTTTTGCGATTTTGGCTTCTTTTGTGACAAAAAGGGGGAGAGAGAGATGAACAATGGTTTGTGAGAAGAACGTTAAACTTTGAACAACTTTGAACCTTGAAAGGTAAGTATCACAACTTTTGGTTTTGTATTGTGATTGCATGCATGTCTCGACTAACTATTCGACTAACTATTTGAGCATGTAATATTACTAACAAGTTGTTTGATTACTAACAAAGTTATGACATTTGGAATTTTATTGCTTAGAAGATATGTCGATGTTTGATTGTGATCTTATTACATATCTGAATGTCATGGTGAGTATAAACTCTATATCTGTTAGGTTTTGAATGCTAAATATTCTTGAGGTATCTAACGATTTTTTTGTCAAGAATGATTTCTTTTTGCAGAGAGTACAGATGTCTAAGTCTGGAGTTTGTTTTAGGAGTTTATTTCATGTATTTAATTTTGGATCTCCATTGTAAATTTTTGTTGTATGGTGATAGCAACAAAAATATTTTTTTGAATTTTCTTGAGTGGATTTGTGTTTTGTCACGAAACCGCCAAAGGGGGAGATTGTTAAGGAATTTGTTTTGGTGTATTTCGTGAAAGTTTTAAGTCTTGAAGATTGAAGATGAAGAAGTTTGGATCATATACTTCAATCTCAAGAAAGAAGAATTCAAAAGGATCAGGTACGTTTAACTAATTATTTTTGTTGATCCGAATACTTCGTATAGTGTAGAAACACTTGGATGAATTTTTAATTGCATAAAAATCAAAAACTGGACATGGGACATGTTCAGGATCCGGATCAGGCACGGCAGTCCGGATCCCGAACGGTGTTTGTTCATATGCAAATCCAGTCCGGATCCAAGCCATTTTTGATTCGGACCCCGAACATGGGTTTTGCTGAAATGTATGAACAGTCCGGATCAGGCATTTCAGTCCGGACCCCGAACGTTTGTTTTTCTGGAAAGAGTCTGTCTCGTTACGACAGTCCGGACCGCCATAATTCCAATCCGGACCGTCGTCCTGTAAAATTCCAGAAAAGGTTAGTTTTTGATTCTTATCCTCTTCCAACGGTTTCTAACTTATAAATAAACCCTATGATTCATTTTCTAGGGTAAGCCGAATAAATTCAAATACGGCCATAAAAAGAAAAATCCACCTATAGAGAAGAAAGGAAATCAATAGATCTAATTCTATGTTTCTTCATCTATATTGATTGATTTGATTCTAGGGTTTCAAACTCAGATTTTGAGTAGAATCAAATTAATGAATACTTAGATGGTATTTCCGATCTATTTCTAATCTAAGTATTCGGCGGATCATCACCACCCAAAAACAACGATTTTCCCAAAATCGGCGCGTGGACTCGCGTGGCCTTGTGGATTCAAGGTGCTACCGCTCTCGTGGATTCGGAGCGAGGTACGTTCGTGGATTCGAGACGTGCTACTGGGTGAAGACCGTGGATTCGGTCAGATGCTGTGGATTCGGCGTTGGACGCTAATCGTGGATTCGAGGAGCGTTGCGGAGCGAGCGGAGAAGATCAACTTGGAGCGTATGGAAAAAGGTTGAGTCGTCTGTGAGTGCGTTATATCACCTTTGTACGTGTTATAATCTTAGTTGATTTCACCGTGTTATCGGTCCCGTGGTTTTTTACTCCTGGTTTTGGAGTTTTTCCACGTAAAAATCTTGCGTGTTATTTTTCATTTCCGCATTGGGTTTTATTGCGCAAAGATTTTTGAGTGTTTATTGTTTACACCTATTCACCCCCCTCTAGGTGTTTTTTCCCCTATTTAGATCATTATTTACATAACCCGACAGAGGCGTGCCTTTACACTCTTTGGATCTACGAGTCGCAAGGATTGTCGTCGTGTTTTCGGGGAATTTTCTGAGATTCGCCCGAAGGTATACTTCTTTCCCCTTTACTGTGCAGAGTTTTACAGTTGTGTTTGTTGTGGACTTTCGCGCTCACCGCGTTGTGGAATTTGTAACTCGGCCACCGGGACTCGGATTTTGACGTGCAGGTACTCGTTTCGAAGGGCTCGACGCGACGATCACGTCCGTATTTTTGGTGGATTTTTCAGAGGCCGTTATGCAGGTAAAATTTGCACATCTTTGGGACTGGTTTCAGCAGATGGTGTATACTTGGATATTTTAGCATAAAGTGTAACTTTGGACCTTTTGTTGTACCCAGGAGGGTTCGCGAGTGTTTTTGGAACACTGCTGGGAGCCGAGGTTTGCGCGAGATTTACCGTGGATACGGGTTCAGCGGATTGTGCGTGCAAGTGGCCACGCTCTTCACCGACCCCAGGTTTGCCTTGGATTGAGCACTTCAGGTGGGTAGGCTTAATTTGGTAACTGTATAAGGTTTTTACATTATGGTGAATGTAAGTGCACTTGTGGGGATGTCACCCCTCTATGACTGATAGCAGGCATATTTGATGTACAACCGATATGAGCGAGAGGTAAGCAAGGAATGGCCTACTTGGGGGAGATTGGTATACCATAGTAGGAATGCTTTAACATGCTTTGCTAATATATGTTTCACCCACTTTTATCGTTTCTGAGGACAAAAGCATGCTTGTATGGACATGTGGTTAGGCCATCTTTTACTGCTGCACTACTTCTGGAACTTGACTTAGGAGAAACCATGCTTTTCCTTTCTCCTTCTTTGTTAGTCAGGTGGTCAGTGTTGCTCGGGTTCGAGGAGGGGTCTGGGTAGTGCAGTCGGGACGTGGTGTCTGGGACAGGTTGGATTAGTTGTGGGGCTTTGCGGCAACCGCGGATATTTGGCGGTTGACCGGATATTTATTTACGCACCAGATTGGGTATCTGAATTCTCTAGTGGACAGAGTTTCCCACTATTGAGTACTTTTGCATCTGATTGAGGACCGAGGCTTTCTTTAGTGGATGGAGTTTTCCACTTATCGTTTACTTGCATCCGATTGAGGTCGGGTCTTTCTTTAGTGGACAGAGTTCCCACTTTGATCAGAGTCTGTCACGCCCCAGAGGTTTAATTTAGCGGAAACGATTCACAAAAGGTATGTGTTTGGCGTGTTTAATTTTTTTTGAAAAACCTTCTTCCCCGGCGCGTGCCCAGACCCGCCGCATATACAGGATCACTCTGCAAATGGACAGAGTCTCCCCTGTATATGTACGGCGTCGCGACTCATACAATGTCCAAAAACGGGTAATCATTCAATCACAAGGGTTCAGACATACATCCATTCACGAAATGCTAAATAAATCTCACGGCCGATCAGTTTAACAAGATAAATCCACGGTTGTTGAAACGGCGCCCACCCGGCGCCCATATTTTGAAAACACCTTTCGAAAGCAACATAAACCCAGAGGTTTTGGAAAGCAGTGCCCACACGACACTTAGGTTTCGAAATCCCTTTTCGAATCCATAAATCCACAAGGTTTTGAAAACGGTGCCCACACGACACCTAGGTTTTGAAATTCAGTTTTCGCAATCTTTTCTTTGGTTTGCTCTTTGATTTTCTTAAAGCGGCCAACAGAGATGAAAAAGGAATTAAACAATTCAATAACTACCATGCCGACATCCACACCGACCCCACGAGGGTATCGAGAACCACACCACAGTCTACAACATAAATGAAATGCGAAAGGAAGAGGTAAAGTACTGTTCAGGTCTCCAGGGACCCAGAACCTCTAGCCGCGGCCTCACCGTCGCCCAACTCTCCCCCCCCTGTAGGACCCTGTCGCAAAGTGGGAAGTCAGCGACTAAACAAAAATGATAATAGCAAAGCAGGTAAAGAAAAACGTCCAACCGTAGTCTATCCGGAGCAACCACCCTCGCAAGGGAAAAGTAAAATCAAACACCTGTAAACCTGCAATACCCGATCCCGTCGGACAACTAAACCGACGGATCGCACCGCGCCCAAGTCGGACAACTAAACCGAATGGGTCGCACCGCTCCCACGTCGGACAACTAAACCGACGGGTCGCACCGCTCGCACCTCGGCGCCTCAAACCCCACAACTACATAAGGGGCCCCACTACGTCACCTCGTGGGTATACACGGGTCAATAGACCGCTTTTCCGGAAAAGCGCACCCTTTGCGGTGGCCAAACCGCGGGTGCGCGTGCTGCAGCCTCGAGCCAAGTAACCATAACCACCATCATGTCAGCATCATAATATATAACAAGAGTAAAACGGCAACATGTATAATCAAAAGTAAAACCGTAGCATATGCGATCGAAAGTAACCCGCTAACATGTATAATCAAAATCAAGGAAATAATGTGTGTACTCGAAGGTAGCCCGCCAACATATAATTATCAAAAGGAGAACGACCGCCGGAGACCGACGCTAAACACCACGAAGAAACCCAAGTACACATAAGATTGACCCCGTCCAACATGATAGAGTTAAATGCTAAGACTTAAAAATAAAACCCACCTGAATGTAGGCCGATCCCGAACTCCCGCTAGACTACCGGGAGGCTGGTGCTGAACTGCTGGGCCCTGAACAGAGACTGTAGTCAGAACTAGACTCACACATACCCATCCTGACAACACTACAGCAACACAACGCTAACACGGAATAATATAGCCGATTTACGGAACAAGGTCCGATTCTCGCTCAACAAGAGCCCACGGAACTCTAACAACCTGTCCAGCAGGTATGAAAAAGAAAACTGTCTAAAGACTGCCAGCGTGTCCCAATTACATTTAGATCCATAGTACATCATAATTATGTATAATAATACTACATTAATTACTGTTTCGACTCGTTCTTGAAATCCGGGGGTCCAAAATTAACGCCGTAAGTTTCAGCCTGTTCATAACGACGAGACCAAGGCCGTGCTTACAAGTTTGGCCTGACACGGATCCCGAGGGCAAAGTTGGCCCAACAAATACTAAGTCCAACAAGCCACTATGCTACAACTTAACCTATACATGATCAATCTGAGAGCTAACTAGAGCATGGTGATCAGCATGGACCATGTACAATGGGGCTCACCTGAGGCTTGCCGGAGGTTGGCCGGAACAGTAGCCGGAGCGGCACCCTAATCCGCAAGGAGCTCGGTTTGGGTGTTCTTGGAGCAAACTTGGTTCGGACCTGCTACAGAGTGGAGCACCAGGTAAATAGAGGTCGGTCCCAGAAGAATTTTTGTCCATGTGGGGTCGAGCCCCGGCGGCCGGAGGCGGCGGCGGCCGGAGTTAAGCCCGAAAAGAGCATTTCGGGTGTAACAGAAAACCCATCTACAGGAATCACCCTGGACCAAAATAAAATCATGGAGCTCCTCTAATTAATATTTACAGCTTACCTGTGGGGTTGGCCGGAGTCCGGAGCGCCGGAGATGGCCGGAGGAGAAGATCGTGGCCGGCTCGGGTGCAACTCTGGAGATCACAAACCCCACGTTAAAGATGCCATGCAGGGTGATGGGCAAACTCCAAAAGGTCCAAGAAGCTTACCTGTGCGGTTTTCCGGTGCCGGGAGACGCCGGCAAAGCGCGGCGGCGGAGCTCGGTTGGAGCTCCAAACCCGTCAATGGCGGATTCTGGCCGACTAGCTCCGGTCCGGAGAAACTTGGACCGGTAGCTCCCACTTGGTGCCAGGAAGCTCGGTGCAGAGGTGGCCGGCGTTGGGAGGCCGCGGCGGCGCCGGACGGCCGAGCTCGGCCGAGGTTGAAGAAGGCCCGTATCTAGGGCACACCCGACTGGCCCCGATCTTGATCCGATGATGCTCAGACCTCGTGGAGGTGTTGCATTCGCCAAGAGAAGTCGATCCAACGGTGCCGATCTTTAGTTGAACGGCCGGATCAAGGCGGTGCCCGCGATCGTCCAAAACGGTGTTTTCCGGCCGACAAGGTTCCCGCCGGCGATCGGGGCGGCAGCAGTGGCTCAGGCTGCAACCAGATGATCTCCTCGATGTCAGAAGTACGTTGTCCATGCCCAAATGCCATGGTTACATCAAAAGTTCCAAGAACTTACCTTCACCGGAGTTTGGGAAGGAGAGGAGTGGCCCCGCGGCGGCGCAGGGCGGCGGCCGACGTCGGATCACCCCGGGCTCGGGTGCGTCTTCACCGAGGAGTCCTCAGGTGCAGACTTGATCAAGTTGAGTCCCTCCCAACACTTCCTCACCAAGTCATCCGAAGAACAAGAAAGTCTCTTGATCTCTCTCTTCTCCGGCGGCGTGGTGGCGGCGGCCGGTGCGGGGAGGCTCCGGGAAGCGCGGCAGAGGGGAGGAGTTTGTTGTAAGGTGCGGCTAGGGCAAGGGTTTTAGGGTTTCATGTATGGAACCCTAGCTCGTATGCATAGCTATTATAGAGTTTGGCAAAACTTGCATTTTAGTCCCTCCAAGCAACCTATTTGCTGATAGGTCCTCCACAGCAACTTCAATTTGCACTCAGGTCCTTCTCTAAGAGTAGGCACGCAAATCAAGGTAGGTTTTATAGGATTCTATGTGCAAAAAATCACATTTTTCGACTTATTTCACACTTTTTGAGGCGTTTCGGTCATCAAAACGAAAAATGGACTGCGCCTTGACGTCCGGCTCGACGAGACCTATCAGGTAGCGATCTTAGTTTGCCGCATTCGATCCCCTACCATTTTAAAAACCATCAAATACTATGAAATAAATAGTTCCGCACGCTTTGCGATGCTTCTGGCTCGTCAAACGGAAATTTGGTCAACGCCACTGCGCTCAGAACGACGACGCCCTTCAGATCGACTACCTGAATCGTCAGATTCGGACTCCAGACAGTCGATCGGCCGACGTTGGCTCGCGAGGGAATTAAATCCGGGAGTTACTATTCATTTCCCCAATCACTTAAGTCGCGGGTCCCACTAGTTTCCTTACTCATTTCAGGACGATCCGACCGTTGGATCGACAAACGGTCTATACAATTTTCACTCGATTCGATGAGAGTCACACTGGAGACCTCAGATTTTCAAGATTAGACCCGGATCGAAAAGGCAGAATTTGTGCTTCGACGATTGTGCCGTTCGCACATCGGTAAACCGACCACTAAAGTTAACTTTGTTTCCTCGCACACTTTCGCACCTGAAAAACCCTCTTTACACTAACACAGTTTTCCCGAGTATTACATCACTCACACCTTAAAAGAAGTTTCGTCCTCGAAACTTGAACACACCAGGAATCCCATAAATGGGGAAAGTGCCCAACCATATCCAACTTGCACTCCCAAATGGCTTCGCGCCCCTCATGATCCGCTCGTTTCTCTCTGGCACTAGGAGAGATTGCAGTTTCTCCGCCGGGCGCTGACGTTCGGCCTTTATTCGATGACCGACCCAAAAGCGAGCCACGCGTTGTGCTACATCCCTTGTCAATTTAAGCCACCAACAGTCTGCTGTTGATCCGTCCTGCTACGTAATCGCGGTTACCGGTATGTCTCCTGTCTGACCCTTACCGCTCCAGGCATCGACTGCTCCACTTGTCTTTCCGGAGTGATCTTGATTGGACGCATCGTTTCCTTGAGTTGCTTGGTCGTAAAGGCCTTAACTCTCCCCCGCGATGCCCAAACTCACACCTTTGGAGTTTGGCCTACCCTCTCTGGTCCCTGAGGGTCTGAAAGGTCACCCGAAGACGCTCCTTGTTCGTACGCAAGTTTACCCAAGAAGGGTCTGGAAACCTTCTGTTCATCAAACCCACGAACACCGTTGGGGCGCTCACTAATCCAACCCCGGAGCGATGACACGCGAAACGCCATATATCTCATGGCGAAACTCGGTGGTAACCCTGAACGAAAAACTATCGGACTGAACCGCCCTAAGATTTCAGACAGACGACGGCTCGACCCGCCTGGCAACCCTACCGTCCCGTCTCTCTTGATCGAAACAACCTAAGTAAGCCTGCTCCTCGACTTGGAGTTCCCTGCTATGACGCTACTGGTTCGCGGACCACCTCTGACGGTGTCGAGTAGTCAGCAGCCAAAGTCTTGCGATATGTCGAGGTACCCCGGTCCTACCACCAAACCCGGACCGACGGCCCCTAAATGCCCAAACTAACCCGACCACAAAGGGGGAAGCCACACTAATACCTTTACACAACTCCAGGATGTGCCAATCCAACTAGCCGGGTCACCGCCTACAAGTAATCTTCCTTTGAAAACGATGAACCCACCCGTCGCCAACACGGACTACTTCCACCCGTCACCACACGGGCCACTAGCTCGGAGCATAACCACCATCCCGGGTTGTCCGTTCCGATTGTCCGTTCTACCGAGGCGACGGTCAAAACTAACGCTAGGTTTCAGCTCTAGGTCCTGCCACGAGGCCTACCCCATAGAGGAAGTTGCATGCAGGGCATCCTAGCCGAGAGTGACCAATGCCAGAACGCCGTGCGATCAACAACCCCCCGTTGACCCGTACTGCCTCACAATCACTAAACTTGCAACCCAAATCCTCAAGACTATACCTTGGTCATGGGAAGCTGGCGACGACAATCCAAGAAATACGGTCCTATATCCGTCTTAGCGCCGAAGGGGTGCGACACTCTGGTTAACCCCTACCGCTCGGTCCCAATCTATTGCCCCTCCAAGCACCGTGCACCGAACCGAGCTGCACACCCCCAGACCAAACGCTCACTTTCCCAACTAGGAGTATTCTAAGCTCTAGGTCCGCTCAACCAAACTCGAGCCCATACGTAACAAGATTTGCTAGCCCCGGGAGTTTCCTTTCTCAACCCAAAGGAGAACCCCAAGACCCCATCTCGATGATTTCTAACACCATCGCAGTGTCTACAGTAAAAGCCGAACTATGGGTGACCACCATAAGGGAAGAGTCCTCATTCCCACCCATACCTTGTCCAAATGCAAAAGAATCGGTCGACTATCTGCTGTAACCTAAAACCAGTAGACCTAGAAGTTACAATTTTAGACAAGAGGCTCCCCAGTTGCTCACGACCGACAAGGCGGCCGACCCACTAACCAACACCGGTGGGTTACTCTACCACCAGTCGCCATCACTAACGATGACCAAAACGTCGGCAGAGGAAGGGATTCGGAAAACAAAAGCCGGCGCAACGATCTGCTGTGATAGCAGCCGCACCAAGTGCAGGAACCCCGTCAGCAGGCCCACCGTGTCCCGTGTTGGTTGCTTAATCCATTGTTTCCTAGCAACCCACAAGACCCCGGTGGCAGCCGGCCTCGACCCCAGCCTCCAATCCAACACAACTACTCAAGCCAAAACAACACGACTATACAAGCACGCCGACCCGGCTAAACCGGGAAACAAAACTTAATCCGTACACACACACAACACAAGTCAGCTCTAGATTCTGCTAGTAAAGCACTCAACCAACTATCGAGAAAAGGGACCTTTACTCCCCCCCCCCCGATCACTCGTGTTCTTCACTCCTATGCCCTATACATTTCATTCATTTGTAGCTAAGTGTGGTATCTCCGTGGATGTCGGACACTGACTGTTGTGATTGAAGAAAGTCTCTGATACCATCTTAATCTGTCACGCCCCGGAGGTTTAATTTAGCAGAAATGATTCACAAAAGGTATGTGTTTGGCGTGTATAATTTTTTTTGAAAAACCTTCTTCCCCGGCGCGTGCCCAGACCCGCCGCATATACAGGATCACTCTGCAAACGGACAGGGTCTCCCCTGTATATGCACGGCGTCGCGACTCATACAATGTCCAAAAACGGGTAATACAACCATTCACGAAATGCTAAATAAATCTCACGGCCGATCAGTTTAACAAGATAAATCCACGGTTGTTGAAACGGCGCCCACCCGGCGCCCATATTTTGAAAACACCTTTCGAAAGCAACATAAACCCAGAGGTTTTGGAAAGCAGTGCCCACACGACACTTAGGTTTTGAAATCCCTTTTCGAAATCCATAAATCCACAAGGTTTTGAAAACGGTGCCCACACGACACCTAGGTTTTGAAATTCAGTTTTCGCAATCTTTTCTTTGGTTTGCTCTTTGATTTTCTTAAAGCGGCCAACAGAGATGAAAAAGGAATTAAACAATTCAATAACTACCATGCCGACATCCACACCGACCCCACGAGGGTATCGAGAACCACACCACAGTCTACAACGTAAATGAAATGCGAAAGGAAGAGGTAAAGTACTGTTCAGGTCTCCAGGGACCCAGAACCTCTAGCCGCGGCCTCACCGTCGCCCAACTCTCCCCCCCCTGTAGGACCCTGTCGCAAAGTGGGAAGTCAGCGACTAAACAAAAATGATAATAGCAAAGCAGGTAAAGAAAAACGTCCAACCGTAGTCTATCCGGAGCAACCACCCTCGCAAGGGAAAAGTAAAATCAAACACCTGTAAACCTGCAATACCCGATCCCGTCGGACAACTAAACCGACGGATCGCACCGCGCCCAAGTCGGACAACTAAACCGAATGGGTCGCACCGCTCCCACGTCGGACAACTAAACCGACGGGTCGCACCGCTCGCACCTCGGCGCCTCAAACCCCACAACTACATAAGGGGCCCCACTACGTCACCTCGTGGGTATACACGGGTCAATAGACCGCTTTTCCGGAAAAGCGCACCCTTTGCGGTGGCCAAACCGCGGGTGCGCGTGCTGCAGCCTCGAGCCAAGTAACCATAACCACCATCATGTCAGCATCATAATATATAACAAGAGTAAAACGGCAACATGTATAATCAAAAGTAAAACCGTAGCATATGCGATCGAAAGTAACCCGCTAACATGTATAATCAAAATTAAGGCAATAATGCGTGTACTCGAAGGTAGCCCGCCAACATATAATTATCAAAAGGAGAACGACCGCCGGAGACTGACGCTAAACACCACGAAGAAACCCAAGTACACATAAGATTGACCCCGTCCAACATGATAGAGTTAAATGCTAAGACTTAAAAATAAAACCCACCTGAATGTAGGCCGATCCCGAACTCCCGCTAGACTATCGGGAGGCTGGTGCTGAACTGCTGGGCCCTGAACAGAGACTGTAGTCAGAACTAGACTCACACATACCCATCCTGACAACACTACAGCAACACAACGCTAACACGGAATAATATAGCCGATTTACGAAACAAGGTCCGATTCCCGCTCAACAAGAGCCCACGGAACTCTAACAACCTGTCCAGCAGGTATGAAAAAGAAAACTGTCTAAAGACTGCCAGCGTGTCCCAATTACATTTAGATCCATAGTACATCATAATTATGTATAATAATACTACATTAATTACTGTTTCGACTCGTTCTTGAAATCTGGGGGTCCAAAATTGACGCCGTAAGTTTCAGCGTGTTCATTACGACGAGACCAAGGCCGTGCTTACAAGTTTGGCCTGACACGGATCCCGAGGGCAAAGTTGGCTCAACAAATACTAAGTCCAACAAGCCACTATGCTACAACTTAACCTATACATGATCAATCTGAGAGCTAACTAGAGCATGGTGATCAGCATGGACCATGTACAATGGGGCTCACCTGAGGCTTGCCGGAGGTTGGCCGGAACAGTAGCCGGAGCAGCACCCTAATCCGCAAGGAGCTCGGTTTGGGTGTTCTTTGAGCAAACCTGGTTCGGACCTGCTATAGAGTGGAGCACCAGGTAAATAGAGGTCCCAGAAGAATTTTTGTCCATGTGGGGTCGAGCCCCGGCGGCCGGAGGCGGCGGCGGCCGGAGTTAAGCCCGAAAAGAGCATTTCGGGTGTAACAGAAAACCCATCTACAGGAATCACCCTGGACCAAAATAAAATCATGGAGCTCCTCTAATTAATATTTACAGCTTACCTGTGGGGTTGGCCGGAGTCCGGAGCGCCGGAGATGGCCGGAGGAGAAGATCGTGGCCGGCTCGGGTGCAACTCTGGAGATCACAAACCCCACGTTAAAGATGCCATGCAGGGTGATGGGCAAACTCCAAAAGGTCCAAGAAGCTTACCTGTGCGGTTTTCCGGTGCCGGGAGACGCCGGCAAAGCGCGGCGGCGGAGCTCGGTTGGAGCTCCAAACCCGTCAATGGCGGATTCTGGCCGACTAGCTCCGGTCCGGAGAAACTTGGACCGGTAGCTCCCACTTGGTGCCAGGAAGCTCGGTGCAGAGGTGGCCGGCGTCGGGAGGCCGCGGCGGCGCCGGACGGCCGAGCTCGGCCGAGGTTGAAGAAGGCCCGTATCTAGGGCACACCCGACTGGCCCCGATCTTGATCCGATGATGCTCAGACCTCGTGGAGGTGTTGCATTCGCCAAGAGAAGTCAATCCAACGGTGCCGATCTTTAGTTGAACGGCCGGATCAAGGCGGTGCCCGCGATCGTCCAAAACGGTGTTTTCCGGCCGACAAGGTTCCCGCCGGCGATCGGGGCGGCAGCAGTGGCTCAGGCTGCAACCAGATGATCTCCTCGATGTCAGAAGTACGTTGTCCATGCCCAAATGCCATGGTTACATCAAAAGTTCCAAGAACTTACCTTCACCGGAGTTTGGGAAGGAGAGGAGTGGCCCCGCGGCGGCGCAGGGCGGCGGCCGACGTCGGATCACCCCGGGCTCGGCTGCGTCTTCACCGAGGAGTCCTCAGGTGCAGACTTGATCAAGTTGAGTCCCTCCCAACACTTCCTCACCAAGTCATCCGAAGAACAAGAAAGTCTCTTGATCTCTCTCTTCTCCGGCGGCGTGGTGGCGGCGGCCGGTGCGGGGAGGCTCCGGGAAGCGCGGCAGAGGGGAGGAGTTTGTTGTAAGGTGCGGCTAGGGCAAGGGTTTTAGGGTTTCATGTATGGAACCCTAGCTCGTATGCATAGCTATTATAGAGTTTGGCAAAACTTGCATTTTAGTCCCTCCAAGCAACCTATTTGCTGATAGGTCCTCCACAGCAACTTCAATTTGCACTCAGGTCCTTCTCTAAGAGTAGGCACGCAAATCAAGGTAGGTTTTATAGGATTCTATGTGCAAAAAATCACATTTTTCGACTTATTTCACACTTTTTGAGGCGTTTCGGTCATCAAAACGAAAAATGGACTGCGCCTTGACGTCCGGCTCGACGAGACCTATCAGGTAGCGATCTTAGTTTGCCGCATTCGATCCCCTACCATTTTAAAAACCATCAAATACTATGAAATAAATAGTTCCGCACGCTTTGCGATGCTTCTGGCTCGTCAAACGGAAATTTGGTCAACGCCACTGCGCTCAGAACGACGACGCCCTTCAGATCGACTACCTGAATCGTCAGATTCGGACTCCAGACAGTCGATCGGCCGACGTTGGCTCGCGAGGGAATTAAATCCGGGAGTTACTATTCATTTCCCCAATCACTTAAGTCGCGGGTCCCACTAGTTTCCTTACTCATTTCAGGACGATCCGACCGTCGGATCGACAAACGGTCTATACAATTTTCACTCGATTCGATGAGAGTCACACTGGAGACCTCAGATTTTCAAGATTAGACCCGGATCGAAAAGGCAGAATTTGTGCTTCGACGATTGTGCCGTTCGCACATCGGTAAACCGACCACTAAAGTTAACTTTGTTTCCTCGCACACATTCGCACCTGAAAAACCCTCTTTACACTAACACAGTTTTCCCGAGTATTACATCACTCACACCTTAAAAGAAGTTTCGTCCTCGAAACTTGAACACACCAGGAATCCCATAAATGGGGAAAGTTCCCAACCATATCCAACTTGCACTCCCAAATGGCTTCGCGCCCCTCATGATCCGCTCGTTTCTCTCTGGCACTAGGAGAGATTGCAGTTTCTCCGCCGGGCGCTGACGTTCGGCCTTTATTCGATGACCGACCCAAAAGCGAGCCACGCGTTGTGCTACATCCCGTGTCTATTTAAGCCACCAACAGTCTGCTGTTGATCCGTCCTGCTACGTAATCGCGGTTACCGGTATGTCTCCTGTCTGACCCTTACCGCTCCAGGCATCGACTGCTCCACTTGTCTTTCCGGAGTGATCTTGATTGGACGCATCGTTTCCTTGAGTTGCTTGGTCGTAAAGGCCTTAACTCTCCCCCGCGATGCCCAAACTCACACCTTTGGAGTTTGGCCTACCCTCTCTGGTCCCTGAGGGTCTGAAAGGTCACCCGAAGACGCTCCTTGTTCGTACGCAAGTTTACCCAAGAAGGGTCTGGAAACCTTCTGTTCATCAAACCCACGAACACCGTTGGGGCGCTCAATAATCCAACCCCGGAGCGATGACACGCGAAACGCCATATATCTCATGGCGAAACTCGGTGGTAACCCTGAACGAAAAACTATCGGACTGAACCGCCCTAAGATTTCAGACAGACGACGGCTCGACCCGCCTGACAACCCTACCGTCCCGTCTCTCTTGATCGAAACAACCTAAGTAAGCCTGCTCCTCGACTTGGAGTTCCCTGCTATGACGCTACTGGTTCGCGGACCACCTCTGACGGTGTCGAGTAGTCAGCAGCCAAAGTCTTGCGATACGTCGAGGTACCCCGGTCCTACCACCAAACCCGGACCGACGGCCCCTAAATGCCCAAACTAACCCGACCACAAAGGGGGAAGCCACACTAATACCTTTACACAACTCCAGGATGTGCCAATCCAACTAGCCGGGTCACCGCCTACAAGTAATCTTCCTTTGAAAACGACGAACCCACCCGTCGCCAACACGGACTACTTCCACCCGTCACCACACGGGCCACTAGCTCGGAGCATAACCACCATCCTGGGTTGTCCGTTCCGATTGTCCGTTCTACCGAGGCGACGGTCAAAACTAATGCTAGGTTTCAGCTCTAGGTCCTGCCACGAGGCCTACCCCATAGAGGAAGTTGCATGCAGGGCATCCTAGCCGAGAGTGACCAATGACAGAACGCCGTGCGATCAACAACCCCCCGTTGACCCGTACTACCTCACAATCACTAAACTTGCAACACAAATCCTCAAGACTATACCTTGGTCATGGGAAGCTGGCGACGACAATCCAAGAAATACGGTCCTATATCCGTCTTAGCGCCGAAGGGGTGCGACACTCTGGTTAACCCCTACCGCTCGGTCCCAATCTATTGCCCCTCCAAGCACCGTGCACCGAACCGAGCTGCACACCCCCAGACCAAACGCTCACTTTCCCAACTAGGAGTATTCTAAGCTCTAGGTCCGCTCAACCAAACTCGAGCCCATACGTAACAAGATTTGCTAGCCCCGGGAGTTTCCTTTCTCAACCCAAAGGAGAACCCCAAGACCCCATCTCGATGATTTCTACCACCATCGCAGTGTCTACAGTAAAAGCCGAACTATGGGTGACCACCATAAGGGAAGAGTCCTCATTCCCACCCATACCTTGTCCAAATGCAAAAGAATCGGTCGACTATCTGCTGTAACCTAAAACCAGTAGACCTAGAAGTTACAATTTTAGACAAGAGGCTCCCCAGTTGCTCACGACCGACAAGGCGGCCGACCCACTAACCAACACCGGTGGGTTACTCTACCACCAGTCGCCATCACTAACGATGACCAAAACGTCGGCAGAGGAAGGGGTTCGGAAAACAAAAGCCGGCGCAACGATCTGCTGTGATAGCAGCCGCACCAAGTGCAGGAACCCCGTCAGCAGGCCCACCGTGTCCCGTGTTGGTTGCTTAATCCATTGTTTCCTAGCAACCCACAAGACCCCGGTGGCAGCCGGCCTCGACCCCAGCCTCCAATCCAACACGACTACTCAAGCCAAAACAACACGACTATACAAGCACGCCGACCCGGCTAAACCGGGAAACAAAACTTAATCCGTACACACACACAACACAAGTCAGCTCTAGATTCTGCTAGTAAAGCACTCAACCAACTATCGAGAAAAGGGACCTTTACTCCCCCCCCCCCGATCACTTGTGTTCTTCACTCCTATGCCCTATACATTTCATTCATTTGTAGCTAAGTGTGGTATCTCCGTGGATGTCGGACACTGACTGTTGTGATTGAAGAAAGTCTCTGATACCATCTTAATCTGTCACGCCCCGGAGGTTTAATTTAGCAGAAACGATTCACAAAAGGTATGTGTTTTGGCGTGTATATTTTTTTTTGAAAAACCTTCTTCCCCGGCGCGGTGCCCAGGGACCCGCCGCATATACAGGATCACTCTGCAAACGGACAGGGTCTCCCCTGTATATGCACGGCGTCGCGACTCATACAATGTCCAAAAACGGGTATCATTCAATCACAACGGTTTCAGACATACTCCATTCACGAAATGCTAAATAAATCTCACCGGCCGATCAGTTTAACAAGATAAATCCACGGTTGTTGAAACGGCGCCCACCCGGCGCCATATTTTGAAAACACCTTTCGAAAGCAACATAAACCCAGAGGTTTTGGAAAAGCAGTGCCCACACGACACTTTGGTTTTGAAATCCCTTTTCGAAATCCATAATCCACAAGGTGTTTGAAAACGGTGCCCACACGACACCTAGGTTTTGAAATTCAGTTTTCGCAATCTTTTCTTTGGTTTGCTCTTTGATTTTCTTAAAGCGGCCAACAGAGATGAAAAAGGAATTAAACAATTCAATAACTACCATGCCGACATCCACACCGACCCCACGAGGGTATCGAGGACCACACCACAGTCTACAACGTAAATGAATGCGAAAGGAAGAGGTAAAGTACTGTTCAGTTCTCCAGGGACCCAGAACCTCTAGCCGCGGCCTCACCGTCGCCCAACTTCTCCCCCCCCTGTAGGACCCTGTCGCAAAGTGGGAAGTCAGCGACTAAACAAAAATGATAATAGCAAAGCAGGTAAAGAAAAACGTCCAACCGTAGTCTATCCGGAGCAACCACCCTCGCAAGGGAAAAGTAAAATCAAACACCTGTAACCTGCAATACCCGATCCCGTCGGACAACTAAACCGACGGATCGCACCGCGCCCAAGTCGGACAACTAAACCGAATGGTCGCACCGCTCCCACGTCGGACAACTAAACCGACGGGTCCGCACCGCTCGCACCTCGGCGCCTCAAACCCCACAACTACATAAGGGGCCCCACTACGTCACCTCGTGGTATACACGGGTCAATAGACCGCTTTTCCGGAAAAGCGCACCCTTTGCGGTGGCCAAACCGCGGGTGCGCGTGCTGCAGCCTCGAGCCAAGTAACCATAACCACCATCATGTCAGCATCATAATATATAACAAGAGTAAAAACGGCAACATGTATAATCAAAAGTAAAACCGTAGCATATGCGATCGAAAGTAACCCGCTAACATGTATAATCAAAATTAAGGCAATAATGCGTGTACTCGAAGGTAGCCCGCCACATATAATTATCAAAAGGAGAACGACCGCCGGAGACTGACGCTAAACACCACGAAGAAACCCAAGTACACATAAGATTGACCCCCGTCCAACATGATAGAGTTAAATGCTAAGACTTAAAAATAAAACCCACCTTAATGTAGGCCGATCCCGAACTCCCGCTAGACTATCGGGAGGCTGGTGCTGAACTGCTGGGCCCTGAACAGAGACTGTAGTCAGAACTAGACTCACACATACCCATCCTGACAACACTACAGCAACACAACGCTAACACGGAATAATATAGCCGATTTACGGAACAAGGTCCGATTCCCGCTCAACAAGAGCCACGGAACTCTAACAACCTGTCCAGCAGGTATGAAAAAGAAAACTGTCTAAAGGACTGCCAGCGTGTCCAATTACATTTAGATCCATAGTACATCATAATTATGTATAATAATACTACATTAATTACTGTTTCGACTCGTTCTTGAAATCTGGGGGTCCAAAATTGACGCCGTAAGTTTCAGCGTGTTCATTACGACGAGACCAAGGCCGTGCTTACAAGTTTGGCCTGACACGGATCCCGAGGGCAAAGTTGGCCCAACAAATACTAAGTCCAACAAGCCACTATGCTACAACTTAACCTATACATGATCAATCTGAGAGCTAACTAGAGCATGGTGATCAGCATGGACCATGTACAATGGGGCTCACCTGAGGCTTGCCGGAGGTTGGCCGGACAGTAGCCGGAGCAGCACCCTAATCCGCAAGGAGCTCGGTTTGGGTGTTCTTTGAGCAAACCTGGTTTCGGACCTGCTACAGAGTGGAGGCACCAGGTAAATAGAGGTCCCAGAAGAATTTTTGTCCATGTGGGGTCGAGCCCCGGCGGCCGGAGGCGGCGGCGACCGGAGTTAAGCCCGAAAAGAGCATTTCGGGGTGTAACAGAAAACCCTCTACAGGAATCACCCCGGACCAAAATAAAATCATGGAGCTCCTCTAATTAATATTTACCGCTTACCTGTGGGTTGGCCGGAGTCCGGAGCGCCGGAGATGGCCGGAGGAGAAGATCGTGGCCGGCTCGGGTGCAACTCTGGAGATCACAAACCCCACGTTAAAGATGCCATGCAGGGTGATGGCAAACTCCAAAAGGTCCAAGAAGCTTACCTGTGCGGTTTTCCGGTGCCGGGAGACGCCGGCAAAGCGCGGCGGCGGAGCTCGGTTGGAGCTCCAAACCCGTCAATGGCGGATTCCGGCCGACTAGCTCCGGTCCGGAGAAACTTGGACCGGTAGCTCCCACTTGGTGCCAGGAAGCTCGGTGCAGAGGTGGCCGGCGTCGGGAGGCCGCGGCGGCGCCGGACGGCCGAGCTCGGCCGAGGTTGAAGAAGGCCCGTATCTAGGGCACACCCGACTGGCCCCGATCTTGATCCGATGATGCTCAGACCTCGTGGAGGTGTTGCATTCGCCAAGAGAAGTCGATCCAACGGTGCCGATCTTTAGTTGAACGGCCGGATCAAGGCGGTGCCCGCGATCGTCCAAAACGGTGTTTTCCGGCCGACAAGGTTCCCGCCGGCGATCGGGGCGGCAGCAGTGGCTCAGGCTGCAACCAGATGATCTCCTCGACGTCAGAAGTACGTTGTCCATGCCCAAATGCCATGGTTACATCAAAAGTTCCAAGAACTTACCTTCACCGGAGTTTGGGAAGGAGAGGAGTGGCCCCGCGGCGGCGCAGGGCGGGCGGCCGACGTCGGATCACACCCCGGGCTCGGCTGCGTCCTTCACCGAGGAGTCCTCAGGTTGCAGACTTGATCAAGTTGAGTCCCTCCCAATCACTTCCTCACCAAGTCATCCGAAGAACAAGAAAGTCTCTTGATCTCTCTCTTCTCCGGCGGCGTGGTGGCGGCGGCCGGTGCGGGGAGGCTCCGGGAAGCGCGGCAGAGGGGAGGATTTGTTGTAAGGTGCGGCTAGGGCAAGGGTGAGTATTGTTTCATGTATGGAACCCTAGCTCGTATGCATAGCTATATAGAGTTTGGCAAAACTTGCATTTTTAGTCCCTCCAAGCAACCTATTTGCTGATAGGTCCTCCACAGCAACTTCAATTTGCACTCAGGTCCTTCTCTAAGAGTAGGCACGCAAATCAAGGTAGGTTTTATAGGATTCTATGTGCAAAAAATCACATTTTTCGACTTATTCACGCTTTTTGAGGCGTGTTCGGTCATCAAAATGAAAAATGGACTGCGCCCTGACGTCCGGCTCGACGAGACCTATCAGGTAGCGATCTTAGTTTGCCGCATTCGATCCCCTACCATTTGAAAAACCATCAATACTATGAAATAAATAGTTCCGCACGCTTTGCGATGCTTCTGGCTCGTCAAACGGAAATTTGGTCAACGCCACTGCGCTCAGACACGACGCCCTTCAGATCGACTACCTGAATCGTCAGATTCGGGACTCCAGACAAGCGATCGGACCGACGTGGCTCGCGAGGGAATTAAATCCGGGAGTTACTATTCATTTCCCCAATCACTTAAGTCGCGGTCCCACTAGTTCCTTACTCATTCAGGACGATCCGACCGTCGGATCGACAAACGGTCTATACAATTTCACGTCGATTCGATGAGAGTCACACTGGAGACATCAGATTTTCAAGATTAGACCCGGATCGAAAAGGCAGAATTTGTGCTTCGACGATTGTGCCGTTCGCACCATCGGTAAACCGACCACTAAAGTTAACTTGTTTCCTCGCACACATTCGCGACCTGAAAAACCCTCTTTACACTAACACAGTTTTCCGAGTATTACATCACTCACACCTGAAAAGAAGTTTCGTCCTCGAACTTGAACACACCAGGAATCCATAAATGGGGAAAGTGCCCAACCATATCCCAACTTGCACTCCCAAATGGCTTCGCGCCCCTCATGATCCGCTCGTTTCTCTCTGGCACTAGGAGAGATTGCAGTTTCCCCGCCGGGCGCTGACGTTCGACCTTTATTCGATGACCGACCCAAAAGCGAGCCACGCGTTGTGCTACATCCCTTGTCAATTTAAGCCACCAACCGTCTGTTGTTGATCCGTCCTGCTACGTAATCGCGGTTACCGGTATGTCTCCCTGTCTGACCCTACCGCTCCAGGCATCGACTGCTCCACTTGTCTTTCCGGAGTGATCTTGATTGGACGCATCGTTTCCTTGAGTTGCTTGGTCGTAAAGGCCTTAACTCTCCCCCGCGATCCCAAACTCACACCTTTGGAGTTTGGCCTACCCTCTCTGGTCCCTGAGGGTCTGAAAGGTCACCCGAAGACGCTCCTTGTTTGTACGCAAGTTTACCCTCGAAGGGTCTGGAAACCTTCTGTTCATCAAACCCACGAACCACCGTTGGGGCGCTCAATAATCCACCCCATGAGCTGATGACACGCGAAACGCCATATATCTCATGGCGAAACTCGGTGGTAACCCTGAACGAAAAACTATCGACTGAACCGCCCAAAGATTTCATACAGACGAGGCTCGACCCTCCTGGCAACCTACCGTCCCGTCTCTCTTGATCGAAAACTTAGTAAGTAAGCCTGCTCCTCGACTTGGAGTTCCCTGCTACCACTCTACTGGTTCGCGGACCACCTCTGACGGTGTCGAGTAGTCAGCAGCCAGTCTTGCGATGCGTCGAGTTAAGAGTCCTACCACCAACCCGGACCGACGGCCCCTAAATGCCCAAACTAACCCGACCACAAAGGGGAAGCCCACTAATACCTTTACACAACTCCAGGATGTGCAATTAGCCGGGTCACCGCCTACAAGTAATTTCCTTTGAAACGACGAACCACCCGTCGCCAACACGGACTACTTCCACCCGTCACCACACGGGCCCTAGCTCGGAGCATAACCGATCCCGGGTTGTCCGTTTCGATTGTCCGTTTCCGAGGCAAACGGTCAAAACTAAGGCTAGGTTTCAGCTCTAGGTCTGCCACGAGGCTCCCCATAGAGGAAGTTGCATGCAGGGCATCTAGCGAGAGGACCAATGCCGAACCCGTGCGATCAACAACCACCCGTTGACCCGTACTGCCTCACAATCACTAAACTTGCAACCAAATCTCAAGACATAACTTTGTCATGGGAAGCTGGCGAGGACAATCCAAGAAATTATACGGTCCTATATCCGTCTTAGCGCCGAAGGGGTTCGACACTCTGGTTACCCTACCGTCGGTCCCAATCTATTGCCCCTCCAAGCCACTGTGCACCTAACCGAGCTGCACACCCCCAGACCAAAACCTCACCTTTCCAAACTAGAGTTATTCTAAGCTCTAGGTCCGCTCAAACCAAACTCGAGACCATACGTATACAAGATTGCTAGCCCCGGGGGTTTCCTTTCTCAACCCAAAGGAGAACCCCAAGACCCATTCTCGATGGATTTCTAACACCATCGCAGTGTCTACAGTAAAAGCGAAATATGGGTGACCACCATAAGGGAAGAGTCCTCATTCCCACCATTACCTTGTCCAAATGCAAAAGAAT
>CM055074.1:14424977-14595243 GCA_029204045.2 Tillandsia leiboldiana
GACCCTTACCGCTCCAGGCATCGACTGCTCCCTTGTCTTTCAGGAGTGATCTTGATTGGACGCATCGTTCCTTGAGTTTGCTTGGATCGTAAAGGCCTTAACTCTCCCCCGCGATGCCCAAACTCACACCTTTGGAGTTTGGCCTACCCTCTCTGGTCCCTGGGGTCTGAAAGGTCACCGAAGACGCTCCTTGTTCGTACGCAAGTTTACCCAAAGAGGGTCTGGAAACCTTCTGTTCATCAAACCCACGAACACCGTTAGGGGCGCTCAATAATCCAACCCCCGGATGCGATGACACGCGAAACGCCATATATCTCTATGGCGAAACTCGGTGGTAACCCTGAACGAAAAACTATCGGACTGAACCGCCCTAAGATTTCAGACAGACGACGGCTCGACCCGCCTGACAACCCTACCGTCCCGTCTCTCTTGATCGAAACAACCTAAGTAAGCCTGCTCCTCGACTTGGAGTTCCCTGCTATGACGCTACTGGTTCGCGGACCACCTCTGACGGTGTCGAGTAGTCAGCAGCCAAAGTCTTGCGATACGTCGAGGTACCCCGGTCCTACCACCAAACCCGGACCGACGGCCCCTAAATGCCCAAACTAACCCGACCACAAAGGGGGAAGCCACACTAATACCTTTACACAACTCCAGGATGTGCCAATCCAACTAGCCGGGTCACCGCCTACAAGTAATCTTCCTTTGAAAACGACGAACCCACCCGTCGCCAACACGGACTACTTCCACCCGTCACCACACGGGCCACTAGCTCGGAGCATAACCACCATCCTGGGTTGTCCGTTCCGATTGTCCGTTCTACCGAGGCGACGGTCAAAACTAATGCTAGGTTCAGCTCTAGGTCCTGCCACGAGGCCTACCCCATAGAGGAAGTTGCATGCAGGGCATCCTAGCCGAGAGTGACCAATGACAGAACGCCGTGCGATCAACAACCCCCCGTTGACCCGTACTACCTCACAATCACTAAACTTGCAACACAAATCCTCAAGACTATACCTTGGTCATGGGAAGCTGGCGACGACAATCCAAGAAATACGGTCCTATATCCGTCTTAGCGCCGAAGGGGTGCGACACTCTGGTTAACCCCTACCGCTCGGTCCCAATCTATTGCCCCTCCAAGCACCGTGCACCGAACCGAGCTGCACACCCCCAGACCAAACGCTCACTTTCCCAACTAGGAGTATTCTAAGCTCTAGGTCCGCTCAACCAAACTCGAGCCCATACGTAACAAGATTTGCTAGCCCCGGGAGTTTCCTTTCTCAACCCAAAGGAGAACCCCAAGACCCCATCTCGATGATTTCTACCACCATCGCAGTGTCTACAGTAAAAGCCGAACTATGGGTGACCACCATAAGGGAAGAGTCCTCATTCCCACCCATACCTTGTCCAAATGCAAAAGAATCGGTCGACTATCTGCTGTAACCTAAAACCAGTAGACCTAGAAGTTACAATTTTAGACAAGAGGCTCCCCAGTTGCTCACGACCGACAAGGCGGCCGACCCACTAACCAACACCGGTGGGTTACTCTACCACCAGTCGCCATCACTAACGATGACCAAAACGTCGGCAGAGGAAGGGGTTCGGAAAACAAAAGCCGGCGCAACGATCTGCTGTGATAGCTGTAACACCCCCGGAATTTGGATTAGTCCTCTATATAAATGATATAATAGGACTAAAATCTCTAACCCGGCTATAGCATTTTGGATGGTAGCAAGATCCAAGAGGAACATGAGAGTTAAGCGTGCTAGAGCTAGAGTAGTTCTAGGATGGGTGACCCCCTGGGAAGTGGGGAGTCACAGTTGGTATCAGAGCCATTCACCAGCCGGAAATGTGAGATGAGTCTCGGCTGAGCCAGGGTTATATAGCGGGTAGAGCGAGGCTCCCCGGCTAATGACCGTTGTGAGTGGAGTGCAGCTCCTCACAAGGTCGGCTAAGGCTAGCGAGACGAGTCTCACATCGCCTGGTGCTTGTGAGTGTGCTTGAGCCTGACGTGGACGTCAGGGCATAAAGGGGGGAAGAATGTAACACCCCCGGAATTTGGATTAGTCCTCTATATAAATGATATAATAGGACTAAAATCTCTAACCCGGCTATAGCATTTTGGATGGTAGCAAGATCCAAGAGGAACATGAGAGTTAAGCGTGCTAGAGCTAGAGTAGTTCTAGGATGGGTGACCCCCTGGGAAGTGGGGCGTCACAATAGCAGCCGCACCAAGTGCAGGAACCCCGTCGAGAAAAGGGACCTTTACTCCCCCCCCGATCACTTGTGTTCTTCACTCCTATGCCCTATACATTTCATTCATTTGTAGCTAAGTGTGGTATCTCCGTGGATGTCGGACACTGACTGTTGTGATTGAAGAAAGTCTCTGATACCATCTTAATCTGTCACGCCCCGGAGGTTTAATTTAGCAGAAACGATTCACAAAAGGTATGTGTTTGGCGTGTATAATTTTTTTTGAAAAACCTTCTTCCCCGGCGCGTGCCCAGACCCGCCGCATATACAGGATCACTCTGCAAACGGACAGGGTCTCCCCTGTATATGCACGGCGTCGCGACTCATACAATGTCCAAAAACGGGTAATCATTCAATCACAACGGTTCAGACATACATCCATTCACGAAATGCTAAATAAATCTCACGGCCGATCAGTTTAACAAGATAAATCCACGGTTGTTGAAACGGCGCCCACCCGGCGCCCATATTTTGAAAACACCTTTCGAAAGCAACATAAACCCAGAGGTTTTGGAAAGCAGTGCCCACACGACACTTTGGTTTTGAAATCCCTTTTCGAAATCCATAAATCCACAAGGTTTTGAAAACGGTGCCCACACGACACCTAGGTTTTGAAATTCAGTTTTCGCAATCTTTTCTTTGGTTTGCTCTTTGATTTTCTTAAAGCGGCCAACAGAGATGAAAAAGGAATTAAACAATTCAATAACTACCATGCCGACATCCACACCGACCCCACGAGGGTATCGAGAACCACACCACAGTCTACAACGTAAATGAAATGCGAAAGGAAGAGGTAAAGTACTGTTCAGGTCTCCAGGGACCCAGAACCTCTAGCCGCGGCCTCACCGTCGCCCAACTCTCCCCCCCCTGTAGGACCCTGTCGCAAAGTGGGAAGTCAGCGACTAAACAAAAATGATAATAGCAAAGCAGGTAAAGAAAAACGTCCAACCGTAGTCTATCCGGAGCAACCACCCTCGCAAGGGAAAAGTAAAATCAAACACCTGTAAACCTGCAATACCCGATCCCGTCGGACAACTAAACCGACGGATCGCACCGCGCCCAAGTCGGACAACTAAACCGAATGGGTCGCACCGCTCCCACGTCGGACAACTAAACCGACGGGTCGCACCGCTCGCACCTCGGCGCCTCAAACCCCACAACTACATAAGGGGCCCCACTACGTCACCTCGTGGGTATACACGGGTCAATAGACCGCTTTTTCCGGAAAAGCGCACCCTTTGCGGTGGCCAAACCGCGGGTGCGCGTGCTGCAGCCTCGAGCCAAGTAACCATAACCACCATCATGTCAGCATCATAATATATAACAAGAGTAAAACGGCAACATGTATAATCAAAAGTAAAACCGTAGCATATGCGATCGAAAGTAACCCGCTAACATGTATAATCAAAATTAAGGCAATAATGCGTGTACTCGAAGGTAGCCCGCCAACATATAATTATCAAAAGGAGAACGACCGCCGGAGACTGACGCTAAACACCACGAAGAAACCCAAGTACACATAAGATTGACCCCGTCCAACATGATAGAGTTAAATGCTAAGACTTAAAAATAAAACCCACCTTAATGTAGGCCGATCCCGAACTCCCGCTAGACTATCGGGAGGCTGGTGCTGAACTGCTGGGCCCTGAACAGAGACTGTAGTCAGAACTAGACTCACACATACCCATCCTGACAACACTACAGCAACACAACGCTAACACGGAATAATATAGCCGATTTACGGAACAAGGTCCGATTCCCGCTCAACAAGAGCCCACGGAACTCTAACAACCTGTCCAGCAGGTATGAAAAAGAAAACTGTCTAAAGACTGCCAGCGTGTCCCAATTACATTTAGATCCATAGTACATCATAATTATGTATAATAATACTACATTAATTACTGTTTCGACTCGTTCTTGAAATCTGGGGGTCCAAAATTGACGCCGTAAGTTTCAGCGTGTTCATTACGACGAGACCAAGGCCGTGCTTACAAGTTTGGCCTGACACGGATCCCGAGGGCAAAGTTGGCCCAACAAATACTAAGTCCAACAAGCCACTATGCTACAACTTAACCTATACATGATCAATCTGAGAGCTAACTAGAGCATGGTGATCAGCATGGACCATGTACAATGGGGCTCACCTGAGGCTTGCCGGAGGTTGGCCGGAACAGTAGCCGGAGCAGCACCCTAATCCGCAAGGAGCTCGGTTTGGGTGTTCTTTGAGCAAACCTGGTTCGGACCTGCTACAGAGTGGAGCACCAGGTAAATAGAGGTCCCAGAAGAATTTTTGTCCATGTGGGGTCGAGCCCCGGCGGCCGGAGGCGGCGGCGACCGGAGTTAAGCCCGAAAAGAGCATTTCGGGTGTAACAGAAAACCCATCTACAGGAATCACCCCGGACCAAAATAAAATCATGGAGCTCCTCTAATTAATATTTACCGCTTACCTGTGGGGTTGGCCGGAGTCCGGAGCGCCGGAGATGGCCGGAGGAGAAGATCGTGGCCGGCTCGGGTGCAACTCTGGAGATCACAAACCCCACGTTAAAGATGCCATGCAGGGTGATGGGCAAACTCCAAAAGGTCCAAGAAGCTTACCTGTGCGGTTTTCCGGTGCCGGGAGACGCCGGCAAAGCGCGGCGGCGGAGCACGGTTGGAGCTCCAAACCCGTCAATGGCGGATTCTGGCCGACTAGCTCCGGTCCGGAGAAACTTGGACCGGTAGCTCCCACTTGGTGCCAGGAAGCTCGGTGCAGAGGTGGCCGGCGTCGGGAGGCCGCGGCGGCGCCGGACGGCCGAGCTCGGTCGAGGTTGAAGAAGGCCCGTATCTAGGGCACACCCGACTGGCCCCGATCTTGATCCGATGATGCTCAGACCTCGTGGAGGTGTTGCATTCGCCAAGAGAAGTTGATCCAACGGTGCCGATCTTTAGTTGAACGGCCGGATCAAGGCGGTGCCCGCGATCGTCCAAAACGGTGTTTTCCGGCCGACAAGGTTCCCGCCGGCGATCGGGGCGGCAGCAGTGGCTCAGGCTGCAACTAGATGATCTCCTCGACGTCAGAAGTACGTTGTCCATGCCCAAATGCCATGGTTACATCAAAAGTTCCAAGAACTTACCTTCACCGGAGTTTGGGAAGGAGAGGAGTGGCCCCGCGGCGGCGCAGGGCGGCGGCCGACGTCGGATCACCCCGGGCTCGGCTGCGTCTTCACCGAGGAGTCCTCAGGTGCAGACTTGATCAAGTTGAGTCCCTCCCAACACTTCCTCACCAAGTCATCCGAAGAACAAGAAAGTCTCTTGATCTCTCTCTTCTCCGGCGGCGTGGTGGCGGCGGCCGGTGCGGGGAGGCTCCGGGAAGCGCGGCAGAGGGGAGGAGTTTGTTGTAAGGTGCGGCTAGGGCAAGGGTTTTAGGGTTTCATGTATGGAACCCTAGCTCGTATGCATAGCTATTATAGAGTTTGGCAAAACTTGCATTTTAGTCCCTCCAAGCAACCTATTTGCTGATAGGTCCTCCACAGCAACTTCAATTTGCACTCAGGTCCTTCTCTAAGAGTAGGCACGCAAATCAAGGTAGGTTTTATAGGATTCTATGTGCAAAAAATCACATTTTTCGACTTATTTCACGCTTTTTGAGGCGTTTCGGTCATCAAAATGAAAAATGGACTGCGCCCTGACGTCCGGCTCGACGAGACCTATCAGGTAGCGATCTTAGTTTGCCGCATTCGATCCCCTACCATTTTAAAAACCATCAAATACTATGAAATAAATAGTTCCGCACGCTTTGCGATGCTTCTGGCTCGTCAAACGGAAATTTGGTCAACGCCACTGCGCTCAGAACGACGACGCCCTTCAGATCGACTACCTGAATCGTCAGATTCGGACTCCAGACAGTCGATCGGCCGACGTTGGCTCGCGAGGGAATTAAATCCGGGAGTTACTATTCATTTCCCCAATCACTTAAGTCGCGGGTCCCACTAGTTTCCTTACTCATTTCAGGACGATCCGACCGTCGGATCGACAAACGGTCTATACAATTTTCACTCGATTCGATGAGAGTCACACTGGAGACATCAGATTTTCAAGATTAGACCCGGATCGAAAAGGCAGAATTTGTGCTTCGACGATTGTGCCGTTCGCACATCGGTAAACCGACCACTAAAGTTAACTTTGTTTCCTCGCACACATTCGCACCTGAAAAACCCTCTTTACACTAACACAGTTTTCCCGAGTATTACATCACTCACACCTTAAAAGAAGTTTCGTCCTCGAAACTTGAACACACCAGGAATCCCATAAATGGGGAAAGTGCCCAACCATATCCAACTTGCACTCCCAAATGGCTTCGCGCCCCTCATGATCCGCTCGTTTCTCTCTGGCACTAGGAGAGATTGCAGTTTCCCCGCCGGGCGCTGACGTTCAGCCTTTATTCGATGACCGACCCAAAAGCGAGCCACGCGTTGTGCTACATCCCTTGTCAATTTAAGCCACCAACCGTCTGTTGTTGATCCGTCCTGCTACGTAATCGCGGTTACCGGTATGTCTCCTGTCTGACCCTTACCGCTCCAGGCATCGACTGCTCCACTTGTCTTTCCGGAGTGATCTTGATTGGACGCATCGTTTCCTTGAGTTGCTTGGTCGTAAAGGCCTTAACTCTCCCCCGCGATGCCCAAACTCACACCTTTGGAGTTTGGCCTACCCTCTCTGGTCCCTGAGGGTCTGAAAGGTCACCCGAAGACGCTCCTTGTTTGTACGCAAGTTTACCCAAGAAGGGTCTGGAAACCTTCTGTTCATCAAACCCACGAACACCGTTGGGGCGCTCAATAATCCAACCCCGGAGCGATGACACGCGAAACGCCATATATCTCATGGCGAAACTCGGTGGTAACCCTGAACGAAAAACTATCGGACTGAACCGCCCAAAGATTTCAGACAGACGACGGCTCGACCCGCCTGGCAACCCTACCGTCCCGTCTCTCTTGATCGAAACAACCTAAGTAAGCCTGCTCCTCGACTTGGAGTTCCCTGCTATGACGCTACTGGTTCGCGGACCACCTCTGACGGTGTCGAGTAGTCAGCAGCCAAAGTCTTGCGATGCGTCGAGGTACCCCGGTCCTACCACCAAACCCGGACCGACGGCCCCTAAATGCCCAAACTAACCCGACCACAAAGGGGGAAGCCACACTAATACCTTTACACAACTCCAGGATGTGCCAATCCAACTAGCCGGGTCACCGCCTACAAGTAATCTTCCTTTGAAAACGACGAACCCACCCGTCGCCAACACGGACTACTTCCACCCGTCACCACACGGGCCACTAGCTCGGAGCATAACCACCATCCCGGGTTGTCCGTTTCGATTGTCCGTTCTACCGAGGCAACGGTCAAAACTAACGCTAGGTTTCAGCTCTAGGTCCTGCCACGAGGCCTACCCCATAGAGGAAGTTGCATGCAGGGCATCCTAGCCGAGAGTGACCAATGCCAGAACGCCGTGCGATCAACAACCACCCGTTGACCCGTACTGCCTCACAATCACTAAACTTGCAACCAAAATCCTCAAGACTATACCTTTGTCATGGGAAGCTGGCGAGGACAATCCAAGAAATACGGTCCTATATCCGTCTTAGCGCCGAAGGGGTGCGACACTCTGGTTAACCCCTACCGCTCGGTCCCAATCTATTGCCCCTCCAAGCACTGTGCACCGAACCGAGCTGCACACCCCCAGACCAAACGCTCACTTTCCCAACTAGGAGTATTCTAAGCTCTAGGTCCGCTCAACCAAACTCGAGCCCATACGTAACAAGATTTGCTAGCCCCGGGAGTTTCCTTTCTCAACCCAAAGGAGAACCCCAAGACCCCATCTCGATGATTTCTACCACCATCGCAGTGTCTACAGTAAAAGCCGAAATATGGGTGACCACCATAAGGGAAGAGTCCTCATTCCCACCCATACCTTGTCCAAATGCAAAAGAATCGGTCGACTATCTGCTGTAACCTAAAACTAGTAGACCTAGAAGTTACAATTTTAGACAAGAGGCTCCCCAGTTGCTCACGACCGACAAGGCGGCCGACCCACTAACCAACACCGGTGGGTTACTCTACCACCAGTCGCCATCACTAACGATGACCAGAACGTCGGCAGAGGAAGGGGTTCGGAAAACGAAAGCCGGCGCAACGATCTGCTGTGATAGCAGCCGCACCAAGTGCAGGAACCCCGTCAGCAGGCCCACCGTGTCCCGTGTTGGTTGCTTAATCCATTGTTTCCTAGCAACCCACAAGACCCCGGTGGCAGCCGGCCTCGACCCCAGCCTCCAATCCAACACGACTACTCAAGCCAAAACAACACGACTATACAAGCACGCCGACCCGGCTAAACCGGGAAACAAAACTTAATCCGTACACACACACAACACAAGTCAGCTCTAGATTCTGCCAGTAAAGCACTCAACCAACTATCGAGAAAAGGGACCTTTACTCCCCCCCCCCCCGATCACTCGTGTTCTTCACTCCTATGCCCTATACATTTCATTCATTTGTAGCTAAGTGTGGTATCTCCGTGGATGTCGGACACTGACTGTTGTGATTGAAGAAAGTCTCTGATACCATCTTAATCTGTCACGCCCCGGAGGTTTAATTTAGCGGAAACGATTCACAAAAGGTATGTGTTTGGCGTGTATAATTTTTTTTGAAAAACCTTCTTCCCCGGCACGTGCCCAGACCCGCCGCATATACAGGATCACTCTGCAAACGGACAAGGTCTCCCCTGTATATGCATGGCGTCGCGACTCATACAATGTCCAAAAACGGGTAATCATTCAATCACAACGGTTCAGACATACATCCATTCACGAAATGCTAAATAAATCTCACGGCCGATCAGTTTAACAAGATAAATCCACGGCTGTTGAAACGGCGCCCACCCGGCGCCCATATTTTGAAAACACCTTTCGAAAGCAACATAAACCCAGAGGTTTTGGAAAGCAGTGCCCACACGACACTTAGGTTTTGAAATCCCTTTTCAAAATCCATAAATCCACTAGGTTTTGAAAACGGTGCCCACACGACACCTAGGTTTTGAAATTCAGTTTTCGCAATCTTTTCTTTGGTTTGCTCTTTGATTTTCTTAAAGCGGCCAACAGAGATGAAAAAGGAATTAAACAATTCAATAACTACCATGCCGACATCCACACCGACCCCACGAGGGTATCGAGAACCACACCACAGTCTACAACGTAAATGAAATGCGAAAGGAAGAGGTAAAGTACTGTTCAGGTCTCCAGGGACCCAGAACCTCTAGCCGCGGCCTCACCGTCGCCCAACTCTCCCCCCCCTGTAGGACCCTGTCGCAAAGTGGGAAGTCAGCGACTAAACAAAAATGATAATAGCAAAGCAGGTAAAGAAAAACGTCCAACCGTAGTCTATCCGGAGCAACCACCCTCGCAAGGGAAAAGTAAAATCAAACACCTGTAAACCTGCAATACCCGATCCCGTCGGACAACTAAACCGACGGATCGCACCGCGCCCAAGTCGGACAACTAAACCGAATGGGTCGCACCGCTCCCACGTCGGACAACTAAACCGACGGGTCGCACCGCTCGCACCTCGGCGCCTCAAACCCCACAACTACATAAGGGGCCCCACTACGTCACCTCGTGGGTATACACGGGTCAATAGACCGCTTTTCCGGAAAAGCGCACCCTTTGCGGTGGCCAAACCGCGGGTGCGCGTGCTGCAGCCTCGAGCCAAGTAACCATAACCACCATCATGTCAGCATCATAATATATAACAAGAGTAAAACGGCAACATGTATAATCAAAAGTAAAACCGTAGCATATGCGATCGAAAGTAACCCGCTAACATGTATAATCAAAATTAAGGCAATAATGCGTGTACTCGAAGGTAGCCCGCCAACATATAATTATCAAAAGGAGAACGACCGCCGGAGACTGACGCTAAACACCACGAAGAAACCCAAGTACACATAAGATTGACCCCATCCAACATGATAGAGTTAAATGCTAAGACTTAAAAATAAAACCCACCTGAATGTAGGCCGATCCCGAACTCCCGCTAGACTATCGGGAGGCTGGTGCTGAACTGCTGGGCCCTGAACAGAGACTGTAGTCAGAACTAGACTCACACATACCCATCCTGACAACACTACAGCAACACAACGCTAACACGGAATAATATAGCCGATTTACGGAACAAGGTCCGATTCCCGCTCAACAAGAGCCCACGGAACTCTAACAACCTGTCCAGCAGGTATGAAAAAGAAAACTGTCTAAAGACTGCCAGCGTGTCCCAATTACATTTAGATCCATAGTACATCATAATTATGTATAATAATACTACATTAATTACTGTTTCGACTCGTTCTTGAAATCTGGGGGTCCAAAATTGACGCCGTAAGTTTCAGCGTGTTCATTACGACGAGACCAAGGCCGTGCTTACAAGTTTGGCCTGACACGGATCCCGAGGGCAAAGTTGGCCCAACAAATACTAAGTCCAACAAGCCACTATGCTACAACTTAACCTATACATGATCAATCTGAGAGCTAACTAGAGCATGGTGATCAGCATGGACCATGTACAATGGGGCTCACCTGAGGCTTGCCGGAGGTTGGCCGGAACAGTAGCCGGAGCAGCACCCTAATCCGCAAGGAGCTCGGTTTGGGTGTTCTTTGAGCAAACCTGGTTCGGACCTGCTACAGAGTGGAGCACCAGGTAAATAGAGGTCCCAGAAGAATTTTTGTCCATGTGGGGTCGAGCCCCGGCGGCCGGAGGCGGCGGCGGCCGGAGTTAAGCCCGAAAAGAGCATTTCGGGTGTAATAGAAAACCCATCTACAGGAATCACCCTGGACCAAAATAAAATCATGGAGCTCCTCTAATTAATATTTACCGCTTACATGTGGGGTTGGCCGGAGTGCGGAGCGCCGGAGATGGCCGGAGGAGAAGATCGTGGCCGGCTCGGGTGCAACTCTGGAGATCACAAACCCCACGTTAAAGATGCCATGCAGGGTGATGGGCAAACTCCAAAAGGTCCAAGAAGCTTACCTGTGCGGTTTTCCGGTGCCGGGAGACGCCGGCAAAGCGCGGCGGCGGAGCTCGGTTGGAGCTCCAAACCCGTCAATGGCGGATTCTGGCCGACTAGCTCCGGTCCGGAGAAACTTGGACCGGTAGCTCCCACTTGGTGCCAGGAAGCTCGGTGCAGAGGTGGCCGGCGTCGGGAGGCCGCGGCGGCGCCGGACGGCCGAGCTCGGTCGAGGTTGAAGAAGGCCCGTATCTAGGGCACACCCGACTGGCCCCGATCTTGATCCGATGATGCTCAGACCTCGTGGAGGTGTTGCATTCGCCAAGAGAAGTTGATCCAACGGTGCCAATCTTTAGTTGAACGGCCGGATCAAGGCGGTGCCCGCGATCGTCCAAAACGGTGTTTTCCGGCCGACAAGGTTCCCGCCGGCGATCGGGGCGGCAGCAGTGGCTCAGGCTGCAACCAGATGATCTCCTCGACGTCAGAAGTACGTTGTCCATGCCCAAATGCCATGGTTACATCAAAAGTTCCAAGAACTTACCTTCACCGGAGTTTGGGAAGGAGAGGAGTGGCCCCGCGGCGGCGCAGGGCGGCGGCCGACGTCGGATCACCCCGGGCTCGGCTGCGTCTTCACCGAGGAGTCCTCAGGTGCAGACTTGATCAAGTTGAGTCCCTCCCAACACTTCCTCACCAAGTCATCCGAAGAACAAGAAAGTCTCTTGATCTCTCTCTTCTCCGGCGGCGTGGTGGCGGCGGCCGGTGCGGGGAGGCTCCGGGAAGCGCGGCAGAGGGGAGGAGTTTGTTGTAAGGTGCGGCTAGGGCAAGGGTTTTAGGGTTTCATGCATGGAACCCTAGCTCGTATGCATAGCTATTATAGAGTTTGGCAAAACTTGCATTTTAGTCCCTCCAAGCAACCTATTTGCTGATAGGTCCTCCACAGCAACTTCAATTTGCACTCAGGTCCTTCTCTAAGAGTAGGCACGCAAATCAAGGTAGGTTTTATAGGATTCTATGTGCAAAAAATCACATTTTTCGACTTATTTCACGCTTTTTGAGGCGTTTCGGTCATCAAAATGAAAAATGGACTGCGCCCTGACGTCCGGCTCGACGAGACCTATCAGGTAGCGATCTTAGTTTGCCGCATTCGATCCCCTACCATTTTAAAAACCATCAAATACTATGAAATAAATAGTTCCGCACGCTTTGCGATGCTTCTGGCTCGTCAAACGGAAATTTGGTCAACGCCACTGCGCTCAGAACGACGACGCCCTTCAGATCGACTACCTGAATCGTCAGATTCGGACTCCAGACAGTCGATCGGCCGACGTTGGCTCGCGAGGGAATTAAATCTGGGAGTAACTATTCATTTCCCCAATCACTTAAGTCGCGGGTCCCACTAGTTTCCTTACTCATTTCAGGACGATCCGACCGTCGGATCGACAAACGGTCTATACAATTTTCACTCGATTCGATGAGAGTCACACTGGAGACCTCAGATTTTCAAGATTAGACCCGGATCGAAAAGGCAGAATTTGTGCTTCGACGATTGTGCCGTTCGCACATCGGTAAACCGACCACTAAAGTTAACTTTGTTTCCTCGCACACATTCGCACCTGAAAAACCCTCTTTACACTAACACAGTTTTCCCGAGTATTACATCACTCACACCTTAAAAGAAGTTTCGTCCTCGAAACTTGAACACACCAGGAATCCCATAAATGGGGAAAGTGCCCAACCATATCCAACTTGCACTCCCAAATGGCTTCGCGCCCCTCATGATCCGCTCGTTTCTCTCTGGCACTAGGAGAGATTGCAGTTTCCCCGCCGGGCGCTGACGTTCGGCCTTTATTCGATGACCGACCCAAAAGCGAGCCACGCGTTGTGCTACATCCCTTGTCAATTTAAGCCACCAACAGTCTGCTGTTGATCCGTCATGCTACGTAATCGCGGTTACCGGTATGTCTCCTGTCTGACCCTTACCGCTCCAGGCATCGAATGCTCCACTTGTCTTTCCGGAGTGATCTTGATTGGACGCATCGTTTCCTTGAGTTGCTTGGTCGTAAAGGCCTTAACTCTCCCCCGCGATGCCCAAACTCACACCTTTGGAGTTTGGCCTACCCTCTCTGGTCCCTGAGGGTCTGAAAGGTCACCCGAAGACGCTCCTTGTTCGTACGCAAGTTTACCCAAGAAGGGTCTGGAAACCTTCTGTTCATCAAACCCACGAACACCGTTGGGGCGCTCAATAATCCAACCCCGGAGCGATGACACGCGAAACGCCATATATCTCATGGCGAAACTCGGTGGTAACCCTGAACGAAAAACTATCGGACTGAACCGCCCTAAGATTTCAGACAGACGACGGCTCGACCCGCCTGGCAACCCTACCGTCTCGTCTCTCTTGATCGAAACAACCTAAGTAAGCCTGCTCCTCGACTTGGAGTTCCCTGCTATGACGCTACTGGTTCGCGGACCACCTCTGACGGTGTCGAGTAGTCAGCAGCCAAAGTCTTGCGATGCGTCGAGGTACCCCGGTCCTACCACCAAACCCGGACCGACGGCCCCTAAATGCCCAAACTAACCCGACCACAAAGGGGGAAGCCACACTAATACCTTTACACAACTCCAGGATGTGCCAATCCAACTAGCCGGGTCACCGCCTACAAGTAATCTTCCTTTGAAAACGACGAACCCACCCGTCGCCAACACGGACTACTTCCACCCGTCACCACACGGGCCACTAGCTCGGAGCATAACCACCATCCCGGGTTGTCCGTTTCGATTGTCCGTTCTACCGAGGCGACGGTCAAAACTAACGCTAGGTTTCAGCTCTAGGTCCTGCCACGAGGCCTACCCCATAGAGGAAGTTGCACGCAGGGCATCCTAGCCGAGAGTGACCAATGCCAGAACGCCGTGCGATCAACAACCCCCCGTTGACCCGTACTGCCTCACAATCACTAAACTTGCAACCCAAATCCTCAAGACTATACCTTGGTCATGGGAAGCTGGCGACGACAATCCAAGAAATACGGTCCTATATCCGTCTTAGCGCCGAAGGGGTGCGACACTCTGGTTAACCCCTACCGCTCGGTCCCAATCTTTTGCCCCTCCAAGCACCGTGCACCGAACCGAGCTGCACACCCCCAGACCAAACGCTCACTTTCCCAACTAGGAGTATTCTAAGCTCTAGGTCCGCTCAACCAAACTCGAGCCCATACGTAACAAGATTTGCTAGCCCCGGGAGTTTCCTTTCTCAACCCAAAGGAGAACCCCAAGACCCCATCTTGATGATTTCTACCACCATCGCAGTGTCTACAGTAAAAGCCGAACTATGGGTGACCACCATAAGGGAAGAGTCCTCATTCCCACCCATACCTTGTCCAAATGCAAAAGAATCGGTCGACTATCTGCTGTAACCTAAAACCAGTAGACCTAGAAGTTACAATTTTAGACAAGAGGCTCCCCAGTTGCTCACGACCGACAAGGCGGCCGACCCACTAACCAACACCGGTGGGTTACTCTACCACCAGTCGCCATCACTAACGATGACCAGAACGTCGGCAGAGGAAGGGGTTCGGAAAACAAAAGCCGGCGCAACGATCTGCTGTGATAGCAGCCGCACCAAGTGCAGGAACCCCGTCAGCAGGCCCACCGTGTCCCGTGTTGGTTGCTTAATCCATTGTTTCCTAGCAACCCACAAGACCCCGGTGGCAGCCGGCCTCGACCCCAGCCTCCAATCCAACACGACTACTCAAGCCAAAACAACACGACTATACAAGCACGCCGACCCGGCTAAACCGGGAAACAAAACTTAATCCGTACACACACACAACACAAGTCAGCTCTAGATTCTGCTAGTAAAGCACTCAACCAACTATCGAGAAAAGGGACCTTTACTCCCCCCCCCCCCCCGATCACTCGTGTTCTTCACTCCTATGCCCTATACATTTCATTCATTTGTAGCTAAGTGTGGTATCTCCGTGGATGTCGGACACTGACTGTTGTGATTGAAGAAAGTCTCTGATACCATCTTAATCTGTCACGCCCCGGAGGTTTAATTTAGCGGAAACGATTCACAAAAGGTATGTGTTTGGCGTGTATAATTTTTTTTGAAAAACCTTCTTCCCCGGCACGTGCCCAGACCCGCCGCATATACAGGATCACTCTGCAAACGGACAAGGTCTCCCCTGTATATGCACGGCGTCGCGACTCATACAATGTCCAAAAACGGGTAATCATTCAATCACAACGGTTCAGACATACATCCATTCACGAAATGCTAAATAAATCTCACGGCCGATCAGTTTAACAAGATAAATCCACGGTTGTTGAAACGGCGCCCACCCGGCGCCCATATTTTGAAAACACCTTTCGAAAGCAACATAAACCCAGAGGTTTTGGAAAGCAGTGCCCACACGACACTTAGGTTTTGAAATCCCTTTTCGAAATCCATAAATCCACAAGGTTTTGAAAACGGTGCCCACACGACACCTAGGTTTTGAAATTCAGTTTTCGCAATCTTTTCTTTGGTTTGCTCTTTGATTTTCTTAAAGCGGCCAACAGAGATGAAAAAGGAATTAAACAATTCAATAACTACCATGCCGACATCCACACCGACCCCACGAGGGTATCGAGAACCACACCACAGTCTACAACGTAAATGAAATGCGAAAGGAAGAGGTAAAGTACTGTTCAGGTCTCCAAGGACCCAGAACCTCTAGCCGCGGCCTCACCGTCGCCCAACTCTCCCCCCCCTGTAGGACCCTGTCGCAAAGTGGGAAGTCAGCGACTAAACAAAAATGATAATAGCAAAGCAGGTAAAGAAAAACGTCCAACCGTAGTCTATCCGGAGCAACCACCCTCGCAAGGGAAAAGTAAAATCAAACACCTGTAAACCTGCAATACCCGATCCCGTCGGACAACTAAACCGACGGATCGCACCGCGCCCAAGTCGGACAACTAAACCGAATGGGTCGCACCGCTCCCACGTCGGACAACTAAACCGACGGGTCGCACCGCTCGCACCTCGGCGCCTCAAACCCCACAACTACATAAGGGGCCCCACTACGTCACCTCGTGGGTATACACGGGTCAATAGACCGCTTTTTCGGAAAAGCGCACCCTTTGCGGTGGCCAAACCGCGGGTGCGCGTGCTGCAGCCTCGAGCCAAGTAACCATAACCACCATCATGTCAGCATCATAATATATAACAAGAGTAAAACGGCAACATGTATAATCAAAAGTAAAACCGTAGCATATGCGATCGAAAGTAACCCGCTAACATGTATAATCAAAATCAAGGCAATAATGCGTGTACTCGAAGGTAGCCCGCCAACATATAATTATCAAAAGGAGAACGACCGCCGGAGACCGACGCTAAACACCACGAAGAAACCCAAGTACACATAAGAATGACCCCGTCCAACTTGATAGAGTTAAATGCTAAGACTTAAAAATAAAACCCACCTGAATGTAGGCCGATCCCGAACTCCCGCTAGACTACCGGGAGGCTGGTGCTGAACTGCTGGGCCCTGAACAGAGACTGTAGTCAGAACTAGACTCACACATACCCATCCTGACAACACTACAGCAACACAACGCTAACACGGAATAGTATAGCCGATTTACGGAACAAGGTCCGATTCCCGCTCAACAAGAGCCCACGGAACTCTAACAACTTGTCCAGCAGGTATGAAAAAGAAAACTGTCTAAAGACTGCCAGCGTGTCCCAATTACATTTAGATCCATAGTACATCATAATTATGTATAATAATACTACATTAATTACTGCTTCGACTCGTTCTTGAAATCCGGGGGTCCAAAATTGACGCCGTAAGTTTCAGCGTGTTCATTACGACGAGACCAAGGCCGTGCTTACAAGTTTGGCCTGACACGGATCCCGAGGGCAAAGTTGGCCCAACAAATACTAAGTCCAACAAGCCACTATGCTAAACTTAACCTATACATGATCAATCTGAGAGTTAACTAGAGCATGGTGATCAGCATGGACCATGTACAATGGGGCTAACTTGAGGCTTGCCGGAGGTTGGCCGGAACAGTAGCCGGAGCAGCACCGAATCCGCAAGGAGCTCGGTTTGGGTGTTCTTTGAGCAAACCTGGTTCGGACCTGCTACAGAGTGGAGCACCAGGTAAATAGAGGTCCCAGAAGAATTTTTGTCCATGTGGGGTCGAGCCCCGACGGCCGGAGGCGGCGGCGGCCGGAGTTAAGCCCGAAAAGAGCATTTCGGTTGTAACAGAAAACCCATCTACAGGAATCACCCTGGACCAAAATAAAATCATGGAGCTCCTCTAATTAATATTTACAGCTTACCTGTGGGGTTGGCCGGAGTCCGAAGCGCCGGAGATGGCCGGAGGAGAAGATCGTGGCCGGCTCGGGTGCAACTCTGGAGATCACAAACCCCACGTTAAAGATGCCATGCAGGGTGATGGGCAAACTCCAAAAGGTCCAAGAAGCTTACCTGTGCAGTTTTCCGGTGCCGGGAGACGCCGGCAAAGCGCGGCGGCGGAGCTCGGTTGGAGCTCCAAACCCGTCAATGGCGGATTCCGGCCGACTAGCTCCGGTCCGGAGAAACTTGGACCGGTAGCTCCCACTTAGTGCCAGGAAGCTCGGTGCAGAGGTGGCCGGCGTCGGGAGGCCGCGGCGTCGCCGGACGGCCGAGCTCGGCCGAGGTTGAAGAAGGCCCGTATCTAGGGCACACCCGACTGGCCCCGATCTTGATCCGATGACGCTCAGACCTCGTGGAGGTGTTGCATTCACAAAGAGAAGTCGATCCAACGGTGCCGATCTTTAGTTGAACGGCCGGATCAAGGCGGTGCCCGCGATCGGCCAAAACGGTGTTTTCCGGCCGACAAGGTTCCCGCCGGCGATCGGGGCGGCAGTAGTGGCTCAGGCTACAACCAGATGATCTCCTCGACGTCAGAAGTACGTTGTCCATGCCCAAATGCCGTGGTTACATCAAAAGTTCCAAGAACTTACCTTCACCGGAGTTTGGGAAGGAGAGGAGTGGCCCCGCGGCGGCGCAGGGCGGCGGCCGACGTCGGATCACCCCGGGCTCGGCTGCGTCTTCACCGAGGAGTCCTCAGGTGCAGACTTGATCAAGTTGAGTCCCTCCCAACACTTCCTCACCAAGTCATCCGAAGAACAAGAAAGTCTCTTGATCTCTCTCTTCTCCGGCGGCGTGGTGGCGGCGGCCGGTGCGGGGAGGCTCCGGGAAGCGCGGCAGAGGGGAGGAGTTTGTTGTAAGGTGCGGCTAGGGCAAAGGTTTTAGGGTTTCATGTATGGAACCCTAGCTCGTATGCATAGCTATTATAGGGTTTGGCAAAACTTGCATTTTAGTCCCTCCAAGCAACCTATTTGCTGATAGGTCCTCCACAGCAACTTCAATTTGCACTCAGGTCCTTCTCTAAGAGTAGGCACGCAAATCAAGGTAGGTTTTATAGGATTCTATGTGCAAAAAATCACATTTTTCGACTTATTTCACGCTTTTTGAGGCGTTTCGGTCGTCAAAACGAAAAATGGACTGCGCCCTGACGTCCGGCTCGACGAGACCTATCAGGTAGCGATCTTAGTTTGCCGCATTCGATCCCCTACCATTTTAAAAACCATCAAATACTATGAAATAAATAGTTCCGCACGCTTTGAGATGCTTCTGGCTCGTCAAACGAAAATTTGGTCAACGCCACTGCGCTCAGAACGACGACGCCCTTCAGATCGACTACCTGGATCGTCAGATTCGGACTCCAGACAGTCGATCGGCCGACGTTGGCTCGCGAGGGAATTAAATCCGGGAGTTACTATTCTTTTCCCCAATCACTTAAGTCGCGGGTCCCACTAGTTTCCTTACTCATTTCAGGACGATCCGACCGTCGGATCGACAAACGGTCTATACAATTTTCACTCGATTCGATGAGACAGTCACACTGGAGACCTCAGATTTTCAAGATTAGACCCGGATCGAAAAGGCAGAATTTGTGCTTCGGCGATTGTGCCGTTCGCACATCGGTAAACCGACCACTAAAGTTAACTTTGTTTCCTCGCACATATTCGCACCTGAAAAACCCTCTTTACACTAACACAGTTTTCCCGAGTATTACAGAGTCGTGATCTAGTCCAGCTATATTGAGATACTTGACAGAGATACTGGATACTGAGACACTTTACTCGTGTGGGTCGCTCCCCTCGAGTCCCACTCCGGAGGTAGGCTTGACCGAGCCGTGTGCCGATCCGTTACTTATATTGAGATCGAGCCATGTGCCGATCAGTTACTGAGTTCGACAGCAGAGCAGGCAGTACCGGGTTCCATACCGGTCCATCTGATTGGGTTTATATCAGGCATGTACCTTTATTGTTGTACTCGTGTCAGGGGGACCGAGTGGAGTCTAGTAGTTGTGTTTAGACTAGTGCTAATGTTGTTGGGAACCGTTTGGGGATTGACGGTGGTCCCGAGGTCGTTGTGAGTTAGTCGACCGTTGTGCGAGAGGTTGGTGATCTTGAGACTATCCGCCCTGAGAGAGTGAGAGCGTGGATTTTGACTATAGCCTGCATGAGCCACTACTCGATAGCGAGTTAGTCCGTGTGGACGCCCTACGTAATTCCTGCCCGTCAGCGGGAGGTGGTCGTAGGTGGGGCGCAGGTTTGACTGGACCAGATGTGGCAGTAACCTCGATTGGGTCGATTGTGCACTTCATGTGCTGGGGGTTGCATACCATTCTTTGGTTCTCCCCTTTTGAGTATTTAGTTAGTGGCATGGTAGCTGTGGAAAGTCTCCAGCTTCCTTATTTCAGTCTTTCCGGCTTTTGTTAGTTTTTGTCTCTTGAGGACTTAATGGGCAGACCGTCGAGTCTGGCGGTGGTACCCACTGAGAACTCCCTTTTGGTGTAGTTCTCACACCCTCTGGGGGTTTTCCCCCTCATTTTCCTTCCTCTTCTTTGTTTTGCAGAGTCTTAGCGAGTGTTGCTGATTCTGCGATTGTTGATCGAGGCGAGGGAGTCGCGTGCTAGATCCATACTCGTCGTTGGACTGTAGCGGTACCCCCTTCAGAGGAGAGCTTCAGTAGATTAGTCGTTTCTTTTCCTCTTTTGAGAGACTGATGTAGTGAGGATATGATATGTATTGAGAGCCTGTACACTGATGTATTTATTGGAGATATCTCCCTGTTGAGTTTTGAGCTTTGTATATGAGGATATTGTATCATTATCATTTTTGGGAGATGGACATTGTTGTATTATTTCTAGTTGTACAGTGGTTGATTTTAGTTATACAGCGGATTTTCATTTATAGCTCTGATATCTGTTAGCTGTAGTACTTTTCTTGTAGGTAGGACGCTTCGCCTATGCGGGGTTTGGCATAGGTGGCGGATCTGTTGGCGAGCCCGGGTCGCAGTTTCGACCCCGGGGCGTGACAGATTAGGTGGTATCAGAGCCTAGGTTGTAGGTCATGGTGGACTTAGAAACCCTAGGCTTGTGGTTTGACCTTTGGTTGACTTCGTGAGAGTCGTGATTTATAGCGAGAGTCCTGATTGAGTTTTATACCTCTCCCAGGGGACGGGACGAGTGATCGGCATGTTTATTCTTCTAAGTTTGACCTAGTGCCACGCCGTTGGTATGCGATGGTGATGCCACGTCGTTGATACACGACTGTGAGGGTCCTTTTATGGTTCGAGTGTAGACAGGTCCGGGTGGTACCCAGGACCTTTCGATGGGGTTATACTCCGGCAGTTATTGTGGTATGCGAGTACCTACTTGGAATCAGACAGTCGAGGATCTTGCTAAGATGGCGTTCAGGATACGGTAGGGCATTATGAGCTCATAGTGAGGCCAAGTGGATTGATTAATGCCCTGCTACTCTTATGATTTGAGGAATTGTGCTCCAGCTATACTTGATTGGATTGGTGACAAGATCCTCCAGGGATATTTGGATTTACTCCCAGAGCGACTTGGAGCACGAGGAGCACTTGTGGATGTGCTACAATGTTTGGATGAAGTTGTATGCCAAGTTATTGAGGTACAAGTTGTAGCTTCAGAAGCCTACCTTCTTGGGTCACTTTATTCGAGCCGTAGGAGCGGCGGTGGAAATCCGGCCAATATGGATACCATTTGGGAATTGGCCGAGATCGACAATTATGGTCAAGGTAAAGGGCTTCTTGGACTGGGCAGTGCCAGGAGAGCTTGGTAATCGGATGATGAGACTGATACCAGCGCCAATGCTAGCATTTCCAGTGTTGGGGGAGAGATCTTCGAGTTTTAGTGATGCCTTCTATTGTGACCGTGGAGTTATCGTTGGGTTATTGTTGAGCATTTTGGATCACCCAGACAGGGCCACGGCGTTGGCGGATACCTGGAGCAGGAAAGCTGTCTGGGGTTGAGTTGGATGATTCCACAGCTGGCGCTGTGTGGACTGTTGAGGCAAACATGGCTTGTGGTTGTATCCCTGAGGGTTCCATTGGATGATAGACCGCGGCTGAGTAGTTCACTCGGATGGTCAAGATTCGGGAGTGACCGAGTGAGGACCCCTCCTTGTTAGGACTCTTTTTCCTTATTGATTAATCGTGTGGGTGTGCTTCGGGTTGCTTTGGTTGAGTTGACACAGGTTGTGGTTTGGTGCGTGTTGCACTGGCAGTTATCTTGTTTCCCCCAACTTTTGATGGAACCCCTGTTGTGTTTCATGTCTCAGCTCAGGAAGGTTATGTTTTTGGATCCCTCGCCCGTGATTGACTCGCCCCATTTGAGATCTAGGAATGTTTGGAGTACGAGGGACGCCCGTTGCGAATTCTGGCTCGTGAGATTAGAGGTTGCGCAATCGGGCTATGCCGTACTGGTTGTCGATGTTGTTGTTGTTGAGGAGTGATCACGGGGAGTGGGTAGCGACTTGGAGCTGGAGATGACGATGTTGAGTACTTACCCTTGGTGTTTGTGACTCCTGGTGGAATTGAGCTAGTTTCGGGGACGAAACTTTCTTTAGTGGGGGAGGATGTGAGGACCTGGATCCCCACGATGTGATTACTGGTTGACCAGCAGCTTCTGGAGGCCTATATGGCGCGTCGGTGGTGTTTGTGCACCAATTGGACACTAGTGATGGACTCAGAGTGTTTAATGGATCACGAGAGTAGTCAGATGACCCCGTCGAATGCTTAGAAGTGTTCTTGCGCGGAACAGATGTCAAGATTGGACTCAGCGCGAAATTTGGGGTAAAAACACTTGTCTGGATGCATTCGGTGAATTTTGGAATTAGAATTTGGCAAATCGGACAGCGGATTTGGATTCAGCGCGCGAAAATGGTGAAAATGGACTATTCACTTGCATTTTTCAGAGCCCGGATGACGCGCACGATTTTCGAGGCAAGGGATCACTGTTCTGGCGGCTGGGGCGGCGCCGGCGACGGCGGCGGACGGCGGAGCGGGATCGGGCAGGCACTGGCGCGGCGGCGGGCAAGCGCGGGCAGCGTGCGGTGCGCGGGCAGGCGCACGGGCAGGAGCGCGGTCCACGGGGCTGGCGTGCACCGGATGGCAGGACGCGTGGCGGTTGGTGGTTGGTCGGTGCAGTGCACCGGGACCACGGTGCAGGCGGGGGACCGCCTCGAGAAGCGCGCCTGGCAGAGGCGCAGACCCCCGCGGGGAAGGCGCGCGGGCCCTGGCGCGGCGTCAGCGGGGACAGGCCACGTGTCGGCCTACCATTCGCGGGTCAGCGCGCGATGTGACGCATCACTGTGGCCGGGCGTCAGAGCGGGCGCAAGTGCGGTCCACGTGGCGGCCGCAGATTGGCCGCCGCGGTCCCGTGGTCGCGGTGCACGGGTCCAGGGACACGTGTCGCTCCCCTGTTGGCCGAACGCGGGTGACGTGGCGCCTCGCTGGCGCGGCGTGGACATGTGGACCGCGGGGCTGGTTACTGTAGCAGCCCGGAAACCAGATTCGGGCGCCTGGAAGTTGCGCCCGAATCTGGAATTTCGGCCTATAAGGGCCCGAATCACCCCATTTCTCCATTTTTTCTCCTTTTGCTCGCACAGAGAGGCTAAGGGGAGAGAGTGGGCGATTCGTGGGGGAGTTTTCGTGGGTGCGCGAGCGCGCCGTTGACCCCGTGGAGCGCACAAGGTGTTCCAAGGAGTCGGTTTGACACGTTGGACGGCGCGACGGGTTGAGGTAGGTCCCGTTTGTTGTTTTGCGGTATTTTTGGCACAGTCTTGAGTTTCCTTTTGGATTTCGGATTTGACCCCACGCCCTCATGCGTGTTAGGGACCGTGTTTTACTGTGCCATTTTACTACGTGGACTGTTGCTGGCGTTTTGGACGCGCCTCGTTTTGCGTGCAACCTTAAGGGAAGCATGCTCCGTTTTGTGTGCAGATTCGAGGTACGTGCTCCGTTTCGCGTGCAGGTCGTGTTGGTGTGCACCATTTTGCGTGCGGGGTTTTATTGGCGTGCATCATTTTGCGTGCAGGTTTGGTGGTCGCGCATCATTTTGCGCGCGGACTCGTAAAGCATGCACCGTTTTGCGTGCAACTTGTTGTACGAACTCGAATTGAGGCGTGCCTTTACACTCTTTGGATCTATGAGTCACAAGGATTGCCGTCGTGTTTTCGGGGAATTTTCTGAGATTCGCCCGAAGGTATACTTCTTTCCCCTTTACTGTGCAGAGTTTTACAGTTGCGTTTGTTGTGGACTTTCGCGCTCACCGCGTTGTGGAATTTGTAACTCGGCCACCGGGACTCAGATTTTGACGTGCAGGTACTCGTTTCGAAGGGCTCGACGCGACGATCGCGTCCATATTTTTCGTGAATTTTTCAGAGGCCGTTATACAGGTGAAAATTGCACATCTTTGGGACTAGTTTCAGCAGATGGTGTATACTTGGATATTTTAGCATAAAGTGTAACTTTGGACCTTTTGTTGTACCCAGGAGGGTTCGCGAGTGTTTTTGGAACACTACTGGGAGCCGAGGTTTGCGCGACATGTACCGTGGATACGTGTTCAGCGGATTGTGCGTGCAAGTGGCCACGCTCTTCACCGACCCCAGGTTTGCCTTGGATTGAGCACTTCAGGTGGGTAGGCTTAATTTGGTAACTGTATAAGGTTTTTACATTATGGTGAATGTAAGTGCACTTGTGGGGATGTCACCCCTCTATGCCTGATAGCAGGCATATTTGATGTACAACCGATATGAGCGAGAGGTAAGCAAGGAATGGCCTACTTGGGGGAGATTGGTATACCATAGTAGGAATGCTTTAGCATGCTTTGCTAATATATGTTTCACCCACTTTTATCGTTTCTGAGGACAAAAGCATGCTTGTATGGACATGTAGTTAGGCCATCTTTTACTGCTGCACTACTTCTGGAACTTGACTTAGGAGAAACCATGCTTTTTCTTTCTCCTTCTTTATTAGTCAGGTGGTCAGTGTTGCTCGGGTTCGAGGAGGGGTCTGGGTAGTGTAGTCGTGACTTGGTGTCTGGGACAGGTTGGATTAGTTGTGGGGCTTTGCGGCAACCGCGGATATTTGGCAGTTGACCGGATATTTATTTACGCACCAGATTGGGTATCTGAATTCTCTAGTGGACAGAGTTTGTGACGCCCCACTTCCCAGGGGGTCACCCATTCTAGAACTACTCTAGCTCTAGCACGCTTAACTCTTATAACCTCTTGGATATAGCTACCATCCAAAATGCTATAGCCGGATTAAGAGATTTGGTCATATTATATCATTTATATATAGGACTAATCCAAATTCCGGGGGTGTCACATTCTTCCCCGCTTTAAGCCCTGACGTCCACGTCGGGCTCAAGCACACTCACAAGCACCAGGCGATGTGAGACTCGTCTCGCTAGCCTTAGCCGACCTTGTGAGGGGTTGCACTCCACTCACAACGGTCATTAGCCGGGGAGCCTCGCTCTATCCGCTATATAACCCTGGCTCAGCCGAAACTCATCTCATATTTCCGGCTGGTGAATGGTTCTGATACCAACTGTGACGCCCCACTTCCCAAGGGGTCACCCATCCTAGAACTACTCTAGCTCTAGCATGCTTAACTCTTATAACCTCTTGGATATAGCTACCATCCAAAATGCTATAGCCGGATTAAGAGATTTAGTCATATTATATCATTTATATATAGGACTAATCCAAATTCCGGGGGTGTCACAGAGTTTCCCACTATTGAGTACTTTTGCATCTGATTGAGGACCGAGGCTTTCTTTAGTGGATGGAGTTTTCCACTTATCGTTTACTTGCATCCGATTGAGGTCGGGTCTTTTTTTAGTGGACAGAGTTCCCACTTTGATCAGAGTCGTGATCCAGTCCTGCTATATTGAGATACTTGACAGAGATACTGGTTACTAAGACACTTTACTCGTGTGGGTCGCTCCCCTCGAGTGCCACTCCGGAGGTAGGCTTGACCGAGCCGTGTGCCGGTCCGTTACTTATATTGAGATCGAGCCGTGTGCCGATCAGTTACTGAGTTCGACAGCAGAGAAGGCAGTACCGGGTTCCATACCGGTCCATCTGATTGGGTACATATCAGGCATGTACCTTTATTGTTGCACTCGTGTCAGGGGGACCGAGTGGAGTTTAGTAGCTATGTTTAGACTAGTGCTAGGGTTGTTGGGAACCGTTTGGGGATTGACGGTGGTCCCGAGGTCATTGTGAGTTAGTCGACCGTTGTGCGAGAGGTTGGTGATCTTGAGACTATCCGCTCTGAGAGAGTGAGAGCGTGGATTTTGACTATAGCCTGCATGAGCCACTACTCGATAGCGAGTTAGTCCGTTTGGACGCCCTACGTAATTCCTGCCCGTCAGCGGGAGGTGGTCGTAGGTGGGGCGCAGGTTTGACTGGACCAGATGTGGCAGTCACCTCGATTGGGTCGATTGTGCACTTCACGTGCTGGGGGTTACATACCATTCTTTGGTTCTCCCCTTTTGAGTATTTAGTTAGAGGCATGGTAGCTGTGGAAAGTCTCCAGCTTCCTTATTTCAGTCTTTCCGGTTTTGGTTAGTTTTTGTCTCTTGAGCACTTAGTGGGCAGACCGTCGAGTCTGGCGGTGGTACCCACTGAGAACTCCCTTTTGGTGTAGTTCTCACACCCTCTGGGGGTTTTCCCCCTCCTTTTCCTTCCTCTCATTTGTTTTGCAGAGTCTTAGCGGGTGTTGCTGATTCTGCGGTTGTTGATCGAGGCGAGGGAGTCGCGTGCTAGATCCATACTCGTCGTTGGAGTGTAGCGGTACCCCCTTCAGAGGAGAGCTTCAGCAGATTAGTCGTTTCTTTTCCTCTTTTGAGAGACTGATGTAGTGAGGATATGATATGTATTGAGAGCCTGTACACTGATGTATTTATTGGAGATATCTCCCTGTTTAGTTTTGAGCTTTGTATATGAGGATATTGTATCATTATCATTTTTGGGAGATGGACATTGTTGTATTATTTCTAGTTGTATAGTGGTTGATTTTAGTTATACAGCGGATTTTCATTTATAGCTCTGATATCTGTTAGCTGTAGTACTTTTCTTGCAGGTAGGACGCTTCGCCTATGCGGGGTTTGGCATAGGTGGCGGATCTGTTGGCGAGCCTGGGTCGCAGTTTCGACCCCGGGGCGTGACAGAAGGTGCCGTCGGTTGGTCTATTGATACACCGGTAGTCGCAGTATGGTGAGGGGCGGCCGCGGTCTCGCCGTCCGTCCCCCACGGTCCTGTCATAGGTGAGGTCGGTCCGGGCGGCGGAACCTGGGCGCCCTCCACTGGCACGACCGGCTGCTGTTGCGTCAACTGACGTACGTATTCCTTGAGGGTCGATAACTGTCCGGCCATCTCTCGTAGCTGCTGGCGGAGCAGTTCGCTTTCCGCAGTTGCCGGGGTCGCACCATCTGCTCCGGCATCGTCAGTAGACGATCTCGTCCGTGCCATTCTCCTCTGTACACAAAGAAACCGCGTTAACCCTAGGTGTAAATGGTCTAGCACCTTGACCTATGAACACTGGGACTCTACCCCTTTTTCTCGCACTCACACTCGCGCTCTACGCACCTACACCTTGGTTATCACATTGGTTAGTTGCTAGTGGCATTGCCTTCTGTGGATGTTGGTCACCGTTCACTGTGGTTAAAGTCGTTTTTCTCTGATACCATAAAATCTGTCACGCCCCGGAGGTTCTAAATGAGCGGAAAAACGTGTATCTTTTTTTTTAAAATTAACCTCGCCACCGGTGCGGGCCAGACCCGCCACATATACAAATTCACTCCACAAACAGACGGAGTCTCCTTTGTATATGTACGGTGTATCAATTACAACACATACTTTAACCATGCAGTTACGATGATACCAAAAGAAGAGATCACGATTAATCACAACCACAAACAAGAAAGAAAGGATAAATCCCACTACAAGGAAAAGGACTTTTGGTGGCGACAATTTTGTGGCGACAATAATTATCGCCACCAATAAATAAGATACAGTGGTGATATATATTGGTCGCCACCAATAATTAAGAAATAGCGGTGACCTTGAAATGTCGCCACCAATACTTAGTAATTAGTGGCGACTTTTGTCGCCGGGAAAAGATAAAGATATAGTGGCGACCTTTGTCGCCACCAATAAAGAAGATACAGTGGCGACATTTTCGCGTCGCCACCAATAAATAAGTAATAGCGGCGACATTAAAATGTCCCCACCAATACTTATTATTGGTGGCGACATTTTTGTCGCAACTATATTATTTTTTTCCTCCCTCCTTTTTTTTCCACCAACTAAAACCTTTTTTCTTTTATTTTGTTTTTTTTTTTTTTTTAGAAGATGCGAATTGGCCCCCCCATACATCTTAGTAATTAGTGGCGACTTTTGTCGCCACCAATAAATAAGATACAGTGGCGACATTTTCGTGTCGCCACCAATAAGTAAGTAATAGCGGCGACATTAAAATGTCGCCACCAATACTTATTATTGGTGGCGACATTTTTGTCGCCACTATTATTTTTTTCCCACCAAAATTTTCCTCCTTTTTATCCACCAACTAAAACCTTTTTTATTTTATTTTGTTTTTTTTTTTTTTTTTTAGAAGATGCGAATTGGGCCCCCCTTACATCTTAGTAATTAGTGGCGACTTTTGTCGCCACCAATAAATAAGATACAGTGGCGACATTTTCGTGTCGCCACCAATACTTATTATTGGTGGCGACATTTTTGTCGCCACTATATTATTTTTTTCCCACCAAAATTTCCCTCCTTTTTTTTTCCACTAACTAAAACCCTTTTTCTTTTATTTTGTTTTTTTTTTTTTTTAGAAGATGCGAACCGGGCACCCCCTTACATCTTAGTAATTAGTGGCGACTTTTGTCGCCACTAATAAATAAGATACAGTGGCGACATTTTCGTGTCGCCACCAATAAGTAAGTAATAGCGGCGACATTAAAATGTCGCCACCAATACTTATTATTGGTGGCGACATTTTTGTCGCCACTATAGTATTTTTTTCCCACCAAAATTTTCCCCCTTTTTTTTCACCAACTAAAACCCTTTTTTTTTTTCTTTTTTTTTTTTTTTTTTGAAGATGCGAACCGGGCCCCCCCCATTACATCGATCACCCTCACAGGTCTGCCCCCATTAACTCACCTCTGCCCCATTAAGCTCTCTCTCTCTCTAGATCTCCTTCCCCAATCGCCCCGCCGTCGCCCATCGGACGTAAGCTCCTCAGTCGACCGTCGCCCGCCGCCCCGCCGACACGCCGATCGCCCCGCCGTCGACCCTCGCCCGTCGCCCGTCGCCCATCGCACGTAAGCTCCTCAGTCGATATCTCTCGCCAGTCGCCCGTCGCCCGTCGCCCGTCGACCGTCGCCCGTGGCCCTGCCGTCGACCCTCGCCCGTCTCCCGTCGCCAATCGCACGTAAGCTCCTCAGTCGATTTCTCTCTCCCCTCCGCTTCTCTCTCCTCGGAAATAACACACGTAAGCTCGCTCCTGAACTTTCGCTCCGGCTAGGGTTACGGCGGTGGCCCGCCGCTCCTCGGCGGAGATCCTCTTAGCCGTGCGGATTTGGTTGTTCCGGTTTTTAGGGTTTTTGGGTCTCCTTTCTCTCCCATTGCACTTTGCGACGAGGTCTTGTGTTCAGATCGAGCTTGTAGATGTGTATCAGAGATTGGAGGCGGATTTCTGACCATAATAAGTCCACATTTAGGTCGCAATTTCTTTTTATCTTTGTTAATTTTTTTTTATGAACTTAGCTGGTTTCTTCAAAGTGATGTCCCGTATGTTATGCTATGTCTGAGGTTGCAGTTGACTCCCAATTTATCTGTCGAATTCTCGATAAAGAAATTTTTGACCTGCTGCTGAAGGTGAACTTCAACATATTTACCTCTGTGTGCCTCAATGTGATTTCATGCTGCTGTGGAATATTTTTGTTAATTATGATCATGTTATATGTGTCTCCAAATTCTGAGAGGTTGATTGTCTCTTTAAGAAATATAAATGCAGTAACATAAAATGCAATGTTCTTCATATTCTTGTGTTTTTCAGTGCAACACTTTTGATCTTGAGCTTGTGCTTTTGCCCTCCCAGCTGCAGTTCCTGGCAGCCCCTCAGCGCCTGTTCTGAGTTCCGACAGCCCTGCTGAAGGTTGGATTCGAATCACATGCATGCTTGTTTTTCTATCTGTCACAAGTTATCGACTCTCACTCGCTGCTGCTGCCATTGCTGATCAGTCCTTATCCTGCAGTACAAACACTGCAAGCAGGCACAGCGAGGGAGGGAGAAGATAATACTTTGGTTAGCAATCAATTATTCCAAACAGTGGTTGCTAGTTAATTAAAAAGTTTCACTTTTATCCAAAATTAGATAATTTGTTATCTCATGTAGCTTACAAAGCTACAAATTCTATGTGAAATATCTATTACAAAGTACCCTACAGCCCACTAGCTATCTTGATTGGTTTATGATGCACTAGGTCTCGAAAAACTGCTAGAGAGGAAAATAGTTAGTATTCTTTAGGAGACTTCATTCTTATGCTTTGATTTGGGTGAAACAGAGCTTTCTATTTGATCTACTGAGTTATTCACTTGAATGTAGTTTCTCTTGCTTATCTGAGTTTTTCAAACCTGAGAAGCAGGAGGGTCAATTGATATATCAGGCTTTATTGATTGAATAGGCATACTACGAGAAAAACATATAAAAGTTTGATCATTATTAAATTGGTTGCTTTTAATGTCAAACACTCAATAGCAAACATTGTGCTTTCATTTGACTTGCTGTTTGAGATTGTTATTTTGAATTTCTCTTTTGCAGATTCCGACATATTTACATCCTGTAACAAAGAAGTCCTCCTTGGAGACTGTTTTGATGGTATTCTGTCTATCTTGTGACATGCAATCTTTGCCCTATTCTCTTGTGCCATGCAATCTTTGCTCAGTACTCTATGTTTTCAGCACTAGAATAGAAAAGGTTTTAGTATGCATGGAGGCTACTAGGTGGCACAATGACAATACGTAATATCTCAGAAAGTTTTGATGCTTTTGATTTATGTACAGTGAAGTATTTTCCTATTTTTGGGTGAAATATCTTATACTTTAATTTGGAAACATAATAAATCTTTCCTATTTCTAATTTGAAACCGAGTTTAGGATTGAGCAATAATCAGGTCTAATAGTTAGTTGAATTTGGTCTAGTTTGAGTTTAATGAGTAAATTGAACATTGAGTCAACTTTTCTTTCTGGAGCGTGACTTTCAATAAAATGTTATCCATAGTCATCAATAAAATGTTATCCATAATTTTTAATAAAATTTTGTCGGGCTAAATTACATATCGGGACAACTAATACTTGTCTTTATGCATCTAAATTTTACCTACCCTTCCACTACATATTGTCGTGTTTTCAGCATATAATCCTAAATGAAGTCCAATAGTGTGAGTTAAGTTTAAGCTAAGACGTTTTCAAAGAAATCTGTGTCGTCTAATATAGCAATAGTTTTGCAGGTCTTACATGCAGGAGGCAAGTTTGGTGGCTTGAGCAGTGGCTATACTGTCTCAGGTGGATTGCATGGTGTGGGTTTGTCTGTTGTCAATGCTTTATCTGAGGTGCTTGTCTTCTCCTTAGTCGAGCAATAAATTTTTTACACTATTCATACTGTTAAGCCTATTGATACCTGAATTGATAGCAAGTCAGACTGAAATAGTCTGTTTTGTAAACAACCTAACTTTACAAAGCTTGCAAATATTGGGCAATCAAAGTCGGCACCATAATATTTTGTGTTGGAAGAATGAAGTATCAAACTATGTAATGTGTATGTGCTGGTCTTTCAACTCCTGACATGTCTCCACTTTTCAATTGTGAAATATTTAGCTATTCTGTGTTGCACTATGTCAATGCTTGTGCAATTTTGTTTTACTAAGTGAACTCTAGAAATTACTGTTTATACAATTTTGTCTCCTTTCATGTCAAAATGTGCAGGCACTAGAAGTTACTGTTGCTCAGGGAACTTGTATCAAATTTTGGCCTGACAAAGAGGGTATGCATTTGTTGCTTCTTACTTTTCTTGGCTTAGAAGAAGAAAAACTGTGTTTAGGAAATACCTGAATAAAAATCTTTTGATAGATCACTTCTTTTCTCAATGTAGTTTTTACTACTACAATTCAGTTTGACTTCAACACAATTTCTGGGCGTATTCGGGAGCTTGCTTTCCTGAATCCGGAGGTAAGCATACCCGTTGCCATGTCTGTAATGCAATTAGTGTGGTAACAAATGTGTACTCCTTTCATTTGTACTTTTTAGATAATTAACTTTTTAAATAAGATTTGCATTTCTCCTAGTATATTTTTTATAAATTCTTGTACTCTGCTATTAAGGAATCCAAAACTTTGTGAACTTTACTGCCCATTTTGTTTTAGACTTTACTAGACTATGTGTTGTCATTTTCAAGTTTGTTTTTATCTGTCTGTTCACAATTGGTGCAAGGTAGTTCTTCACATTATATTTCCTAGATAAGTCTTTAGTTTTTAGTTGTTATTTCATCTTGTTTTATTTTTATCTTCCTATAGTGTCAACGTAATATTGAATTTTCATTTTTTACTTGCACAAATGGACAGTCTAGTTATAGTGGAGGTCCATTCTATACAACAGTAAGCCTATTCTACTTGACTATTATGCAGCTAACATCATCAATTAGAAAACAGAAAACCATGTTCTTATCTGCATAGGTTTGCCATCTTCATGTAGCTTCTATGTAATTTATTTTGGCTGATTAGTAGCCTAATGTCCAGCACCCAGGAAGCGTTCCCGCAGCTTCCAATTCTCGGCTTTCACCTTTTCCTGCAGAACCTGCCGATTTTGCATTTAAAAGATTAGGAAATGTGAAAAGAATTCGTTGTCCATGTGCAAAATGTTGCAATGTTAGACTAAAAAGCCGAGCAGAAGTAAAGTATGACTTATTTCGTAATGGAATTCTTTTGAGTTACACTAAATGGCATCATCATGGTGAATTATCAGATTCGACGGTAACATTCCTGCATCAATCACCAACCTAACTAGTCTTAACGAGCTGTAAGTCATCAGAGATCAAACATAATAAAGGCGGTAAAAAAAAAAGACAATTTCCATTTTTGCTAGATAACACTTTACCGCACCATTTTTGCAGGCACTTAGCAGGCAATGGGCTTCAAGGAAAAGTCCCAGATCTCAGTGCATTAACCAACCTCAACTACGTGTAAGTAGTAGTTTTAATTGCTTATAGTTTTTTTTGAGAATGCTGCTTACAGTTGGAATGCCAGCAACTTTGGTTCGACTTGGTCAGGATTCGGTCAAGCTCTTCGAAATGAGAATCAGCTTTCGAGTTCTCATCAATGCGAATCGACTTTGACCAATTCTTGATTTCAGGTCTCGCACATGCAAGATTGTGGCTAAGTGCCATTTAAATACGATTTGAAGCACCCAAACGTTTTCATTAAAGTCTTCTCCACGGCTTCTTACGGCAGCAAAACCGAAAGTTTCAAATCTGAGCTTTTGCTGTTGGGCGGGAAAGCTCAACTTCTGAATTCTTGTTAGCCAAACTCCTGATTCCCAGAAGCTTTTGCTTTCTGGAGTAGAGTTGTCTAGAAGCTAGGCAAAATAGTCGCTTACTGTGCACGAGTGATAAATGGCATTGCCTTTTTTTTTCATAATACAGGGATTTGAGCAACAACTCCTTCGATTCTTCATTTGCCCCGCCTTGGTTCTTGACACTGACATCTCTCAACGCTATGTGAGTTACTCCGAGAAAATAATTGTTTAGTAAATTAACTTCGGTTTGCAATATAATTTCTAATCTAAAACCATACTACTTGTCAAAAAACAGATTTTGGCAGAGGGGAGGGCTTACTGGGCAAATCCCTACGTCGTTATTCGCATTGCCTCAACTGCAGCAAGTGTAAGTTTACAAGAACAACGTAAAATATCTTGGAATTTCGAGAATAGGCATCGGTCGTAATAAGCTTAATGATCATTTCATCCTTTTTCACAATTCCTGGCAGTGTGTTGGCTACCAATTAATTTAACGGCACGCTCAACATGAGCAGCAACCTCGGCCCAGACCTAGAGACTGTAAATTTCCAAGACAATGCTATTACGCAAGTCGATATCTCTCCGTCCTATAGCAGCACCCTAATGTAAGTTTTGAATCAACATACCGTAGATTTTTTTGGGTAAAGCAGACATACCTTACCTCAATTATTGCACATTTTAATATAGGTGCCTCAGCTTTAAAGATTGTGATTTTAGTTCCTAATTTTTTAGCATGCCTGATTTAAGGCTGCTTAGTGGAAATGTAGGGTAGAACATATAACTAGTCCATGCAATCTCAGAATATTGCGATTTGGTCCTTATACTTTTCGCCTAACACTTTAGTGACTAAAAGTTTTTCATACATAGCAATTCCATCGTTGAACAGAAAAGAATCTAAATTTTCTTGTAAAATGACCATTTCACCTTGACAAAAATGAAATGGTGTTGTCAGAGCTTGTTCGCCGTTGAAATGTTGTATGTCAGAGTTTGTTTTCTCCTCTTAGTTTTGCAAAGCAGCAAATGAGCTTTGAAAACTTAAAAATATTTATCTTGTTCTTTTGCCAGGTTGTTGAACTTGACTTCTTATATCCTAGTGAGGGTATTTGTCACGCCCCGGGGGTTTCATTCAGCGGAAACAATCATCGAAAAAGGGGTTTGTTTTGCGTATAAATTTTTTTTGAAATCCTCTCTTCCCCAGAACGTGCCCAGACCCGCCGCATACACAGATTCACTCTGCACACGGACAGAGTTTCCTCTGTATATGCACGGCGTCGCGGCTAATACAACATCCAATCACAGTCGTTTATTTAATCACAACAGTTTCTAAACATGCATACACGTACAGAACTGAACAATTCTCACGGCCGATCAGTTTGAAAGGATAAATCCACAATGGTTAAAAACGACGCCCACTCGGCGCCTAGATTTTGAAAAGCCAGTTTCGAAAACAACATAAAACCACAGGGTTTTGGAAACAGTGCCCACTCGACACTTAGGTTTTGAAATCCGTTTTCTAAAATCCATAAATCCACAGGGTTTTGAAAACGGTGCCCACACGACACCCAAGTATTGAAAACGATTTTCGCAATTTTCCTTTTTTTTTTTTCCTTTTGAAATACGGCCGAACAGAGATAAGAAATTAACATCCACAGAGTAGAGTACCGACATCCACACCGACCCCACGAAGGTATCGAGAAACACACAATAGTCCACAAGAAATAAATGAAATGCGACAGAAAGGGGAAACACCGTCTGGGATCTCGAAGGACCCGAAAGCTCCTTACTCGGCCTCACTGTCGCCTAGCTCTCACCCCTGGAGGAACCTGTCACGGAGTGGGAAGTCAGTGACGCGATAATACCAAAATAAGCAGTAAAAGTAGTAAAGCCGGACCGTCAGACGATCCGGAGCAACCACCCTCCCAAGAGGGGAAGGGAAACACGAACACCTGTAAAATCTGATCACGTCGAGCATCTACTTCGACTGGTCGCACCGCTCACAAAGAGTCACCGCTCATAAAGAGCCACCGCTCACAAAGAGCCACCGCTCACAAAGAGCCACCGCTCATAAAGAGCCACCGCTCGCACCTCGGCGCCTCAAACCCCCCACCTGCGGGGGCCCCCACTACGTCACCTCGTGGGTTTACACGGGTCATGGACCACTTTTTCGGAAAAGCGCACCCTTTGCGGTGGCCAAACCGCGGGTGCGCGTGCTGCTGCCTCGAGCAAAGTAACCGACAATACCAACGGTACTCAGTAATAAAACCATAACCGCTATCACGTTAGCAACATAAATGTATAATCAAGAGTAAGCACGTCAACCGCTATCATGTTAGCATCATAGATAATTTAATTTAAACGACTACAGCTGTCTACAACTCGATGCTAAGTCCCAAAATAAAACCCACCTCAACCACGTCGGAGGAGTCGTGCGGACGCTCCACTAAAATATCCTCGCCGGGTGCCCGAACAGCTACAGTAAGAAAAGATTGTTAAAGAGACATCATCGTGGTTAAAAACACTCAAAAACGGGGCGAAACGGGCTAAAAACGGAGCTTCTGGACCCTTTTCTGAAGATCGGTGCACGGGTCCTGGCGTGGACCGGGTCCACGACCAAACGCGGCCACGGCGCGGGCCGGGAGCACACTGCAGCAATGGACCACGGCGCCTTGGGCCAGGCCGCGCACGGGTACGGGCGCGCACCGGGTCCACGACCAAACGCGGCCACGACGCGGGCCGGGAGTACACTACAGCAATGGACCACGGCGCCTTGGGCCGGGCCGCGCACGGGTACGGGCGCGCACCGGGTCCACGGCCTCCTGCTGCCGTGGCGAGCACCGGGTGCACGCCCAGGGATGCACCGCGCGGCCTGGCGCTCCCCTCTGTGCACCGGGTCTGCGGCCCCGGGCTGCGCAGTCGTGCGCCGGGTGCACGCCGGCCCGGTGGACCGCGCGGCCTGGCGCACAGCCTTGTGCGCAGGGTCTGCGCCCCTTGGGCCGCGGGGCGTGCGCCGGGTGCACGCGGGCGTGTGGACCGCGGCCAGAAATCCCCAAACGTGAACAGTATTTGCCCGATTTCGGCTCCGGTTGCGACCCCGTGATCACGGCGGCTCCGGCGATGACCCCGTGAACACGGTGACGGCGGCGGCGGCCTCCCGTTTACCCACGGCGGCGGCGGCCTCCCGTTTGGTCCCCAATTCACCTCGCACGCAACACGACAGGAAAGGAAAACCCACACCACAAAATCCGAAAGACCCGAATCGTTCACCTCGTTTTCGCCGGTAAGGGAGGAAGGAGGAGGATCGTCCCGCTCTCGTCACCTCGGTTCTTCACGCCAACCGATGGAGGGGAAAAAGCTAGGGTCGGGCTCCTCGCACGCGCTCGGGTGGAAACTACGCACCGAAAAGGGAAGTGGGAACCAACCCTACGCCCCCAACCAAAGATATAAATGATCGCACGAGTGAGAATGGGGGGCGGGATTGCACCCTAAAACCCTAGATTCGAAATTTAGCGATCAGGTGCGGATTAGTGTCCACTTACCTCGAAAAGCGTGCCGATCTCCCGCACGCTTTCTGATGCACCCGGGACTGCTGGTAACCTTCTGAAATTTATTCTGGGAGATCCCGGGGTCGGAATTCGAATCCGATCGCGCTACCGTTCTCCGTTTCGCGAGCTTTATTGCCTAAAAATACCTGCGAGCCCCGACGGTCTGCCCAGAAACAAAGAATTATTAGCCCGCCCTCCGGACCCCAAAAAGGGATGCGGAAAACTAAAAAAATGAAAACCCTTTTTACGTGTGGTTACTACACCACTCACCTCTTAAAACGAGTTTCGTCCTCGAAACTCAACCCTGGGTCGCGGTGAAAAGGTTGGGGCAGCACTCCCTCATTTTTGACTCCAGCTCTCACGTCGCTTCTCGCTCCTCATGGTTGCTCCAGAGCATCTTCACATAGGGAATGGCTCGGTTTCGCGGCGATTTGCTCTCCTTTGCTAGGATTCTCACAGGGGTCTCCTCGAACCTTAGGTCTTCCTTAAGTTCGAGTGCAGAGACGTCCAGAACGTGTGATGGGTCGGAAAGGTACTTCCGGAGCATGGACACGTGGAATTCATCGTGGACTCTGTCGAGGTTTGGTGGTAGGGCAAGGCGGTACGCCACTGGGCCAATGCGCTCCAAGATCTCGAACGGTCCCACAAACCGTGGGCTCAGCTTGCCCTTCAGCCCGAAACGTTTGATTCCTCTGGATGGTGAGACCCGCAAAAACACGTGCTCTCCCACTTGGAATTCCAAGTCGCGGTGCCTCTGGTCTGCGTAGCTCTTCTATCGGCTTTGGGCGGTCAGTAAACGCTGCTTGATGAGGCGTACCTTTTCTTCAGTTTCTTCCACTAAGTCGGGTCCCAAGTACTTCCGTTCTCCCAAATCGTCCCAACAGATTGGGGATCGGCAGCGCCTCCTGTATAAGGCTTCGTAGGGCGCCATCTGTATGCTAGCCTGATAGCTGTTGTTGTAAGCGAGTTCCACGAGAGGGAGGTAGCGTGCCCAACCTACCCCCTAGTCAAGTACACGGGCGCGAAGCAGGTCTTCGAGAGTCTATATCACTCGCTCCGACTGTCCGTCCGTCTGGGGATGGAAGGCTGTGCTGAACTGTAGCTTGGTCCCCATGGTCCGCTGTAGACTCTACCAGAACTTTGAGACAAAGCGCGTGTCTCTATCCGAGGTGATCGATGCCGGCACTCCATGCAGCCTCACGATCTCGCTGGTGTAGGCTTGAGCTAACCGCTCTCGGGTCCCAAGGTTTTCTTGCTGATTTCCGGACGATCTGACCGTCAGATCAGCAAACGGTCTATACCATTTCCACTCGATTCGATGAGACGGTCGCACTGGCGACCTCAGATTTCCGAGATCAGACTCGGATTGGAAAGGCAGAATTTTGTGCATCGGAAACTGTGCAATTCACGCACCGGTATGCAACTCACTAAGGTTAGATCTGCTTCCTCGCCCGCAAGCACACTAGAATTTCTCGAGTGCTACATCACTCACACCTTGAAAGAAGTTTCGTCCCCGAAACTTAAATACGCCAGGAATCCAGTACATGGGGAAAGTGGCCAAACATGTCCGACTTGCGCTTCCCATTGGCCTTGCGCCCCTCGTGATCTTCTCATTTCTCGCTGGCACTAGGAGAGATTGCAGTTTTCCCGCCGGGCGCTGAAGTTCGGCCTTTAATCGATGACCAACCCCAAAAGCGAGCCACGAGTTGTGCTACATCCCTTGTCAATTTAAGCCACCAAAAGTCTGTTGTTGATCTGTCCAGCTGCGTAAACGCGGTCACCGGTATGTCTCCCGTCTGACCCTTGCCGCTCCAGGCGTCGACTGCTCCACTTGTCTTTCCGGAGTGATCTTGATTGGACGCATCGTTTCCTTGAATTGCTTGGTCATAAAGGCCTTAACTCCTGCGTTCTTCGAAGCCCTCCGGACGTTTGGCCGTCCCAAAAGCTCACCCCGCGATGCCCAAACTCACACCTTTGGAGTTTGGCCTACCCTCTCTGGTCCCCGAGGGTCTGTAAGGTCACTCGAAGACGTTCCCCGCAGGTTGACCCAAAAAGGGTCTGGAAACTTGATCATCACACCTGCGAACACCGTTGGGGCGCTCAATAATCCATCCCCGAAGCGATGACACGCGAAACGCCATATGTCTCTTGGCGAAACTCGGTGGTAACCCTGAACGAAAAACTACCGGACGGAACCGCCCTAAGATTTCAAACAGACGACGGGCTCGACCCGCCCGGCAGCCCTACCGTTCCGTCCATCTTGATCGAAACTAACATGAGTAAGCCTGCTCCTCGACTTGGAGTTCCCTGTTATGACGCCACTAGTTCGCGGACCACCTCTGACCTTGTTGAGCAGTCAGCAACCAAAGTCTTGCGATGCGCCGAAGTACCCCGGTCCTACTACCAAACTCGGACCGACGGCCCTTAAATGCCCAACTAACCCGACAACAAAGAGGGAAGCCACACTAATACCCTTACAAAAACTCCGGGATGTTCCAATCCAACTCGCCGGGACACCGCCTACAAGTAATCCTCCTTTGAAAACGACGAACCCACCCGTCGCCAACACGGACTACTAGCTCGGAGCATAACCACCATGCCGGATTGTCTGCTCCGACTGTCCGTCCTACCGAGGCGACGGTCAAAACTAAAGCTAGGTTTCAGCTCTAAGACCTACCACAAGGTCTAACCCACAGAGAAAGCTGAAAGCAGGGCATCCTAGCCGAAAGTAACCGATGCCAGGGCGCCATGTAGTCAACAACCCCTCGCCGATCTGTACTGCTTCACAATCACAAACTCGCAACCCAAAACCTCAAGACTATGCCTTGGTCATGGGGAGCTGGCGACAAAACCCAAGAAGCACAGTCCTACTTCCGTCTTGGCACCCAAGGGGGTGCGACACTCTGATTAACCTCTACCGCTCGGTCCCAATCCATTGCCCTTCCAAGCACCATGCACTGAGTCGAGCTGCATACCCCCAGACCAAACGATCGCATTCCCAACTAGGAGTATTCTAAGCTCTAGGTCCGCTCAACTAAAAGAAAGAATCAAGCCCAAACGAACAAGATTTGCTAGCCCCGATGGTCTCTTTTCTCAACCCTAGGGGGAACCTCAAGACCCCACCGTGACGATTCCTACAACCATCGCAGTGACCACAGCAAAGAGCCGAACCATGGGTAACAACCGTAGGGGAAGAGTCCTCATACCTACCCCTACCCTATCCAAGATGCAAAAGAATCGGGCGACTCTCTACTGTAACCTAAAACCAGTTGTCCTGGAAGGTACAATTTTAGGCAAAGAGACTACCCAGCTACTCACGACCGACAAAACGGCCGATTCACTAACAAACACCGGCGGATTACCCTACCACCAGTCGCCGTCACTAACGACGACCAAAGCGTTGGCAGAGGGAGGGGTTCGAAAAACATCACCCGGCGCAACGATCTGCTGTGATAACAGCCGCACCAAGTGCATGAACACCTATCAGCAGGCCCATCGTGTCCCGCGCTGGTTGCTTAATCCATTGATTCCTAGCAACCATCAATACCCCGGTGGCAGCCGGCCTCGATCCCAGCCCCCATAACAACACTACTACACGAGCCAAAACAACATGACTACACAAACACGACAACCGAGCTAAACCGAGAAACGAAACTTAACCCGTACACACACACCACACAAGTCAGTTCTAGACTCCGCTAGCATAACACTCAACCAACTATCGAGAAAACGGGACCTATACTTTTCCCCCGCTCCCCCGATCACTCGCGTTCTACGCTTCTATGCCTTATTCATTTCATTCATTCGTAGCTAAGTGTGGTATCTCCGTGGATGCCGGACACTGACTGTTGTGATTAAAGAAATTGGCTCTGATACCATCTTAATCTGTCATGCCCCGGGGGTTTCATTCAGCGGAAACAATCATCGAAAAAGGGGTTTGTTTTGCGTATAATTTTTTTTTGAAATCCTCTCTTCCCCAGAGCGTGCCCAGACCCGCCGCATACATAGATTCACTCTGCACACGGACAGAGTTTCCTCTGTATATGCACGGCGTCGCGGCTAATACAACATCCAATCACAGTCGTTTATTTAATCACAACAGTTTCTAAACATGCATACACGTACAGAACTGAACAATTCTCACGGCCGATCAGTTTGAAAGGATAAATCCACAATGGTTAAAAACGACGCCCACTCGGCGCCTAGATTTTGAAAAGCCAGTTTCGAAAACAACATAAAACCACAGGGTTTTGGAAACAGTGCCCACTCGACACTTAGGTTTTGAAATCCGTTTTCTAAAATCTATAAATCCACAGGGTTTTGAAAACGGTGCCCACACGACACCCAAGTATTGAAAACGATTTTCGCAATTTTTCTTTTTTTTTTTCCTTATGAAATACGGCCGAACAGAGATAAGAAATTAACATCCACAGAGTAGAGTACCGACATCCACACCGACCCCACGAGGGTATCGAGAACCACACAATAGTCCACAAGAAATAAATGAAATGCAACAGAAAGGGGAAACACCGTCTGGGATCTCGAAGGACCCGAAAGCTCCTGACTCGGAGTCACTGTCGCCTAGCTCTCACCCCTGGAGGAACCTGTCACGGAGTGGGAAGTCAGTGACGCGATAATACCAAAATAAGCAGTAAAAGTAGTAAAGCCGACCGTCAGACGATCCGGAGCAACCACCCTCCCAAGAGGGGAAGGGAAACACGAACACCTGTAAAATCTGATCACGTCGAGCATCTACTTCGACTGGTCGCACCGCTCACAAAGAGTCACCGCTCATAAAGAGCCACCGCTCATAAAGAGCCACCGCTCACAAAGAGCCACCGCTCACAAAGAGCCACCGCTCATAAAGAGCCACCGCTCACAAAGAGCCACCGCTCATAAAGAGCCACCGCTCATAAAGAGCCACCGCTCGCACCTCGGCCCCTCAAACCCCCCACCTGCGGGGGCCCCCACTACGTCACCTCGTGTGTTTACACGGGTCATGGACCACTTTTCCGGAAAAGCGCACACTTTGCGGTGGCCAAACCGCGGGTGCGCGTGCTGCAGCCTCGAGCAAAGTAACCGACAATACCAACAGTACTCAGTAATAAAACCATAACCGCTATCACGTTAGCAACATAAATGTATAATCAAGAGTAAGCACGTCAACCGCTATCATGTTAGCATCATAGATAATTTAATTTAAACGACTACAGCTGTCTACAACTCGATGCTATGTCCCAAAATAAAACCCACCTCAACCACGTCGGAGGAGTCGTGCGGACGCTCCACTAAAATATCCTCACCGGGTGCCCGAACAGCTACAGTAAGAAAAGATTGTTAAAGAGACATCATCGTGGTTAAAAACACTCAAAAACGGGGCGAAACGGGCTAAAAACGGAACTTCTGGACCCTTTTCTAAAGATCGGTGCACGGGTCCTGGCGTGGACCGGGTCCACGACCAAACGCGGCCACGGCGCGGGCCGGGAGCACACTGCAGTAATGGACCACGGCGCCTTGGGCCGGGCCGCGCACGGGTACGGGCGCGCACCGGGTCCACGGCCTCCTGCTGCGGTGGCGAGCACCGGGTGCACGCCCAGGGATGCACCGCGCGGCCTGGCGCACTCCTCTGTGCACCGGGTCTGCGGCCCCGGGCTGCGCAGTCGTGCGCCGGGTGCACGCCTGCCCGGTGGACCGCGCGGCCTGGCGCACAGCCTTGTGCGCCGGGTCTGCGTCCCTTGGGCCGCGGGGCGTGCGCCGAGTGCACGCGGGCGTGTGGACTGCGGCCAGAAATCCCCAAACGTGAACAGTATTTGCCCGATTTCGGCTCCGGTTGCGACCCCGCGATCACGGCGGCTCCGGCGATGACCCCGTGAACACGGTGACGGCGGCGGCGGCCTCCCGTTTACCCACGGCGGCGGCGGCCTCCCGTTTGGTCCCCAATTCGCCTCGCACGCAACACGACAGGAAAGGAAAACCCACACCGCAAAATCCGAAAGACCCGAATCGTTCACCTCGTTTTCGCCGGTAAGGGAGGAAGGAGGAGGATCGTCCCGCTCTCGTCACCTCGGTTCTTCACGCCAACCGATGGAGGGGAAAAATTTAGGGTCTGGCTCCTCGCACGCGCTCGGGTGGAAACTACGCACCGAAAAGGGAAGTGGGAACCAACCCTACGCCCCCAACCAAAGATATAAATGATCGCACGAGTGAGAATGGGGGGCGGGATTGCACCCTAAAACCCTAGATTCGAAATTTAGCGATCGGGTGCGGATCAGGGTCCACTTACCTCGAAAAGCGTGCCGATCTCCCGCACGCTTTCTGATGCACCCGGGACTGCTGGTAACCTTCCGAAATTTATTCTGGGAGATCCCGGGGTCGGAATTCGAATCCGATCGCGCCACCGTTCTCCGTTTCCCGAGCTTTATTGCCTAAAAATACCCGCGAGCCCCGACGGTCTGCCCAGAAACAAAGAATTATTAGCCGCCCTCCGGACCCCAAAAAGGGATGCGGAAAACTAAAAAAATGAAAACCCTTTTTACGTGTGGTTACTACAGTATTCATAGGAGGTGGGACAATGGCTATCGTATAACTGCAACTGCCGCCACATGGGACCAAGCTGCATTCGTTTTGAGTGTACCAAGAAGGAAGTCCACGAATGAAACTCAAGAGACACTAAGAACATCTGCTTTTCCTAGCCAGCATGTGAAGGTAGATGTGTTACATTTAATTGTTTAATCGCTTTGGTCTTGCAATTGATTTAAAAATTGCATATAAATTATATGGATAGTCAATGCACTCTCCTGTTGTCGCAACTTGATCACTGAACTTACACTTTGGTCTTGCGAGTGATTTAAAAATTGCATATTCTGTCTTTTGGAGAAGATATTGGGGTATCTTCTTTTGTAACATCATGTAATATTGCTACAATATATGAAATTTCTTCTGTTCCCTGCTATATTAATATTTAGTATCTATTTGGGTGATATATTGGTTCTTTTTTTTCTTTTTTTTTTTTCCTTTTATGTATTTTCTCGGGATTGATATCTTTTTTAGGATGACAATGTCCTCCTTTTATATGTGAAAACATATCCTTTTATCAAGTATATCGCTATATATTTGAATTAGGGAATACTGCTCTTCAACACAATACTTTGGCATTTGGTAAAGGATGAAGTTTAGGTGCATTCAAAAATTTAGTCGCGACAAATTATCGTCGCTGCTCGCCAAATCATTTCGCAATAGGTACCCTTTTCTTACATTTGGTGGCGACAGCTGCCGCCACCTTTTATCTAGACAAGTTGTCGCCACCTTTTCTTCAGACATTTGGTGGCGACATTTGTCGCCACCGTTTCTCCAGACATTTGGTGGCGACAGCTATCGCCGCCTTTTCTACCGTTTTTCCAGACATTTGGTGGCGACAAATGCCGCCACCGTTTCTTCATACATTTGGTGGCGACAAATGTCGCCACCGTTTCTTCATATATTTGGTGGCGATAAATGTCGCCACCGTTTCTTCATACATTTGGTGGCGACAATTGTCGCCACCTTTTCTGTCGCCGCTATATACTTTAGGCGACATGCTTTGAGGTGGCGACATTTAGTCGCCGCCAAAACTATTTGGTGGCGACTTTTTGGCTTATGGTGGCGACTTTTGTCGCCACCAAATGTCATGATTGTAGTAGTGTCCGCAGGTTTGGAAAACAGTGTCCACACGACACTCGGTTTTAGAAACGTTTTCGCAAATCTCTTTTAGGTGGCAACATAACTTGAAAGGATAAATCCACGGGTTTGAAAAGCAGTGCCCACACGACACTTAGTTTGAAAATATTTTCGAAATCATTTTGCTCTTTGAAAACATGCCGCATACAAGTATAAGATAAACGCAATAAAAGATGTCACCACTAAGTTAGGATCTCAACCCAACATCCACAATTGTTCCACCAACAAATAATCACTGTTAAGGAATTTGTCTTGGCGTATTTCGTGAAGTGGCTATGTCTTGAAGATTGAAGATGAAGAAGTTTGGATCATATACCTCAATCTCAAGAAAGAAGAATTCAAAAGGATCAGGTACGTTTAACTAAATAAGTTTGGTGACCCGAATACTTCTTATAGTGTAGAAACACTTGGATGGATTTTTAATCGCATAAAAATCAAAAACTGGACATGTTATATGTTCAGGTTCCGGATCAGGGTACTACAGTTCGGACCCCGAACATAGGGTAGTTCATCCGCAAATCCAGCCCGGAACACATCTTGTTCAGTCCGGACCCCAAACGTGGATTTTGCAGAAACTGCATGAACAGTCCGGACCGTGGGATTTCAGTCCGAACCCCGAACGTGGTTTTTCTTTTGAAAAAATTCTGTTTAATGACGATAGTCCGGATCGCATTATTTCAATCCGGACCGTCGACCCGAAAATTTCCAGATATGGTTAGTTTTTTATTCTTATCCTCTTCCAATGGTTTCTAACTATAAATAAACCCTAATCTCATTTCTTTGGTGAGACCTAAGGGAATCCACAATAAGTTTTTTTATCTCCGTAAATGAATGAGGAATATAAACGGATGAAAAACTTATAAATCCATATATAGAGAAGAAAGGAAATAACTAGATTTAATTCTATGTTTCTTCATCTATATTAATTAATTTGATTCTAGGTTTTCATACTCATATTTTGAGTAGAATCAAATTAATGAATACTTAGATGGTATTTCCGATCTATCTTTGATCTAAGTATTCGGCGGATCACCACCACCAACAAAACAACGATTTTCTCCAAAATCGGCGCGTGGATTCGCGTGGCCTTGTGGATTCAAGGTGCTACCGCTCTCGTGGATTCGGAGCAAGGTACGTTCGTGTGATCGAGACGTACTACCTGGTGGAGACCGTGGATTCGGTTAGACGTCGTGGACTCGACGTTGGACGCTGTGGATTCGGCGTTGGACGCACATCGTGGATTCGAGGCGCGTTGCGGAGCGAGCGGAGAAGATCTACTAGGAGCGTATGGGAAAAGGTTGAGTCGTGTGTGAGTACGTTATATCACCTGTGTACGTGTTATAATTCTAGTGGATTTCACCGTGTGATCGGTCCCGTGGTTTTTTACTCCTGGTTTTGGAGTTTTCCACGTAAAAATCTTGCGTGTTATTTTTCATTTCCGCATTGGGTTTTATTACGCAGAGATTTTTGAGTGTTTATTGTTTACACCTATTCACCCCCCTCTAGGTGTTTTTTCCCCTATTTAGATCCATATTAGAGATAACCCAACAATTGGTATCAGAGCGGGAATAGGGTTGTAAACAATGGTTGAAGGTGGAAACATCAACAGACCCCCGTTCTTCGATGGAACAAACTATGCCTACTGGAAAGTACGGATGAAAGCCTTTTTAATTTCCATCGACGAACGGGTGTGGCAATCAATCGAGTTAAGATGGTCAAATCCAACTGAAATTATTGTTGATGTTCACACCATCAAACCTAGGTCGAAATGGACCAAGGAAGAGATTAACTCATCTTCTTACAATGGCAAAGGAATTAACGCCTTATTTAATGCTTTGTCTAAAACTGAATTCTCTCGCGTCTCAGCATGTGAGACTGCGAAAGAAATCTGGGATGTTCTACAAGTTACACATGAGGGAACAAACCTTGTGAAGATTCAAAAGCTGCAAATGCTTACGAGCAAATTTGACTCTATTTTCATGGCAGAAAATGAATCATTCACAGATTACTATACATGATTGCAAGATATCGTAAACGCATGTGCTAACTTGGGAGAGAAAATTCCAGAATTTAAAGTTGTAAGAAAGATTTTAAGGACTCTTCCTGAAAGATTTCGTTCCAAGGTTACGGCCATTGAAACTATTAAACACCCGGACGAAATCCGTGTAGAAGAATTAGTTGGTGCACTTCAAACATATGAAATGACATTTCCTACTAACTATTCTTCTGGAAAGGCATCTACTTCTAAGTCTTCAGGTTTTGCGTTGAAAACAACAAAAGAAGAAGACGCGGATTCATCCTCCTCAGACGATGATGAGAACCTATCTATGGAGGATTTTTAGAAGCAACTTGCTCTCTTGACAATAAAATTTTGCCGAAACTTTCGAAGGGGTAATTCAAGTAAAACTTCATCCTTCGTAAAGTCGAATAAAGGCAAAGGTTCTTCAAGCTACAAGTCAAGAAAGCAAGAGAATTTTTCGAAGTATAAGAAAAGCTCAGAGGGACAAATCCAATGCTTCAAGTGCCGAGGCTACGGCCATATCTCAACGGAGTGTCCCAATAAGAATCCGACGAAGAAGAAGGCGATGCAAGCCATCACTTGGGATGACACCTCATCGTCAAATGAGTCATCTTCTAGTGATGAAGAAAATAACGCAATGGCATTCCACGCATCCACAACTTCACCTTTCGTGTGCTTAATGGCAAGTACATCCGATTCACTGTCCATGTAGAGTACCGGGATTTTGTAGAGTGCACCGACCTCGCAAGATGGCATGGTGCGGAGGGAATTGCCTCGAGCGTGTTCCTTATTTGTTTGCAGATGATTTCGGGTTGATTCGGATCGACGCGGAAGCCCCAGCTTGAATCGGAGTCTTCCGGGCATTGTGCGCCGTTAGAGGACCGGTTTGTTGAGCCGCGACTCCACTGTGGGTTGCAGAAAATTTGGGAAAGGTTTGGAGCAGGTGTATTTTCATATTACAGCGGAGTTCGGGAAGTTTCGGATGGGTGCGGAGGCCCCGAGGGCAAAAAGTGAGTTGGAGTGGGCTTAATTGGATTATTTAATTAATTAATTAAGTTATTAGTGGTATGTGAAGGAATTAGTGAAAGAAGTGTAAAGAAAGGAAAGGATTTTGAAAGAGAGTGTGTTGATTTAGTGGTGTATAGATGGATTTTAGTGTTGGTGTTGGGAGAGTGTTGGAGGAGTATGGGCTCTTTACACCATGCACCATGCACAAACTAATTAATTTAAATGCCATGTCATCATCTTCTCTAAAATCTAAAACAGAGTAAATTTTGTGGAACAGAGGAATTAGTAGATGAAGAAATAGGAGAAGAAGAAGAAGGATTGAGGTGAGGAAAATAGGGATTTTGATCGTCTTGACGGCGCGATTCTATCGCTAGTAGCCGCGTGGTGCCGAGCGGAGCGTGCGCGAAGAATTGTTGAATTGAGGAGATGCTGTTTTTTTTTAGTGAGAGAGAGAGAAAGCTTGGATGGTTCTTGTTGATGGTTTGTAGCTGAATTTGTTGTGTTTGCTGTCCAAGAGTGGTGGAGAGGCCAGCAGAGGGCGCCGCGCGGGCGCGCAGAGGCGCCACGCTTGGCTGGTGAGGTTGCTGCGCAGGCGCGCATGGGCGCTGCGCGCAGCCGCTGCGGGCGGGCGCGCGCAGCAAGCGGGCGCCGCACGGCGCGCGCATGGGCGCCGCGCGGCTGGAGCTTGGGCACCGCGCATCCTTTTTCTCCTTCTTTCTTTGGCTTAGCGTACCGGAACAAATGGTGGAGTTCGGGTACAGGCCTTTGGGTACCGGTACTAATTGAACAGTACCGGTACCCCATTGCCCCGAATGCAGTTTTAGGTGATTTTTTTAGCAGGGGCATTTTGGTATTTTCACTCTCCTTTTCACCCTATGGACCCTCTCCTCTTTATATATATGGATGACTCCTCTCTTTTTCCCTGGATTCAGAGAGAGGAATCAGAAAGAAAGAAAAGAGAAGGAAAAGAGAGAAGGTAAGGAAAAGAAAGAAAAGAGAGGGTGCTCCTTGTGTGTGGTCTTGTTGCTGGAGCTGAGCGGAGCCGCGCGCGCGTCGGCCGTGCGTGAGGTAAGCTGTCAGATTTCTTCCAAGCTTGGATTTATGGATTGGTTTTGTGGTTTTGGGATTATTGAGATGAAATGGATGTTCTCTTTTCCATCTTGCACATTGAGGAACAACTTGAGAGTTTTTGGCTGTGAGCTTCGAATTTTACACTGTGCGGAGCCGAGGGCGCACGCACGCAAGCACTCGTACGGTGGGTTGGCAGCGAGTGAGCCGAAGCGCGCCGGGATTTTGTTAGAGGACTCGAGAGGGTTGTTCGAGCTTCCGGGAATATTTCCGAAGATCGCGATTGTGCGCGCGGCGCGGCTTTCATTTTTCCGGCAGATTCGAGGCAGCGGGCGGTTCGGCGCTTCACCGACTTCAGCGGTTGCCTGCGGAATGCTTTTGAGGTGGGTTGGAATTTCTCCAAAATGCATGGAATGCCCCTTAATGCTCCTGAATGCAATTTGATCATGTTTACCATGCTATTTTCACTGTTTTTTCATCTGATAGTTGCCTGGGAATTTTTAGAAAATTATTTAGAACCCCAGATTATTTTTAGTATACTCCTGTTACCATATGACACTAGACTGCATGTTCTGTTGGCATTATTTTTGCACCCCGATCGTTTTAAAAATCGAGGAAGCCCGTTTTAAGGAAAAACGGCATTTTCAAAGGTAGTTTTTAAACTATGAGTTCGCCAGAGGTATGGCATAGATTCAGGGTGCATTAGACCTCGTGCCTGGGGGCCGAGGGGTCTCTTTTTGAGTTTTGAGATGAGTTATAGTGTCATGTGAGTTGAGCTTCTTCGTGGGGATTGATGTATTTGTTCTAGATAGTGATTTATTGATTTAGTCGTTAAGGTGGATCTCCGACTTAGCTTGAGAGTTTGGGGTTCTGGCAGATCGAGTCGTGGAGGTTTCCCGACTTAGCCATGAGTTGTGCATTATCAGATTGAGTCGTAGGGGGTTCTCCGACAGATTATGTGAGGATTTGGGCATTTCCTGTTGAGTCGTGGAGTCTTATTCCGACTGAGTTGTGCTTTTGAGCACCGAGTTGCCGATCTGTTTGATCGTGGACCATAGCCTGCATATGCCGCTTATTGAGACAGATGAGATGCTTGATACTCGTTGGGGTCGCTCCCCTCGGGTCACGCTCCGGATGCGTAGATGTGTTGATGCCCCTGGCCGAGTTACCAAGTGGTTACATGCCCCTGGCCGAGTTACCAGGTGGTTACATGCCCTGGCCGAGTTACCAGGTGGTTACATGCCCCTGGCGGAGTTACTAGGTGGTTACATGCCCCTGGCCGAGTTACCAGGTGGATACTTGAGTGAGATTGAGATAGTCGGTTAGGACGCCCCACGTAAATCCCGTCCTCTTGTGGATGCGTGGTAGTGGGCAGGTGCGTTCCTAGACGACAGGCGCGGGCTGGACTGAGCCAGTTTTGGCAGTCATTGAGATTGGGTGTTATGATTAGGACATGTTTTAGCTGTAGCTTTCTTTCAGCTTACCCATTATCTATCTATCTATCTGCATACCTATCTGTTTTGCCTCCAGTAGACTTAGTGGGCATACCGTGGATGTTGGGACAGTACCCACTGAGATTTGCCTTCAATAGTAGATCTCACACCCGCTGCGGTGACAGGTTGAGGTAGCTGTTCCGGCTTGGTTCGCGCGGAGTCAGCAGATCGAGGTGAGGACGTGGCCGATTAGTTCCTTACCAGCATTGAGAGTCAGAGGTAGATGTACCCTTTTTTTTTATGACTCCACTTTTGTACTGGACATTCTGAGAGACTTGTGAGGATTGTATTATTTTTCATAGCTTGTCAGACTATATATTGAGGACTTTTAGTTATCCAGATGTTAAGTTGTTTTCTATAGCTGTTAGTTCTTTTTCAGCTCTGATATATGTTAGTTATAGATCGTTTGCAGGTTAGACGCTTCGTCTGTGCGGCAGTTTCCGCACAGACGGCGGATCTGTTGGCGAGTCCGGGTCGCAGTTTCGACCCCAGGGCGTGACAGATTAGGGTATCAGAGCCATTCACCAGCCGAAAATGTGAGATGAGTCTCGGCTGAGCCAGGGTTATTTAGTGGGTAGAGCGAGGCTCCCCGGCTAATGACCATTGTGGGAGGAGTGCAGCTCCCCACAAGGTCGACTAAGGTTAGCGAGACAAGTCTGACATCGCCTGGCGCTTGTGAGTGTGTTGAGCCTGACGTGGACGTCAGGGCTTAAAGGGGGGAAGAATGTGACACCCCCGGAATGTGTATTAGTCCTATATATAAATGATATAATAGGACTAAATCTCTTAACCCGGCTATAGCATTTTGGATGGTAGCAAGATCCAAGAGGTTATGAGAGTTAAGCGTGCTAGAGCTAGAGTAGTTCTAGGATGGGTGACCCCCTGGGAAGTTGGGGCGTCACAGTCCAACTCCTCCCAAGTTGAAAAGAATGCAACGGACAACGAATCGAGTAATTCCGAAGGTGAAGACTTTGCTTTGGCCTACCATAAACTTTTAAAGGACTCGAAGAAACTGGCAAAGCAAAACAAGGGTTTGAGAGGGAGATTGCAGGATCTCGAAGAAGAAGTAAAAATGGCAACTTTTCTCTCAAACGGTCTTGAAGTGGAAAGGGATAAATTGATGAAAGTAAATGTTTCCCTTCAAGAGAAAAATGAGCATTTCGAGAAGGAACACGGAAAAATGGTGGATAAAGCAAGTTACTTCTTGAAGCTCTACTCCGAGGCTCGACAAGAAAAAATGAAAATGACGAAGACCATTTTCCAACTTAAGGATGATCTAAAGCGATTTTCTTCTGGAAGGAGCAAGTTGGATAAGATGCTTGGTCTTGGTCAAACGAACCGTTTCGGCCTTGGATACAATCGAACTGGAGACAGTCCTAGTTCGAGTAAGACAATTTTTGTGCCCCAGTCGGTATCTCCTCCTCCGACAACGGAATTCACTACATACAACGACAACAACCCTACCTCACCTATTTCGGGTTCGACAAGCTCAAAGGTATGTTTTCGTTGTGGTTTTGCAGGGCACATAAGAAGAGATTGCAAGATTGGAGCAAAACAAGCAAATCAAGCGCCTCTTGCAACAACTACCAAAAAGGTGATTCCCCGAAAATCAAAGGAAAATTTTTCAAAGGAAAAGAACCTTGGTAGTTCACCCCACAAGACGATGTCAAAGAAAAACGATCAATCAAACAAGACGCTTTCACCAAGGAGAATAACTTCACGATCATTGCCAACGCACTCCAAAACTCAAAAGGTTTGGGTATGCAAAGGTGAATTCTTTCCTTGTCTTTGATTGTTCTACGATTGAATGTCATGTATTTTATGTAAATTATTCTTTCTAAAAGGGGTTAGATATGAAAATAATTGCTATGTAGTTCCAAATAAAATTTCTGAACATTGTAACCTAGTTTCTTTAGATAACGAAACTCTTTGGCATGAAAGACTAGGTCACATAAATTTTAAGGTACTAGCAAGGATTTTAAATAAAGACGTGGTTAAGGGGGTTCCTAAACTTTCTTTTAAAGATAACATTGTGTGTGGAGGTTGTCAAAAGGGAAAACAATCAAGGGCTGCACACAAGAACTTGAACCACGTTGGTACCAAACGGCCTTTAGAATTACTGCACATGGACTTAATGGGGCCGACTCGTCAACCATCTTTGGGAGGTAAATGGTACATTTTTCTTTTGGTTGATGATTTCTCTAGATATACATGGGTAACATTTTTAAAAGAGAAAGCAGATACTTTCGACTCTTTTCATGAGGTTTGTCATCGTATTATGATTGAAAGAAATGAAAAAATCGTTCGTGTTCGAAGTGATAGAGGTGGAGAATTCATAAATTCTAAATTCATTGATTTTTGCACTTCCAACGGCATAAAACATGAATTCTCAGCACCCTATACACCTCAGCAGAATGGTGTAGTCGAGCGCAAAAACAGGGTTGTACAAGAGATGGCGCGTGTTATGCTTCACAGCCGGAATCTACCGTTACATTTTTGGGCTGAAGCTGTGAACACCGCCGTCTATGTAATTAATCGAGTGTATTTGCGCCCGGGAACTTTAAATACACCATATGAACTATGGTTTTGTAGAAAACGGAATATCAAATATTTTCGAATCTTTGGGAGTCGCTGTTACATTTTACATGATCGCGAAAATCTTGGTAAATTTGACTCTCGAAGTGACGAAGGGATTTTCATAGGTTATTCTACAAACAGTAGAGCATATCGGGTACTTAACCTTGAGTCTAAAATGATGGCAGAATCTATTAATGTTAAAGTAGATGAAGCTTTTCATTTTGCATCTGATAAATCTACCCTTGATATGTCTCTAGATGATGATACTCCTGTAAATGCATCTTCTCATAATAATTCTTCCGATAAAGTTGATGCATCTAATGGTTCTTCTAGTTTATCTGATATGCAGGAATCATCACATGTACCTCCGAGTACTCCGTTACCTCAAACGCTACGCATCTCCAAGGATCATCCAAAATCGAACATTATTGGAGACCCACAAGGAGTCAGGACTCGGAGACAATTGGTTTGTGGAGTCGCATGTTACGTCTCCATGGTAGAACCAAAGAACGTCGATGAAGCTCTTCAGGATGACTACTGGATTGAAGCAATGCAGGAAGAGCTTTATCAGTTCGAAAGAAACAAAGTCTGGGAACTAACGAAGCCACCGAAGCAACACAACGTGATTGGTACTAAATGGATTTTCAAGAACAAGAAAAACGAGGATGGTACCATCATCAGGAACAAAGCACGTCTAGTTGCTCAGGGCTATTCTCAAGTAGAAGGAATAGACTTTGATGAGACGTTCGCCCCGGTAGCTCGACTCGAGTCGATTTGAATTTTGTTCGCAATTGCTTGTCATTTTAAAATCAAACTCTTTCAAATGGACGTTAAGAGCGCGTTTTTAAATGGGTTTTTAAACGAGGAAGTTTATGTGGCTCAACCGAAAGGTTTTGTAGACTATAAACAACCTAACCATGTTTTTCGTTTGAAAAATGCTCTTTACGGTCTAAAACAAGCACCGCGAGTGTGGTACGAAAGGTTGACAAAGCACCTTTTGGAAAAAGGCTATACTCGAGGGGGAGCAGATCGGACTCTCTTTGTGAAGCATTATCAGGATAACTTCATTGTGGCACAAATCTGTGTCGATGACATTGTATTTGGTGCAACAAGAGACAATGATGCTTCAAAATTCGCGGAAACCATGGAAAACGAATTTGAGATGTCTATGATGGGCGAATTAACATATTTTCTTGGATTGCAAGTGAAACAAAATGAAGAAGGCATCCATTTGTGTCAATCCAAGTATGCAAGGGAGTTGGTGAAAAAGTTTGGATTAGAAAATTCTAAAGATTTTCCGACTCCGATGGGAACTAGCTATAAGGGATTAGGAAGTGAATCTCTTAGTGAAAGTGTAGACGAGAAGCTTTATCGTAGCATGATTGGAAGTCTACTCTACCTCACGGCTATTCGCCCGGATATATTCTTTAGTGTTGGGATCTGCGCGAGATATCAGTCAGCACCAAAGGAGGTTCACCTGAAAGCGGTGAAAAGGATCATCCGGTACGTCAAAGGAACTTTGAATTTCGGAATTTGGTATCCTATGGGAACAACTCTTGACATAATAGGATATTCAGATGCCGATTGGGCAGGATCTGTGGATGATCAGAAGAGTACGAGTGGTGCATGTTTTTATCTCGGCCATTACCTTGTTGCATGGCATAGTAAAAAGCAAAACTGTATTGCACTCTCAACTGCCGAAGCGGAATATATTTCAGCGGGTAGTTGTTCAACTCAACTCATTTGGATGAAAAGTGTGTTGAGCGACTTCCGAATTTCAGCAACTTCGGTAACTATTTTTTGTGACAACACTAGTGCTATAAATATTTCTAAAAATCCTGTGTTGCACTCAAGAACTAAACACATTGAACTTAGATATCATTTTCTAAGGGAGCTAGTTGAATCAAATATACTTCAAATTTCCTATATTTCAACTGAGGATCAATTAGCTGACATTTTAACAAAACCTTTGGATCAAAAACGGTTTATCCATTTGCGTAAAGCAATTGGAATGCTTTCTTGAAATAACTCTTTTCGAAACATTGCTTAGGTTAGGTTTTGTTTTTGTGTTTGTGTTCTTTATCTATGCTTGAACATAGAACTTTAATTGAGCATTAGTATAATTGACTTTACTTGCATCCTTTCATATTTTTGAGAAATTTATTATGGTTTGGATATCATGCTAATTCATTTGATGCAATGATCATTTATATCAATTAGTCAATTTTTAATTGATCAAAGTCAATTTCTCTCTCAATGATCTCTTGGTATAGTTTTTATCATATTTGAAAATTGAGTTAAGTATGAACTCGAGATCAATTTTTGGTTGAATACCTTATATCTTAAATAATTGATAGCCAATTGAGGGGGAGTTTATTAAAATATTTATGCTCAAAAGATGTGGAAAGAGTTACATCCCAATGAGGAGTGTGAAAACTACCACCACATGGAGGAAAGAGCTACCACCTCGGTCGTCCGAGTACTGTGTAGAGCTACCACATGTATACCAAGCATGGTTTTTCGAGTTAATTAGATAAAATGCTGTTTGGAATACTTGACTCTGTCAAATTCCAAGGTTGGTATAAGGTGAGGATTTTATTGAAACATGCTCAAAGAGCCACTCCTTATAATAAATTGACTAGATATATTATCTAACTTATCTAGGATTTCAAACATCTATCGATCTTGGTGCTTCATTTTCTTTGCAAGATTAATGATTTGATAAACGCATTACTCATAAGATTATGATAGATGTCATTGAACTTGCTCAACTTTAAAGATTTTAATTTGTATAAATTTTCATTTCATTACTCTGATATTATTGATAGATTTAGCATAATCTATTTCTTTTGATGTGAAATGATGACTTTTGTTTAAAGTTGACATGCAAAAGTGCTTACATACTTTTTTTGGATTTTTTGGAATTTTTCTAAATTTTTCTGAAGAAAAAGTTGGAGCCGATCCGGACTGGAATTCCTGTTCCGGATCCCGAACGCAGATAATCTCTGCGGGTAGCTGATCCGGACTGGATTCCTGATCTGTTCCGGACCGCGGCTAGGGTTTATATGAAACAAAAGGATTTTTGATTTTATTTCACCTCAAGCTTTTGTTTCCAAGGCTCTAGAGTTTCTCTCTCTAAACTTCAACCGATTTGGAGCCTTTCAAACTCGAGTTCTTTGGATTTCAAGTAAGTCTCTTTGATCAAATTTCAATTTTTCCACTGTTTTGCATTGTTCTTCATAAACGTGAGTGGAAATCATGGGTGGAATTCAATTCTAGATGGTTTTTGGTCAAATTTCTTTTGAAATAAGAACTCTGAGTAGATTAGATTTGTTTATATGCTAGGTATTCTCTTGATTAACGGATTTTTAGGCTTCGATTTCTGAAAATTCGGTTTTAGGGCATATAATGAGAATTTTTTAAAATCATGGGATTGATCTATTTTTAAAAATTTTTTTGCAAAACTAATTTGATTCCTAGTCTCTCTACACGATAATGATTGTTTGGGTACAATTTTTCAAATTTTTGAAAATAAATAATTTTTCGTATTCTTGAGTCTTTGCTCGCAGGTTTCTCACGTTCAATAGCAACAATGTTGTTCACTTGGATAATAGTTCTTCTTGTTGCTATGGTTCACACAAGAGCAACGAACAAACCGAAGAGAGCTAAGAAAACTCAGGATGATTCCGAGACGGAATCTGAGACAGAATCCGTTGACTGGGATGAGCTTTTAGTAGAAGGCATTGCACCTACTACCTCAAAGGGGAAAGCCCCTGCAGAAACTTTGAAGGCGAAGACTCCGCCTACCGCCGCTGAAAAAGGGAAAGCCCCGATGGAAGCAAGCCCAGCTAAAACAAAGAGAAAGAGCGTTGCCAGAAAAATGGGGAGTGCTCGAGGTATATCTATTGAAGAGCCACTCGCAAGCAAGCCTCCTCCTCAAGACTTTATCAGTTCTGAGAGAATCAAGGATTTCGAGAACAGAGAATGCATTGGGGAACGACACGTAAATGTCAAGGCTCTCAAGGAGCGCTCTGCATTGTTTGGGACTCTCTTTGAACAAATGGGACTTGCACCCATTTGCAATTTCCTGGACAATCTTGGTTATTGTCTTCACCTGGTCAGGATGTTCTATCAGAATTCGTCAAAGTTGGTTGATCTTGAGGACGGACCAAGGGAATTTGTGACAATGGTTAGGAATGTCAAGATCAAAGTCACACCTCAGTTGATTGGTTAGGTGTTGGGAATGAAGGCCCGGGTTGATGGAACTCATTACCTAAAGGATCATACTTTTAGCAACACAACCTGGAGAGTGGTTGTTAATGGGATATGTCTCCCTGATACTCAGTCGACAGGGAATTCAATCTTTTCTAAAGAACTTCGACCTGAGTACAGATTTTTGAACTTTATAGTTTGCTACAACATTTTGCCAAACATGCAAACAAAAGTTCTGAGATGGGATAGGATGCTGTTTCTTTACCTTCTTGGAAACCCCACAGCAGCCATGGGATCTAATTTCAACATTCCTTATCTCATCTGGTCGAGGATGGCGCGGTATGTGGAACATGCCCATCCAACAGAGTGACTTCCCTTCCCAGTAATCATTATGCGAATTTTGAAGAAATTTAAAGTCGATATTTCATCGTCAGCATACATGCATAGCTTGGGAACTATCAATGATACAACTATTGTGAAGTCCCTCTCACAAAGACAAGATGAGCCTCCGACACCTCCGCGCAGAAAAAGACAAGCACCAGCAACAACAGCAGCAACAACTTCAACGCCACCAGCAGCAGCTTCAACATCAGAGGATGATGCCTCTGTTACTTCTATTTACAAGGAGCAACAACGACTTTCTTCGGAACAGGAACGAATGTCGAACGAATTCGTTGCTATGAAAGCCGATATAGGAGATCTGAAGAAAGAACAGCTGTCTATGGCTAAGTTACTTAAAAAGATTTTTCAAAAACTTGGCTGTAGCAGTTCTGAAGACTCAGATTGATCTTCCTTTTCGCTGTTCTAACTTATTGTTTTTGTTTTGTTTTGCAGGTTTTAATTTTAGTTCTTACATTTCCTTTTGTTCTTGAACTTGTTAACTCCCTTTATTTTGTAATTTTGGCTATTTTTGTGACAAAAAGGGGGAGAGAGATATGAACAAAGTGAACAATGGTTTGACAAGTTTGTGAGAACTTTTGGATACTGAAACTTGGAAGGTAAGTATACAACAACTTTGGTTTTGTATTGTGATTGAATGCATGCCTCGACTAACTATTCGACTAACTATTTGGGCATGTAATATTACTAACAAGTTGTTGTTGACTAACAAACTTATGACATTTGAATTTTAATGCTTAGAAGATATGTCTATTTCTGATTGGTATTTTAATACATATCTGATTTCATAAATGTCGTATGAGTATAAACTTCATCTCTGTGGTTGGTTTTTGAATGCAAAAATTCTTGAGGTATCTAACGATCTCTTTTGTCAAGAACTATTTCTTTTTGCAGAGAGTACAGATGTCTAAGTCTAGAGTCTGTTTTAGGAGTTTATCTCATGTATTTAGTTTATTTTGGATCTCAAATGTAAATTTTTGTTGTATGGTGATAGCAACAAAAATATCTTTTTGAATTTTCTTAAGTGGATCTATGTTTTGTCACGAAACCGCCAAAGGGGGAGATTGTTAAGGAATTTGTCTTGGCGTATTTCGTGAAGTGGTTATGTCTTGAAGATTGAAGATGAAGAAGCTTGGATCATATACCTCAATCTCAAGAAAGAAGAATTCAAAAGGATCAGGTATGTTTAACTAAATAAGTTTGGTGATCCGAATACTTCTTATAGTGTAGAAACACTTGGATGGATTTTTAATCGCATAAAAATAAAAAACTGGACATGTTATATGTTCAGGTTCCGGATCAGGGTACTATAGTCCGGACCCCGAACATAGGGTAGTTCATGCGCAAATCCAGTCCGGAACACATCTTGTTCAGTCCGGACCCCGAACGTGGATTTTGCAGAAACTGCATGAACAGTCCGGACCATGGGATTTCAGTCCGGACGCCGAACGTGGTTTTTCTTCTGAAAAAATTCTGTTTAATGACGACAGTCCGGATCGCATTATTTCAGTCCGGACCGTCGACCCGAAAATTTCCAGATATGGTTAGTTTTTGATTCTTATCCTCTTCCAATGGTTTCTAACTATAAATAAACCCTAATCTCATTTCTTTGGTGAGACCTAAGGGAATCCACAATAAGTTTTTTTATCTCCGTAAATGAACGAGGAATATAAACGGATGAAAAACTTATAAATCCATATATAGAGAAGAAAGGAAATAACTAGATTTAATTCTATGTTTCTTCATCTATATTAATTAATTTGATTCTAGGTTTTCATACTCATATTTTGAGTAGAATCAAATTAATGAATACTTAGATGGTATTTCCGATCTATCTTTGATCTAAGTATTCGGCGGATCATCACCACCAACAAAACAACGATTTTCTCCAAAATCGGCGCGTGGATTCGCGTGGCCTTGTGGATCCAAGGTGCTACGGCTCTCGTGGATTCGGAGCGAGGTACGTTCATGTGATCGAGACGTACTACCTGGTGGAGACCGTGGATTCGGTCAGACGTCGTGGACTCGACGTTGGACACCGTGGATTCGGCGTTGGACGCACATCGTGGATTCAAGGCGCGTTGCGGAGCGAGCGGAGAAGATCTACTAGGAGCGTATGGAAAAAGGTTGAGTCGTGTGTGAGTACGTTATATCACCTTTGTACGTGTTATAATTCTAGTGGATTTCACCGTGTGATCGGTCCCGTGGTTTTTTACTCCTGGTTTTGGAGTTTTCCACGTAAAAATCTTACGTGTTATTTTTCATTTCCGCATTGGGTTTTATTACGCAGAGATTTTTGAGTGTTTATTGTTTACACCTATTCACCCCCCTCTAGGTGTTTTTTTCCCTATTTAGATCCATATTAGAGATAACCCAACAATCACTAGCCTACTACAAAAAGTAAAAGAGATAACCGAAAGTAAATAAGACGTATAATTGCCTCAAGCGGCTAAGGTCCTCTAAACGCAGTCTCACCATCGTCCCGGTTCCCACCCCTGTTCGGACCTGTCACAGTGCGGAGAGTCAGTGACAAATAAAGTAGATGAAAAAAGGTAATGCTATAAAAACTATAGTAAACAAACCGATACACCAGAGCATTCCACCTCCCCCTCATGAATCACCATATCCCCAGTTTAATCAAAACGAAACATGTGCCGGGAGGTCTAAAGACCCCCGGAGAAAGTACACTTTGCTCGCACTTTGATGCCACCAACCCCTCCACGGTACTTGTGCAACACCTTAAGTAACCCGCGAGGGGTCCCCACTACGACTCCTTGTGGGGTACACGGGTAAACGTACCATCTTTCCGAAAAAATACACCCTATGCGGTGGCCAGACCGCCGGTGTGCGTGTAAGCAATCATGAGCATAAATGCCGAAACCGGCGTGAAAAAGAGCGGGATTCTCATGTAATGGGGTTAGACAGTTCACAAAATATACATCTACTTTATTTTCACAAGTTACGACGGGAACGACCATCCACCGAAATATAATAATGTACCCACCTCGAGATGTGCTGACCGGAACACCTGGGAATGTAACACGCTCACAATCGGCACCCGGACCTAAGAAAGTCCCTAAAAGAACAACCGGTCAGACTGAACTGCATTCAGTAAGGAAACGGAGTAAAAAACCCCAGAGTATGACAAAAACCAGGCGACGGCGGCGGTAACGAAGCGCGACGGATGACGCGGCGGCGCGTGACGGCCGACGCGGCGGCGCGTGACGGACGACGCGGCCGCGGTTTCATCCACCGCGGCGCCGCATGCCGTGCGGCCACCAACCCCTCGCGGCATCGCAAGCGACGCTGCCGCGCGGACGCTTGCCCCGCGCGGCGCTGCGGGCAGCTCGACCGCGCGGGCTTTGCCCTGTGTGGCGCTGCCTGCAGCATGGGCACGGGTGCAGCCCCGCACGGAGCTGCGGGCAGCCCGACCGCCCTGCAGCGCGGGGTGGGCGCCTGCCCCGCGCGTTGCTGTGCGCAACCCGACCGCTCGGGCTTTGCCCCGCGCGGCGGCGCCTGCAGCGCGGGCGCGGGCGCTAGCCTCGCGCGGGCTTTGCCCCGCGCGGCGCTGCCTGCGGCGCGGCCACGTGGGCGCAGCCTCGTGCTGCACCGACCGGGGTGCGGCGGCGGTCACGAGGCGGCGGCGGCGGCAGCGGCTAAACAAAAAATGGCGAAAATCCCAACAACAAAAACCGGAAAAAGAACATTGCTTACCACGATCTCGTCGGAGAAGGCGATCCGCTCACGCTCCCGGCTTCGGCACGTTGATCGGAAACGATCGGGTTCCTCCGCTTTTTCCTTCTCACTTTCTTTTTCCTCCGGTTAGGGTCTTTTCTTTTCTTTTCTTTCTTTTTCTCTCCGGTTAGTGTTTTTCTCTCTTCTTTCGGGGATAAATAGATTTCTAACTTCGTGCGTACAATCAAACCCACATCCAGATATTTACTATATAAAAATTAATTATTTAATCACAAGAGATAATTCCTCATCCCCTCGAAATGCATGCTAGATCTTTAGCACGGATTCCGATGCACACTATGATTACCGCAACCTTTGAAATCCCATTCCGGGGGATCCGTAAGTCGGATTTTAGATCCGATTGCACCGCCGTTCATCGTTTTTCGAGTTCTATTACAGAAAAATACCCGCACCGCATGATAGTCAACTTAAGAAAACTCGATAATTCAATTTTCCCTAACATGTAATTTATTGGGTAAAACGATACACGAAAAGTCGTGATATGACAGGTACGTTGACCCGTGTACCCCACAAAGGTGAAGGTGACGTAGTGGGGACGCCTCGCGGTTACTTACGGTGCTGCACAAGTACCGTTTAGGGGTTAAGGCATTAAGGTGAGAGCAAGGTATCTCCGTTCGCCAGAGGTCTTTAGACCATTTGGCAGGTGCTCTGTTTCGATTTACAGGAGGGTTACTGTGGATTAATGAGGGGGAGATTGGGTGCTTTGGCTTATCGGTTTGCTGTCGTTTTAATACTGATAGCATCTTACATGTTTTGCATCTACCTCTTACTCTTTTTGTCACTGACTTCCCACACTGTGACAGGTTCGGTCAGGGGTGGTGTGAGGACCTAGATCCCCAAGACGAGATTACTGGTTGATCAGTAGCTCCTGGAGGCCTATGTGGCGTGTCGGTGGCGTTTGTACACCAATTGGACACTAGTGATGGACTCGGTGTGTTAAATGGATCACGAGAGTAGTCAGATGACCCCGTCGAATGCTTAGAAGTGGTTTTGCGCGCAATGGATATTAAAATTGGGCTCAGCGTGAAGTTTGGACAAAAGAACACCTTTCCGGATGCCTTTGGCAATTTTTAGAGTTGGAATTTGGCAGATCGGACAGCGGATTTGGATTCAGCGCGCAAAAACGATAAAAATGGACTATTCACTTGCATTTTCGGAGCCCGGATGACGCGCACGTTTTTCGAGGCAGGTGGTACTGTTCCGGCAGTCAGCGGCGGCGGCGGCGGGCAGCGGCGGAGCGGGCTCGGGCAGGCGCACGCGCGGGCAACGCGCGGGTGCGGGCAGGCGCGCGGGCAACGCGCGGGTGTGGACAGGCGCGCGGGCGTGCGGGCAGGTGCGCGGGCGTGCGGGCAGGTGCGCGGTCCACGGGGCCGCCGTGCACCGAGGGCAGGACACGTGGTGGGCAACCATTGGTCGGTGCAGTGGACCGGGACCACGGTGCAGCGGGGGCGCCTCGGGGCACGTGCCTGGCAGGGTGCGCAGGCGGCGCTGGCGCGCGCACGTGCGCGCGCCAGGCGCGCGTTGACCGGCTGCCGGGCCACGTTTCGGCGTCCGGGGCGGGCCACGTGGCGCGAGCTGGGTGGACGGCGCCGTTGTTGCCTGTTCGGCGGACGACGTGGAGGCCCATGAGGGTTTCGGGCGCGCACAGTGTTGGGCCGGGTCCAACACTGTAGCGGCCCGAATAGTTCGGGCGCCCGGAAGTTGGGACATATCCGGTATTTTGCGAATTATTTTCTGGAGCCTGTTTAAGCGATCCGAGCCTTCTTCTTCCCCCTTTTTACGGCATTTCCGTGCCTTTTCTCTCCACGATTTCTTCATAGTAGTTCATCCCCGAGCTGTGCTGCACCCATCTACAGAGTTTGGAGATTTTATGTGGCACGCTTCCCGAGGTTTCTATTTTTACGGCGCGGCGCGACGCTCGTTCATTTGTGTTCCCCTTCGTCGCGTTTCGGTGCGCGAGCTCCCCCGACCTACTCCGACCTCTGTTTCAGGCGATTCTTGCGCTGTTGGATCCGCGACAGATAGAGCTACGATCTTGGTATTTTTTGCTTCCCCGATTTTTGCGCTTTTCGAGATGTTTTTCCATGCTTACTGGGACCCCATTTTCTGATGGAATTTCTGGACAGCGAAACCTTGCCAGATTTTTTATCTCCGTAACCGGGCATCGGATGGAGACGTGCCTATACACTTTTTTCATCTACGCGTCGCGAGGATCATCACTGTATTTTTCTTGGATTTTTCTGAGGCTTCCCCGGAGGTAGATTTTTCTCCCTTTATCTGTGCATGGAAATACAGATGTATGGTTGTGTGTTTGTGAGCGCCCTGTGTTGTGGAATTTGTAACTCGGCCTACAGGGCTCGGAATTTGACGTTCAGGTACTCGTTTCGAAGGCATCGACGCGAGGATCGCTGTGATATTTTTATTGGATTTTTCTGGGCAATTTCAGCAGGTGAAATAAGCGTATCTTTGGGACTGATTTTCAGTGTGTTTGTGCATGGTTAATTTTGGGAATTGAAGTGTAACTTTGGACCTTTTGTAGTGGTCCAGATTTTTCCCATGCAACCTTTCCGATGAATCCACTGTGTAAAATACCTAGTGTTGGTGGATCTGGCCCATGGTGCATCAAAGGGATGCCACAGATGGACCCCGTGATACATTTTTAGCTGATTTGGCCTTCGGCTGCATCTGCCGAATTTTAGAGAAGGTTTTGGGCCAAACAGAGGTTGGATTTGGATTCAGCGCGGAAAAACGCTAGAAAACGGCTATTTGCTTGTTAAATTTGGAGTCCGGATGACCAAAAACGGGCTTCCGGAAGTTTTCGGGAAATTTCGGTGCATGGGGGAGGACCGTGGACCGGCCTGAGCCACGTGGCAGCCTATTATTGGCCGGCTCACGCCGCTCGGTCCACGGGGAGGCGTGGTGGGTGTATGGACCGTGGGGGCGGGACGCGTGGCGTGCGCGGAGTGGATGGCACACGCGGCGCGGCTCAGCGACTTTACGCGGCTTCGATGGACCGGGCGCATGACACGTGGCGGCATGGTACTGGCTGGCTCACGGAGGCGCGGTCCACGGAGTGCGCAGGCGGCGCCTCGGGGCGCGTGCGCATAGAGGCGCCTGGCGGCGCGGTCGGCTGCACATGGCCGCACTCGAGTGCGGGCCACGTGTCGGCCCGCCGTTAGCGGGCCGTACCTACCGCCTTTGACCAAGAGGGGACGCGTGGCGCGCGGCGGAGGCCTTTGCACCGCTGTTCCATGTTGCAGGGACACGTGGCATCACCATAGCATTTCGGGCGCGTCGGACGGGATTGGTGCGACCAGCTTTGGCGGATTCGGGCGCCCGGAAGTTGCGCCCGAATCCGGTCCAATAACAGCTTGGGTTGGGCCTATAAATAGGGGTCCTTAGCCTTTTGCTGGCTCTTTTGGATCTCTTTTCACAGTAAGCCCTTCAAAGCTTCCCTTCCTCTCTCAGTGTACAACTCTTTGGAGGACTTTGAGGATTTTTTTGGAGATCACCACTTCGGCTTTTTCTGCGACGCGGCGCACAGTGACGCTTCTACATCGGCGACCCGTTTCGTCGCATTTTGGTGCGTGGACTCCCCCGGCTCACTCCGATCTCCGATTAAGGCGATTCTTGCACCATCGGACTCTCGACAGGTAGGACTCCAACTTCTGTGTTTTGAGTTTCCTCGTTTTCCATGCTGACCTTGGAGTTTCCCGAGCTTCCATTTGACCCATTTTCTTCGCAGATTTTTGGACAGCACTATGGTGTTTTGGCTATATCTTTGCGCACAGGCGTCGGATTGAGGCGTTTCAAGAGGTATTTTTCATCTACACTTCGCAAGGAATCTCCTGGAATTTTCCCAGATTTTTATGAATATTTTTAGAATGTGAAGATCCCATTTTTCTGTAGTTCTTTGATACAGAATTTCTGTACAGTTTTTGTTGGGGTGTTTCCCTTGCCGAATTTGTATCTCAGCCTAGGAAACTCGGATTTGAGCATACAGGTACTTGTTTCGACGGGTTCGTCGCGAGGATCATGACAGTATTTTTCTTGGAATTTTTCGAGCATTTTACGCAGGTGAAAATAGAGAAACTCTGGACTGTTGTAATTTGGGCAGATTTTGTTGGAACAATGTATAATTATTTGTGTATGTTCTTTTGGGGAATATTGTGCAGTGTTGTGGAGATTGTTTGGACCGAGCGTGGACTTCACTTTTGGGTTTAGGATTTAGCGCTCGAGGTGGGTACCGTTGTAAACCTCTTACTTGTGATGACCCACTAGGCGTATTGGAGCCATTCCTATATCATGCTGATAGTTGTATCAGTGAGATGAACCTTGCATGCTTGTATGAAAGTATTGATTGATTGTTAGCACATGCATCGTTAGAGAACTCGATATTAATGAATCATTGTTTCTTGGAAAAATGATAAGTTGCTTAAACCTTTTGGTAATAATATGCTAAAACCATATCATGCTTTTTGTATATTGGGATGCTTATGCATGTGTATAGACTAGCTTGTGGCATATTAGCACATCAGATATCCAAAGCAATAGCATACTTTAATTCTTGTAATAATTGGAATACCTGTGATATTTTCATTAAGTAAAGGACTTTTGCATGCTTGGATGGTCACCTAGATAGGCCACCTTTTTCTGCTACACTATCATGCTGGAATTGACTTAGGAGAAAACCATGCTTTTTATTCTTTCTCCTGTTGTGTAGTCTTAGGGGATAGTGTGCTCGGGTTCGAGCGGGGTCTGGGATAGTGTAGTCAGATGTTTAGTGTTTGGGACAGATGGGGATTGATGGTTGGGTATTGCGGCAACCGCGGATTGTGGGCGGTTGACCGGATTATTATTATTATTGCATCAGATTGGAGGTGAGGGATCGGGCTTCCTTAGTGGATGGTCTTACCCACTTACTTTGTCACGCCCCGGGGTCGAAACTGCGACCCGGGCTCGCCAACAAATCCGCCACCTATGCCAAACCCCGCATAGGCGAAGCGTCCTACCTGCAAGAAAAGTACTACAGCTAACAGATATCAGAGCTATAAATGAAAATCTGCTGTATAATAAAAATCAACCACTGTACAACTGGAAATAATACAACAACGTCCACCTCCCAAAAAATAATAATCGTACAATATCCTCAGATACAAGACTCATAGCTCAACAGGGAGGTATCTCCAATAAATACATCAGTGTACAGGCTCTCAATACATATCATATCCTCACTACATCAGTCTCTCAAAAGAGGAAAATAAAATAACCAGTCTAATGAAGATCTCCTCTGAATGGGGTACCGCTACTCTCCAACGACGGGTAGGGATCTAGCACGCGACTCCCTTGCCTCGATCGACAACCGCAGAATCAGCAACACCCGCTAAGACTCTGCAAAACCAAGGAGAGGAAAAAAAAAAAGAGGGAGAAAACCCCCAAAGGGTGTGAGAACTACACAAAAAAGGGAGTTCTCAGTGGGTGCCACCGCCAGACCCGACGGTCTGCCCACTAAGTCCTCAAGAGACATAATATAACCAAAGAAGTGGAAACTGAACAAGAATGCTGATGTCACCTAACAGCTACCAAGCCTCCATCTAAATGCTCAAGAGGGGAGAAACAAAGTATGGTATGCAACCACTAGCACATGAAGTGCACAATGGACCCAATCGCGCTGACTGCCACATCTGGTCCAGTCAAACCCGCGCCCCACCTACGACCGCCTCCCACTGCCGGGAAGGAATTACGTAGGATGTCCAAACGGACTAACTCGCTATCGAGTAGTGGCTCATACAGGCTATAGTCAAAACCCACGCTCCCTCTCAGAACGGATAGAATCATGATGCTCAACCTCTCACATAACGGTCAAGGTACTCACAACGACACGGGACCACCGTCAAACCGAACGGCTCCCAACGACACTAGCACTGGCCTAAATGCAGCTACTAGACCTCACTCAGCCCCCGGGCACGAGTGCAACAATAAAAGTATCTGACCGAAATAAACCCAATCAAACGAACCGGTATAAAACCCGGTACTGCCTGCTCTGTCAACAATCTCACGAACTCGGTATCTCCACTGTCCAAATGACCGGAACCCAACACGGTCTGACCGGAACCTAACACGGTCTAAAGCCTACTCCGGAGTGGCGCTCAAGGGGAGCGACCCACACGAGCAAAGTATCTCTGTCATCAGTATCACAAGTATCTCTATATAGCAGGACTAGATCATGACTATGATCAAAGTGGGAAAGCCCAACCACTAAGAAAGCCTCGGTCCTTAATCAGATGCAAAAGTACTCAAATGGTGGGAAACTCTGTCCACTAGAGAATTCAGATACCCAATCTGATGCATAAATAAATATCCGGTCAACCGCCCAATATCCACGGTTGCCGCAAAGCCCCACAACTAATCCAACCTGTCCCAGACACCAAGTCTCGACTACACTACCCAGACCCCTGCTCGAACCCGAGCAACACTGACCACCTGACTAACAAGAAGGAGAAAGGAAAAGCATGGTTTCTCCTAAGTCAAGTTCCAATAAGTAGTGTAGCAGTAAAAGATGGCCTAACTACATGTCCATAGGCCGAGTTACAAATTCCACAATACAGGGCGCTCACAAACACACAACCACACATTTGTATTTTCTTGCACAGATAAAGGGCGAAAAATATACCTTCGGGCAAGCTTCAGAAAAATCCAATAAAAATACTGTGACAATCTTCGCGTCGAGTAGATGAAAAAAGTGTACAAGCACGTCGCCATACGACGCCCGGTTGCGGAGATATCGCCGAAAAACCACGCCGCAGTCCAAATCTCCATCACAGAAATGGGGTCACAGTAAGCTCGAACAAACACCTCGAAAAGCGCAAAATGTGGGAAAGTTGAAAATACTTAGATCGTAGATCTGTCCGTCGCGGATCCAGCGGCGAAGAAATCGCTCAAAAAGGTGGTCGGAGTAGGCCGGGGGAGCTCGCGCACCGAAACGCGACGAAGGGGAACCCAAATGGACGAGCGTCGCGCCGCGCCGTAAAAATGGAAACCTCGATAAGCATGCCACCAAAAATCTCAAAACGTTGCAGATGGATGCAGCATAGCTCGGGGATCATCTTTGCTGAAGGTGGCATGGCGAGAGGAGGCTCGAGAATGCCGAAAAAAGGGGAAAGAAGAAAGCTCGGATCGCTTTTATAGGCTCCAGAAACAAATCACAAAATACCGGTTGAGTCCCCACTTCCGGGCGCCCGAAATGTTTCGGGCTGCTACAGTGTTGGGCCCGGCCCAACACTGTTCACGCCCGAAACGCCCGGAGGCTTCCACGTCGCCCACAAAACAGCGGACAGCCGTGCGGGGCCACCCAGCGGGCGACACGTGGCCCACTGAGGAGTAGAAATGTGGCGCGCACTCGGTCAACGAGTCGCCGCCGCGCCCACGTGCGCGCTGCCAGCGCCGCCTGCCAACCCTGCACGCACGCGCCCCGAGGCAGCTGCACCCGCTCCGTGGACCACGCGCATGTGGACCGGCCAACCAGTGGCCGCCACGTGTCACCCTCCGGTCCACCGTACACCCACTACACCAATGTTGGCTTTTAGCGGCACTTTTGTGGTGGCATTTAGGAAAAAAGCCACCAAAAATAAATTTTTGCCGGCAGTTTTTTAAAAATGCCATTAAAAAAAAATTATATTTATTTTATTTTATTTATTTATTTAATCTTAAAAAAAATTATATTAAAAATACCTAAAAAAATTTTTACTGCCATTTTTTTTAATGGCATTTGCAAAAAATGCCACTAAAACCTAATTAATACTGGCATTTGAATTAATTGCCAGTAATTAATTTGCTAATTGCCAGTAATTAATTTGCTAGAGTCCTATCAACACATTTGGTGAACCGCCAAGAGACCGCGCCATTTTTTTGGTGGGATTTTCTTTTCCCGCGCGCGCACGACCAGACCTACGCGCTCGCGTTCCTTCCCCCCTCTACCTCTATCTCTGGCGGTTCTCTTCCCCCCTCCACCACGCACCATCTCTGGCCCGTACCGATCAACTACTGCCCCACGCACGCGCGCGGACACCACGACGCTCTCAGCAGGCTGAAGATCGAAGCTCTGTGGAGCGCGCCTCTTCTCCACTACGCGCGGTGTCGACGCTTCGAGCCTCTTCTCCAACGACATTAGAAGCTCGAAGCTCTGTGGAGCGCCACGCACGCGGACACCACGACTGCCCCACGCACGCGGACACCACGACACTCTCAGGCTGAAGATCGAAGCTCTGTGGAGCGCGCGTCTTCTCCACTACGCGCGGTGTCGACGCTCTCCGGTTCGAGCGTCTTCTACAACCACGCTCGGACCTCTGTCCAGGTTTGAGCCTCTTCTCCAACGACATTGTTGGGTCGTATATAATACGGATCTAAATAGGGGAAGAAACACCTAGAGGGGGGTGAATAGGTGTAAACGTATAAACACTCAAAAATCGTTGCGATAAAAAAACCCAATGCGGAAATGAAAATAACTCGCAAGATTTTTACGTGGAAAACTCCATCACCGGAGTAAAAAACCACGGGACCGATAACACGGCAGAAATCCACTAGAATTAAAACACGTACAAGGTGATTTACCGTACACACTTACGACTCAACCTTTTCCATACGCTCCTAGAGGATCTTCTCCGCTCGCTCCAGACGCTTCTCGAATCCACGATCTGCGCCCAACGCCGAATCCACGGCGTCCAACGTCGAATCCACGACGTCCGACCGAATCCACGGTCTTCACCCAATAGCACCCTTCGAATCCACGAACGTGCCTCGCTCCGAATCCACGAGAGCGAATGAACCTTGAATCCACAAGGACACGCGAATCCACGCGCCGATTTTGGGGTAATCGTTGTTTTTTGGGTGGTGATGATCCGCCGAATACTTAGATCAAAAATAGATCGGAAATACCATCTAAGTATTCATTAGTTTGATTCAACTCAAGGTGTGAGTATGAAAACCTAGAATCAAACTAATCAATATAGATGAAGAAACATAGAGTATTCTCTAATGATTTCCTTTCTTCTCTATATGTGGATCTATAGCCGTATAAGATGATACATGAAAATGACGGCTATGTGGATTGACCCTAGAAAGAAAGACATAGGGTCTATTTATAGGTTAGAAACCCTAGGAAGGAGATAAGAATCAAAAACCTGCCATTTCTGGAATTTTACGGACGGCGATCCGGATCGTGATAACTAAGATCCGGATCGTCATAACGAAACAGCCAATTCCAGAAAAAATGAAGGTTCGGGATCCGGATCATGTGACTACGATCCGGATCGTTCATACAGTTCACCAAACATCAACGTTCGGGATCCGGATTGCGAAGCAAGATCCGGATCGTTCAAGGTAGATGGTAAACTCAACGTTCGGGATCCGGATCAAGAGACTACGATCCGGATTGCGACGATGTATGAACGAACCACCTTCGGGATCCGGATCGAACAGCCTGATCCGGATCCTGAACATGTCCCAAGTCCAGTTTTTGATTTTTATGCAATGAAAGATTCTTCCAAGTGTTTCTACACTACAAGAAGTATTCGGATCACACAAATTCTTTAGTTAAACATACCTGATCCTTTTGAATTCTTCTTTCTTGAGATTGAGTTAAACGATCCAACTTTCTTCACCTTCAATCTTCAAGACTTGAGACTTTCACGAAACTACGCCAACTCAAATTCCGTAACAATCTCCCCCTTTGGCGGTTTCGTGACAAAACATAGATCCACTAAAGAAAATTCAAAAAGATATTTTTGTTGCTATCACCATACAACAAAAATTTACAATGGAGATCCAAAATACAATACATGAGTTAAACTCCTAAAACAGACTCTAGACTTAGACATCTGTACTCTCTGCAAAAAGAAATCATTCTTGACAAAAGAAATCGTTAGATACCTCAAGAATTTTGTATTATTCAAAAACCACAAACAGAGATGAAGTTTAAACTCATTTATACTTACCATGACATTTATATTCAGATATGTAAACTGATCATAGTTAAAAAAACACCAACATATCTTCTTTGCACGTAAAAACCAAATGTCATGAACATGTTTGTGACAAACTAATATATATATAGATATGTAATTGATCAGAGTTAAGAACCAACATATCTTCTATGCAATCAAAAACCAAGTGTCACAAACTTGTTAGTGAACATCAACTTGTTAGTTATATTACATGCCCAAATAGTTAGCAAATAGTTAGTCGAGGCATGCATTCATACAGCTGAAAAACCTCAAGTTGAGATCATACTTACCTTGATGTATACAAAATCTTCATCATCAAGATTTTCACAATCACTGTTCATTGTTCAACTCATACTTACCTTGATATTCATCCAGTTTTCATATCAAACAATGTTCACTTACCTTGATGTTTCATGCAGTCAACATTGTTCAAAGTTCTCTCTAACTCTCTCCCCCTTTTTGTCACAAAACAAAGCCAAAATGTAGTTAAGACTACGAAATGTTAGGAGAGTGAAAAAAGTTCCAATAAAACGTAAAACTAGAGAACTTAGTATAAAACTAAATCAAAATCCTGCACAAATAGAAAAGGAAGGTGCAGTTCAGTCGGAGGAGTCGGAGCTGGTACAACTCAGCTTGCTCAAAATCCCTTTAAGCATTGTCGAGATAGTTGAACACTTCTTCTTGATCTTCTTGTGTTCAGAGGAAATTTGCTGGAGTTCTTTCGATATCCTCTCTTGTGCAGCAGAGAGTCTTTGTTGTTCCTGGCGAAGCGATTCCAAAACAGCAGCGTCTGTATCCTGTCTTCTCGAGTGTGATGGATGCTGTCTAGAAGCAGATGGTGCATCCAATCCCGTAACCCATGGAGATTCAGTTTGTAGAATCCCAGAGAGTGAGCGAGCTCTAGTAAGAGGCCTACTATGATAACTTTCACTTCTTAGGACATTCTTTCATCTTGTATATTGCTTAGTTGTTGATGCAGATTTCATAAGCCTTTTGCCCTTGACAGATTTCCTGTTTTCCTCATCAATTTTCTGTTGAACATCTTTGAAGAATTCATCCCATTCTTCATCATCATAGTCTGAGCTGTCTTCCTCTGCGTTTTTCGTCTTGTTTTGAGTTGAATCATCTGGTTCCCCTTTAACAGATGTACTTGTGTGCATCATTGAAACCAGGAGAAGGATTAACCAAGAGAAACACATTGAATTAAGTGCCATTGATCAAAGTGCTTGAGTTCAGAAGGTGTCCTGTGAAAACCAACTCAAGAACACAAAAATTCTTAGTTTTCAAAAATTGGAAAAATTGTACCCAAACAATCATAATCATGTAGTGAGACTAAGAATCAAATTAGTTTTGCAAAAGGACTTTTAAAAATAGATCAATTGCATGAATTTCGAAAATCCTTATTATATGCCCTAAAACCGAAATTTTAGAAATCGAAGCCTAAAAATCCGTTAATCAGGAGAATACCTAGCATATAATCAAAACTAAACAACCCAGAGTCCTTATTTCAAAAGAAATTTGATCAAAAACCATCCACAAACAAAATCGATCCAAGAATTTCGTACGTTTGAGGAGGAAAAGAGAAAAACGGTGAAAAACCGAGATTTTGATCAATAAAACTTACTTGGAGTTGAAGAACCTGAGTTTGAAAGCTTCCAAGAAGGATGAAATCTAGAGAGAGAGAGCCTGGAAACTTCGGAACAAAAGATTGGAGTAAAGAAATCAAAAACCCCTTTCGTTCCTTATAAAACCTAGCCGCGATCCGGATCAGTTCATAACTGCGATCCGGATTGGCTACCCGCAGTGAGAAAACTGCGTTCGGGATCCGGATCGGCAGATACAATCCGGATCATCAGCCCGCAGGAGAAAACCTGCGTTCGGGATCCGGATCACCTTGCCCGATCCGGATCGGCCCCAACTTTTTCTTTAGAAAATTTCAGAGAAATTCAGGAAGATCCAGAAAAAGATTGTAAGCACAAATGTGTATCAACTTTAAACAAAAATCATCGTTTCATACAACAAGAATTAGATTATGCCAAATCTATCAATAATATCCAAAAATGAAACGAAAATTTACAAAAATTAAATCCCTTAAAGTTGAACACCTTCAATCACATCTAACTTGATCTTATGAGTAATGCCTTTATCAAATCATCAATTCAGTAAAGAAAATGAAATACAAAGATCAATAGATGTTTGAAATCCCAAATATGGTAGATAATATTTCTAGACAATCTGTTGAAGAGAGTGGCTCTTTGAGCATCTTTCTTTTAAATCCCACCTTATACCAACCTTGAAATTTGACAGAGTCAAGTATTTCAACATGCATTTTACTTAATCAAAAAATTTGAACAACCATGCTTGGTATACATGTGGTAGCTGCACACAATACTCGGACGACCGAGGTGGTAGCTCTTTCCTCCATGTGGTGGTAGTTTTCACACTCCTCATTGGGATGTAACTCTTTCCACATCTTTTGAGCATTTTACATTATCTTTGACTCCCCCTCAATTGGCTATCAATTATTTAAGATATAAAGTATTCAACCAAATATTGATCTCGATTTCATACTCGACTAAACAGTCAAATAAGATAATGACTATACCAAGAGATCATAGAGAGAGAGAAATTGACTTTGATCACTTTAGAAGATGATTTAATTAACATAAATGATCATTGCAACAGTGAAATATTATGATGGCAAAAGCATAATAAATTTCTAAATGTGCGAAAAGATGCAATTAAAGTCAATTATGATCTATGCTCAATTAATGTCCTATGTACAAACATAGATAAAGAACAAAACAAAAACAAATACAAAACCTATCCTAAGCAAAGATTTCAAAAAGAAGATTATTTCAAGGAAAGCATCCCAATTGCTTTTCGTAAATGAATAAAACGTTTTTGATCCAAAGGTTTTGTTAGAATGTCAGCTAATTGATCCTCAGTTGAAATATATGAAAGTTGAAGAGTATTTGATTCAACTAGCTCTCTAAGAAAATGATATCTAAGTTCAATATGTTTTGTTCTAGAGTGCAACACAGGGTTTTTAGAAATGTTAATTGCACTTGTGTTGTCACAAAGAATTGTTACCGAAGATGCTGAAATGCGGTAGTCACTCAATACGCTTTTCATCCAAATGAGTTGAGTTGAGCAACTTCCAGCTGAAATGTATTCCGCTTCGGCAGTCGAGAGTGCTATGCAATTCTGCTTTTTACTGTGCCATGCAACAAGGCAATGGCCAAGATAGAAGCATGCACCACTCGTGCTTTTCCGATCATCCACTGATCCTGCCCAATCGGCATCTGAGTATCCAACAATGTCCAGACTTGTTCCCATAGGATACCAAATTCCGAAATTAATTGATCCTTTGATGTACCGGATGATCCGTTTCACCGCTTTCAGGTGAACCTCCTTTGGTGCTGATTGATATCTCGCGCAAATCCCAACACTAAAGGATATATCCGGGCGACTAGCCGTGAGGTAAAGTAGACTTCCAATCATACTTCTATACAGTTTCTCGTCTACATTCTCACTATGTGATTCACTTCCAAGTCCCTTGTGGCTAGTTCCCATTGGAGTTGGAAAATCTTTACAATTTTCTAGATCAAACTTTTTGACCAACTCCAGTGCATACTTGGATTGACTTAAGTGAATACCTTCATCATTTTGTTTAATTTGCAATCCAAGAAAATAAGACAGTTCGCCCATCATGGACATCTCAAATTCGCTTTCCATGGTCTCCGCGAATTTAGAAGCATCATTATCTTTTGTTGCACCAAATACAATGTCATCGACATAGATTTGTGCTACAATGAAATTATTTTGATAATGCTTCACAAAGAGAGTCCTGTCAGCTCCCCCTCGAGTATAGCCCTTCTCCAAAAGGTGCTTTGTTAACCTTTCGTACCATGCTCGCGGTGCTTGTTTCAGACCGTAAAGAGCCTTTTTCAAACGAAAAACATGGTTAGGTTGTTTATGATCTACAAAACCTTTCGGTTGAGCTACATAAACTTCCTCATTTAAAAACCCATTTAGAAATGCGCTCTTGACGTCCATTTGAAATAATTTGATTTTAAAATGACAAGCAATAGCAAACAATATACGAATGGACTCGAGTCTAGCTACAGGGGCGAAAGTTTCGTCAAAGTCTATACCTTCTACTTGAGAGTAGCCTTGAGCAACTAGTCGTGCCTTGTTCCTGATGATAGTACCATCTTCATCTTTCTTGTTCTTGAAGATCCATTTGGTACCTATCACATTATGTTGCTTTGGAGGCTTCGTTAATTCCCAGACTTTGTTTCGCTCAAATTGATGGAGCTCTTCCTGCATTGCTTTAATCCAGTAGTCATCCTGAAGAGCTTCATCTATTGTCTTTGGTTCGATTAAAGATACGTAGCAAGCAAATCCGCAAACCAACTGCCTTCGAGTTCTAACTCCTTCTTGTGGATCTCCAATGATGTTCGATTCCGGATGATCCTTGGAGATTCGTAGCGTTTGTTGAAACGGAGTACTCGGAGGTACACGAGATGATTCCTGCACATCAGATAAACTAGAAGAACCATTAGATGCATCATTAATATTGGAAGTATTATTATGAGAAGATGCACTAGCAGGAGAATCATCATCTAGAGAGATATCGAGGGTAGATTTTTCAGATTCAAAATGAGTAGCTTCATCTACTTTAACATTTATAGATTCTACGATCGTCTTAGATTCAATGTTAAATACTCGATATGCTCTGCTATTCGTAGAATAACCCAAAAAGATCCCTTCATCACTTCGAGAGTCGAACTTTCCAAGATTTTCACGGTCACGTAAGATGTAACATCGACTCCCGAAGATACGAAAGTACTTGATATCCGGTTTTCTACTAAACCACAGCTCATATGGTGTATTCAAGGTTCCTGGGCGCAAATACACTCTGTTAATGACATAGACAGCGGTGTTCACAGCTTCAGCCCAAAAATGTAGCGGTAATTTCCGGCTATGAAGCATCACACGCGCCATCTCTTGAACAACCCTGTTTTTGCGCTCAACAACACCATTCTGCTGAGGTGTATAGGGTGCCGAGAATTCATGTTTAATGCCATTTGAAGTACAAAAGTCAATGAATTTTGAATTTATGAATTCTCCACCCCTATCACTTCTAACACGAATGATCTTTTCATTCTTTTCAATCATAATACGATGGCAAATCTCATGAAAAGAGTCAAACGTATCAGCTTTCTCTCTCAAAAATGCTACCCAAGTAAACCGAGAGAAATCATCAACCAATAAGAAAAATATACAATTTACCTTGCAAGGATGGTTGACGAGTTGGCCAAAAGAAAAAAGAAGAAAAGAAAATAGTCTACACAAACTATACAAGATTTAATCGTAGAACGATTAAGGACAAGGAGGGGTTTCACCTTTGCATACCCAAACCTTTTGAGTTTTGGAGTATGTTGGTAAAGGTTGAGAGATTCTCCTTGAAGACGACGTCTTGTATGATTGATCTTTTTCCTTTGTCATCGTCTTGTTTGAGGTGCTACCAATGTTCTTTCCTTTTGAAAAATCCTTCCTTGAATTCCGGGAAGTGAGCTTATTGGTAGCAATTGCAAGATGTGGTTGATTTGTTCTTTGAGCTCCAATCTCGCAATTTCTTTCGATGTGCCCTGCAAAATTACAACGAAAACATACCTTTGAGCTTGACGATTCCGAAGAGGATGAGGTAGGTTTGTTGTCGTTGATTGTCTTGAATTCCGATGTCGGAGGAGGAGATACCGACTGAGGCACAAAGACTGTCCCACTCGAACTTGGACTGTTTCCAGTTTGAGTGTACCCGAGGCCGAACCGATTTGTTTGACCAAGACCAAGGAGTTTATCCAACTTACTCCTTCCTAAAGAGAATTGCTGTAAGTCATCCTTGAGTTGGAGAATGGTCTCTGTCATTTCCCGTCTTTCCTGTCGGCCCTCGCCATAGAGCTTCAAGAAGTAGTTTGCTTTGTTCACCATATCTATATAGTTCTTCTCGAGCTGCTCATTGGACTCTTGAAGGGAAACATTTGCTTTTATCAAACTATCCCTTTCCACTTCAAGATCGGTCGAGAGAGAAGTTACCCTTTTTACTTCTTCTTCGAGATCCTGCAATCTCCCTCTCAACCCCTTGTTTTGCTTAGCCGGTTTCTTTAAGTCCTGTAAAGATCTGTGATAGGCTAGAGCAAACTCTTCACCTTCCGAATCATCCGATTCATTGTCCATTGCATTCTTTTCAACAGTGGGGTTGGACAATGATTCAGACGTAGTTGCCATAAAGCACATGAATGGTGAAGATGTGGACGCGTGGAATGCCGTGGAGCTTTTTTCTTCATCACTTGAAGACGACTCATTTGACGTTGAGTTGTCATCCCAAGTGACGACTTGCATCGCCTTCTTCTTTGCCGGATACTTGTTAGGACACTCCGTTGCAATGTGGCCGTAGCCTCGACATTTGAAGCATTGCAGTTGTCCTTCTGAACTTTTCTTATCCTTTGAGAAGTTCTCCTGCTTTCTTGACTTGTGACTTGGAGTACCCTTGCCTTTGTTCCACTTTCTGAAGGATGGAGATTTGCTTGAATTACCCCTTCGAAAGTTGCGGCGAAAATTCCTTGTCAAGAGAGCGAGCTGCTTCTCAAATTCCTCCATAGAAAGGTTCTCGTCATCGTCCGAGGAGGATGTATCCGCGTCTTCTTCCTTAGTTGTTTTCAACGCATAACCTGAAGACTTAGAAGTGGATGCTTTTCCAGAAGAATTGTTAGTATTAAAAGTCATTTCATAAGTTTGTAATGAACCAACTAATTCTTCTACACATATTTCGTCCGGGTGTTTAATAGTTTCAATGGCAGTAACCTTTGGGCGAAATCGTTCAGGAAGAGTTCTTAAGATTTTTCTTACAATCTTAAATTCTGGAATCTTCTCTCCCAGATTAGCACATGAGTTTACGATGTCTTGCAATCGTGTATAGTAGTCCGTGAAAGATTCATTTTCTGCCATCAAAATAGAGTCAAACTTGCTCGTAAGCATCTGCAGTTTCTGAATCTTCACGAGGTTAGTTCCCTCATGTGTAACCTGGAGAACATCCCAGATTTCTTTCGCAGTCTCACATGCCGAGACGCGAGAGAATTCAGTTTGAGATAAGGCATTAAAAATAGCATTAATTCCCTTGCCATTGTAAGAAGATAACTCAAACTCTTCCTTGGTCCAATTCGACCTAGGTTTTAAGGTGTGAACATCAGAGATAAGTTCAGTTGGATTAGTCCATCCTGATTCAATTGAATGCCACACCCTTTCGTCGATGGAAGATAAAAAGGCTTTCATCCGTACTTTCCAGTACGCATAATTTGTTCCATCAAAGAAAGGGGGTCGATTGATGTTTCCACCTTCAACCATTGTTCACAACCCTATTCCCTCTCTGATACCACTTGTTGGGTCGTATATAATACGGATCTAAATAGGGGAAGAAACACCTAGAGGGGGGTGAATAGGTGTAAACGTATAAACACTCAAAAATCGTTGCGATAAAAAAACCCAATGCGGAAATGAAAATAACTCGCAAGATTTTTACGTGGAAAACTCCATCACCGGAGTAAAAAACCACGGGACCGATAACACGGCAGAAATCCACTAGAATTAAAACACGTACAAGGTGATTTACCGTACACACTTACGACTCAACCTTTTCCATACGCTCCTAGAGGATCTTCTCCGCTCGCTCCAGACGCTTCTCGAATCCACGATCTGCGCCCAACGCCGAATCCACGGCGTCCAACGTCGAATCCACGACGTCCGACCGAATCCACGGTCTTCACCCAATAGCACCCTTCGAATCCACGAACGTGCCTCGCTCCGAATCCACGAGAGCGAATGAACCTTGAATCCACAAGGACACGCGAATCCACGCGCCGATTTTGGGGTAATCGTTGTTTTTTGGGTGGTGATGATCCGCCGAATACTTAGATCAAAAATAGATCGGAAATACCATCTAAGTATTCATTAGTTTGATTCAACTCAAGGTGTGAGTATGAAAACCTAGAATCAAACTAATCAATATAGATGAAGAAACATAGAGTATTCTCTAATGATTTCCTTTCTTCTCTATATGTGGATCTATAGCCGTATAAGATGATACATGAAAATGACGGCTATGTGGATTGACCCTAGAAAGAAAGACATAGGGTCTATTTATAGGTTAGAAACCCTAGGAAGGAGATAAGAATCAAAAACCTGCCATTTCTGGAATTTTACGGACGGCGATCCGGATCGTGATAACTAAGATCCGGATCGTCATAACGAAACAGCCAATTCCAGAAAAATGAAGGTTCGGGATCCGGATCATGTGACTACGATCCGGATCGTTCATACAGTTCACCAAACATCAACGTTCGGGATCCGGATTGCGAAGCAAGATCCGGATCGTTCAAGGTAGATGGTAAACTCAACGTTCGGGATCCGGATCAAGAGACTACGATCCGGATTGCGACGATGTATGAACGAACCACCTTCGGGATCCGGATCGAACAGCCTGATCCGGATCCTGAACATGTCCCAAGTCCAGTTTTTGATTTTTATGCAATGAAAGATTCTTCCAAGTGTTTCTACACTACAAGAAGTATTCGGATCACACAAATTCTTTAGTTAAACATACCTGATCCTTTTGAATTCTTCTTTCTTGAGATTGAGTTAAACGATCCAACTTTCTTCACCTTCAATCTTCAAGACTTGAGACTTTCACGAAACTACGCCAACTCAAATTCCGTAACAGACATTAGATTGTTCTGTTTTTTTTTGGTTATTTTGTTTCAGATCTTGCTCACATTAAGAAAAGGCACCTTTTTATTTTATATATTAGGTTGAGTTAGTGGAGGTTACAATAATTCTTTAAGAGGTACAATTATCAGGTACAATTATCAAATCTGATCTAAATTAAGTTTAACAGATTTGAGTTGAGTTAGTGGAGGTTATATAAGTCTTTCAGAAAAAATTGGCCGGAAGTAATTAAGGAACTATTAAATGGCGCAGGTGATTAATTAACCTGACATCTACTGTGTTAAGAGTTTTGTTGGTCTTGGACCAAATAAGTTGAGGGTGTATCAACTTTACTGAGTCAACATTAAAAGATTTGGGGCCTCGCATTTCCTGCCAAATTTAAATAGGTAAATTTTCTTACAAAAGTTCAGAGAAATGTGTATTCTTCTACATGATATGCCTCTGATTTCTAAACTCGTTTAAATACCCTTAATTTTGGTTTTTTCTTTCGGTTTAAACCTCTCAAAAGTTTGATAAGTTCTCAGGCCGCTTGGATGAAACTACTAAATTGCTAGAGATCTCCATCTCATTTTCCTTTTAGGAGTTTCGGCTTTTCTTTGTGCAGTGTGGGAGGGTTGGAGGGATTAAGTTTTTGGTTTCAAAGCTTTTTGCTTTATAGGATTACATACTTGTGCAGAGTACATACGTGTTCTATGTATTATATGTTATTTGTTTGTTTCATTTAATTAAGGATGGATTCGTTTGCTTTTTACCTGTTAATTGGAGCCTTTGGATCATCGCCTAGCCAATCAAGTCCTTTTGGTAGCAAGAGCTGAAACAAAGGTGCCTATAATATAACTAAAGAGACCTATAATTAATTGGAAACATATAGATAGGATATCTAAAACCGCAATATATAATTTTGACGGTTTACTTAATTGAACATAACTAAAAAGTCTTGTGATTGAATTTTCTTATGGATTTGTTTGAGTAAAAGGTAAGTCAATTTAGAGGACTCAATTTTGTTAAGGGGGTGAGGATGTAATACCCCAAGTCTTAGGTTAACATATCTCATAATATGTTCTATATCTAGTTGAATGATTGAATATGAACTAGTCATCACCCCTGTCGCATTAAATTAATTCTGCTACATAGTGACACTTGTATTGATGAATAGTTCTTAATGTTTGCCTTAAGTAGAGTAGAACTCATGCATTACTTTTAATTGATGCAAATGCATAATCACAATTTATTTCATAAGAAAATAGTGGCATAAAAATGATAGTCATAGTTTAACCAGCTAGAAAACTACATTTCTGAAACTTCAAGGGCTTTTTTTACGCAAAATTGACGTACTTGTGCCACCTCATGCTTTTTCTAAGCTGAAAATATCAGCTTAAAATGTGCAAATAATGTCTAAAGAAAAGGATAAGATTGACACCTCATGCACACATATATATTTTAGCTCTTAATAATGATGTCAATGTAACTGAACTTAAAATACTAACTTTTATGCATATACAGGTAATTCTATTGTCAAGAATACCTAAATTACTTGTCTAGGATATGGATAAGACATGGATTCTTAAGCCAAGGTAATGTTCTAATATTTCTAAAGTTATGAATATTAAGTTATGTTAGTATATAAAATTAAGTAATATTTATTTGTACCATTCAATTAATATATTTAGGTCAAGTGATGATTACCAACAAGGATTGAATCAATTCCTCAAATTTGCATTTGACAATGCATCTAAAGAAAGTATGATCCTTTGCCCATGTAGAAAATGCACTAATTGCTTTTGGAAAGAAGAGGAAGTTGTCTATGAACATCTATTATGTGATGGATTTATGCAAGGTTATACAAGATGGATATTTCATGGAGAGGATATTATCCAAACAAAACCTAATGAGAATGTCAACATTCAGAATGAACAAATCAGTGATGAAATGAACGATCTTTTACACGATGCATTTTTTAATCCAGAGTTAGATTTAGATGTGGGAGATTTAGATATTGAAGAATTGACAGCGGAGCCAGATGAAGAGACTAAAAAATTTTATAATTTAGTGAAAGATGCTAATCAAGAAATATATCCAGGTTGTAAGAAGTTCTCAAAACTCTCATTTATTGTGAGACTATTACAAATAAAATGCTTAGGGGGATGGAGCAATAAAAGCTTTGAAATGCTTTTAAAATTGTTAAAAGAAGTATTACCAGCAGGTGAAACTTTGCCAAGTACCTTTTATGAGACTGACAAAATCATTAAAGATTTGGGTCTAGGCTACGAGAAAATTGATGCATGCCCAAATAATTGTATGCTATATCGGAAGGAATTTGCTAATGCATCTTTATGCCATGTCTGTGGTGTCTCAAGGTGGAAAACTGTTGAAAGTAAAGTAAAAATTAAAAAATCAAGAAAGAATCGTGAACAAAAGGTTTCTGCAAAAGTATTGAGGTACTTTCCACTAAAACCAAGACTACAAAGGTTATTTATGTCTTCAAAAACAGCAGCAGATATGAGATGGCATAACGACGGGTGTACAAAAGATGGAGTACTTAGACATCCTGCTGACTCTCCTGCATGGAAAGATTTTGACTACAAGCATCAATTGTTTTCATCGGACCCGCGGAATGTTAGGCTAGGGCTGGCAAGTGATGGCTTTAATCCATTTAGCACAATGAGTATTGCTCATAGCACATGGCCTGTTGTTTTAATTCCTTATAATTTGCCCCCTTGGATGTGCATGAAGCAACCATACTTTATACTCTCATTACTTATTCCTGGTCCATCTGCCCCTGGGAATGATATTGATGTGTACATGCAGCCATTGATAGATGAATTAAAGGAGTTATGGGATGAAGTCATCAAAACATACGATGTATCTTGCAAACAAACATTTCAAATGCGTGCCGCAATTTTGTGGACCATTAGTGATTTTCCAGGCTATGCTTGTCTTTCGGGATGGAGCACAAAAGGGCGACTTGCTTGTCCTTATTGTAATGGTGAAACTTGCTCTGAATATTTAAAGCATGGAAGAAAATTCTGTTACATGGGACATCGTAGATTCCTGGATAATGAACATAAATTTCGACGTGATGCCACATCTTTCAATGGTAAGCAGGAACATAGAGCTGCACCAACTCCACTTTCTGGTTGTGATGTTTTAGAGCAAGTCAAAGATGTTAACATTATATTGGGAAAGCATAATTGTAATATAAGAAGTGGAAAACGTAAGCGAGCTGAAGATGTTCAACCTTCACATAATTGGAAGAAGCGGAGCATTTTTTTTGAATTGCCGTATTGGGAAACTCTTCTAGTACGTCATAACTTTGATGTTATGCATATTGAAAAGAATTGTACTGATAATGTAGTTTATACATTACTAAATTCAGACGGAAAATCAAAAGATACTTTCAAGTCTCGTCTTGACCTTCAAGAAATGGGAATAAGACAAGATCTTCATCCAGTATCAAATGGAACCAAAACATATCTACCCCCGTCATGCTTCTCCATGAGTAGAAAGGAAAAGGAAATTTTTTGTAAATTATTAAAGGGAGTTAAATTTCCTGATGGTTATGCATCAAATATCTCAAATCGTGTACATATTAAGGAGCTAAAAATTTTGGGGCTCAAGAGTCATGATAGTCATGTGTTGATGCAGCATTTGCTCCCATTAGCTGTTAGAAGGATCTTGCCAGAAAATGTTAGCTTGGCCTTGATAGAGCTAAGTAGCTTTTTTAGGGAATTGTGCTGTAAATCTATTCAGGTGAAGGATATGCAACAATTAGAAGATCGAATAGCATTGACAATATGCCATCTTGAGAGAATATTTCCTCCATCCTTTTTCGACGTCATGGTCCATTTGCCAATTCACCTTGCTAGTGAGGCCAAACTTGCTGGTCCAGTGCAATACCGTTGGATGTATTCAATTGAGAGGTATATTATGATATTAAGATTTGACTTGTAATTTAATAAATTACTCTTTTTTTGTTGTTATTTATTCTATTTTGGTTCTTATTTTTATATATTTAGGTTTCTTTTGAGATTGAAGTCATATGTACGAAATAGAAGACATCCAGAAGGTTCGATTGCGGAAGGCTATTTAATTGAGGAGAGCCTAACATTTTGCTCTCGCTATTTACATGGTGTTGAAACTCGGTTCAACCGTCCAGTGAGAAATGATGATCCAAATGCTAGTGACTTGACTAAGAAAACCTTATTTTCCCATATTGGTCGTGCACTAGATAATGGCGAAACTATAACTTTGGATTATACAACGTGGGTACAAGCTCATCGATATGTGCTATTTAATTTCGATTCTATAAGCTCTTATCTTGAGTAAGTTCTTAAACTTGAATATTAATTAAAAGTCAAAATGTTGTAGTTTTTAAATTTAATAGTGTATTTAGTTAGGCTTATTTATTTACAGAAAACATATTCAAGAAATCAAGGCACATAATCATCGAGCGCGAAGGCGTGATGTCGAGCGTATTCATAATGAAACTTTTCATGAATGGTTTAGATCACATGTAAGTATACTTCACTTCGAACTTAATTTCTTAACTAATATATAGTTAAAATTAAGACATTAATTAGCTTGTCTTTGTTTAATAGGTTCATAATTTGACAAGAGAAGAGAATGTGGAGTCACTAGAGGAAATTCGATGGTTGGCAGCAGGTCCTGTCACGCCCCGGGGTCGAAACTGCGACCCGGCTCGCCAACAGATCCGCCACCTATGCCAAACCCGCATAGGTGAAGCGTCCTACCTGCAAGAAAAGTACTACAGCTAAACAGATATCAGAGCTATAAATAAAAATCTGCTGTATAACTAAATCAATCACTGTACAACTGGAAATAACACAACAATGTCCGTCTCCCAAAATGATAATCATGCAGAATCCTCATATACAAACTCAGAACTCAACCGGGAGGTATCCCCAATAAATACATCAGTGTACAGGCTCTCAATACATAACAATCCTCACTACAACAGTCTCTCAAAGGAGGAAAATAAAATAACTAATCTACTGAAGCTCTCCTCTGAAGGGGTACCGCTACACTCCAACGACGGGTAGGGAACTAGCTCGCGACTCCCTCGCCTCGGTCAGAAGGATCAGCAACAGGAACGTCAGGAACCGGAGTAGAGGTTCCTGTGGGAAAAGACACCACGACGGGTGTGAGAACTACGTCCCAAGTAGTTCTCAGTGGGTGCCGCCAACAAGCCCGACGGTCTGCCCACTAAGTCCACTAGAGGCATAAAGTACAAAAGCAGTGCTGTAAGGAAAGCTGGGAAAAGTAAACTCTACAGCTACTATGCCTCTATCTAGATGCTCAAGGAGTGGGACAGAAAGAACATGATGCCACAACTAACTCTCATCTCTGATCACTCAATCTGAACTGACTGCCTCCTCGGGTCCAGTCAAGCCTGCGCCAACCTACTGCCGTTACGTCCCTGAGGAGCGGACTTACGTAGGATCTACTGCCGTTACGTCCCGGAGGAGCGGACTTACGTAGGATCTACTGCCGTTACGTCCCGGAGGAGCGGACTTACGTAGGGCGTCCATGACTGCCAACACCAGCACAGCCAGAGGGACAAATGCAACGACAAGTCGCGATAGAAAAGCTCAATCTCACGCCGGTATAACAACCCGGTCTCGCCTACTCCGGAGTGGCACTCGAGGGGAGCGACCCGCTCGAGTAAAAAGTAACCCATCTCAAGTATCTCTGTCAAGCTCAAATGTGGCTCATGCAGGCTATGATCCACGATCAAACAGATCGGTAACTCCAAGCTCAAAGCACAACTCAGTCGGAAAAAGAACCTCGACTCGAACAGGAATAGCCCAACACACTCTCACAGCTATGTCGGAGAACCCTCAACGACTCAATCTGATAAATGCACGACCATGGCTGAGTCGGGAAACCTCCACGACTCGATCTGCCAGAACCCCAAGATCCTCAAGGCTAAGTGGGAGAACCACCTCCACCACTAAATCAGAGAAACAACCTCTAGATCACACTCTGCTAACTCATGGCACCAAGTCGCATCCACTGCGAGAAACTGTCTCAACAGGCCAAACAGGCCAAACGTCGCATCTACTGCGAACAATTGCCTCAACAGGCCGACATTGCATCCACTGCGAACAGCTGACTCAACAGGCCAAACAGGCCGAACATCTCAACCACTGACCCAATGAAGGGTCCGGGAACACCGAAAGACTAGAACCTACAACCCAAATCAAACAAGAACAGGCTCTAGGCATAGCCTCTCGTTGTTCTCGTCCCAAGAAAAGGCAGACCTTAGAACCCAGACCACTCGAATCATCTCGGTGGTTAATTTATAGGAAAAACTGTGACATTTCTTACTGAAGCCATCCGATCTGTAAGAAATCCATATTTAATGATTTTTAGTTCTGCTTAGGAAAACAGTTGAAACCAAGTTTTATATCTAAGCCTCGAAGGGCTAATGCCTTCGTCCAATCAAACAGGAACAGACTCAGGCGACCCTACGATGCTTGGAAGAAAATATTTGGTTGACAAAAATCATATGTGTGTCCAAAAAGGTTCTGGGTTTAAGGTTCTGCTAACACTGATCTACCGCTGCCACTAGCACAGCGGCGACAGATAAAACAAGAAAAATAAAACATCTCGGGACCGCCGTCTACCCAAACGGCTCCCGCTACAGATGAACAACCAACTACATCTACCAGACGCCACTCTGCTCCCAAGCACGAGTGTAACATGCATCCCACACTAAAAGATAACTCCTGACCACTCGGCCCACTACCCGGGCGAGGAAGAACACTATGTCCAGGAAAGATAGAAGTGTGGATGTCTAAAGCAGAAATAACCCTAGCCCAAGTGAGGGTTTTCTACCAGTCTGGTTACACATGCAATCATATGACAGGGGTGCTAGGTCAAATTCCAAGATAACAATAATCAACAGCTTGTAGGGAAGGACAATAAATACATGATGATCTATCAACATCAGGAACATCAATTCCTATAATCTAGCATGCTATATAAAACACATCTATAACATGCAAGTCCCTACACAGATAGAATTAATGCACAGTCCATAGGTCGTGAAGACAAGGCCACCCACCTGAAAATGCTAACTGTCCGGAGTCGCACAGCTGAGAAAGTCCAGAAACAGATATCTCTACACACCCACCAATCCAACAATACAGGAACAGTGATCAATACCTCCTGGGTACAAAAACACAACCCAAAGTTACACTTAATTCCATAAAATCCAAGCATCACAAATCTGCTGGGAACAGTCCCCTTAATGCGAAATTTTCACCTGTAAAACGAACTCCAAAAATTCCAATAAAAATATCACAGCGAGCGTCTCGTCGAGACCTTCGAAATGGGTACCTGCACGCCCAAATCCGAGCCCCGTAGGCCGAGTTACAAATTCCACAGTACAGGTGCGCAAACACTCACAACCACACAACTGTAAACTCAAACACAGATAAAAAGGGGAATAGTATACCTTCGGGCAAGCCTCAAAAAAATCCCAGAAAAATACAATGATAATCCTTGCGACGAGTAGATCCAAAAAGTGTATAGGCTCATCTCGATCCGACACTCGGGTGCGGAGATAAAATTCCGGCAAGGGGCCGCTGTCCAAAAACTCCACCAGAAAACAGCGGCTTAGAAATGCTTCGAAAACCGTGTCAAAAACTCTGAATCCAGCAAGATGATCAACACGAAAATCGAAGACGTACCTCTCATGATTCCAACGCCACAGAAATCGTCCAAAAATACTGACGGAGTAGCTCGGTAGACCTCTCAGATCAAACTGCGACGATAACGGGCCTCCGATGAAAAATCGCCACACTGCGCTCCGATGCCGAAGTCGTCGATGCCGCGGCTTCCAAAAAATCCGGGCCTCCGCCAGAAGATGCGCAAGATGAAGATCTCCAACTTTGCTAAAGGGCCCATGGGCAGGGGAGCTCGGGAAAGGGGGCAAAACTCCCCCACAAGACAGCTATTTATAGGCCCAGCCCGAAAATCCGAATTTTGGACTTTTGGCCCAAAGTTTCGGGCGCTGGCACTTCCGGGCTGCTACAGTAACGGGCCGGGCCCGTTACTGTTCACGCCCGAAATCCCCTAGGCCCGCCACGCGTCCCATTCCTGCTCCCCGCACCCGGTGCACGCACCGCGACGAACCACGGGACGCCACGTGTCGCGACCAGAGGTCGTGCACCGGTGCGCCCGACCAACCACGGGGCGCCACGTGGCGCCCCCACGACGCCTCCGACCGCGCCCACGCCGCGGGCACGTGCGCCCACGTGCGCGGCCGCGCCGCCCGCGGCCCCGTGCCGGGCACGCATCCCGAGGCAGACCCTGCCGCTGCGTGGACCGCGCGCACCAAGACCCGCCAACAACCAGCCGCCACGTGTCCCGCTCCGGTCCACCGTGCACCCGCGCCATCCCGTGGACCGCGCCCACTGCGCCCGCCAACCGGGAGGCGCCACGTGGCCAGCGCCCGGGTGCACGCCTCCGCGGTGGACCGCGCACCTCCGCCGCCGCCAGCCGCCGCGCTCCGCCGCCCGCCGCCGCCGCCGGCGCCCCTCCGGCGGCCGGAACAGTACCAAAATCCTCGAAATGCGTGTTTTCGCATCCGGACTCCGAAAAATACAAATAAATAGTCCATCTTGACCGTTTTCGCGCGCTGAATCCAAATCCGAAGTCCGATTTGCCAAATTCCTCTTCTAAAATTTGCCGAAAATTTCCGGAGAAGTGTTCTTTACTCAAATTTCGCGCTGAGTCCAATTTTAATAACCATTTCGCGCGAAACCACATCAAAACATCCGACGGGGTCCTCCGATCACTCACGTGATCCAGTATACACCCGGAGTCCATCACTTGAGTCCAAATTGGTGCAGAAACACCGTCGACATGCCACATAGGCCTCCAGAAGCTGCTAATCGCACTGTAGAAGCCCTGCGGAGATCTGGGTCACCACATCCTCCCCCACTAAAAGAAAGTTTCGTCCTCGAAACTAGCTCAACCCAAAAGGTGCCACAAAACAAGGGTAGGTACATAACACTGCCGTCTCCAGCTCTCAAGTCACCTGTCACTCCCCGTGATTACTCCACAACAACAACAACAACCGGTACGGCATGGCCCAAATTGCATAATTCTCTCATCTCATGAGCCAGAATTTGCAACGGCATCCCTCGTACCACAAGTACTCGCAGATCTCAAAGGAAACGAGTCATCACGGGCGAGGAATCCACAAGCCTAACACTCCTGAGCTGAGACGTGGAAGGAAAAGGCTGGGGGAAAAGAGAGAACAACCAATGTAGCACGCACCAAAATCGCTCCCTAGTGCCAGCTCAACCAGGCGATCCGAAACATACCCCATACGGTCGTCCAGAGAAAAGAAGCCCTAATCGGCTAGGGTCCCCGCTCAAACACTCTCGGATCCTGACCAACCGCAGGGACTGCTTCACCGCAGTGTACCGTCAAAAGGGACCCTCAGGGACACAACCTCGAGCCCTGTTCCTCAACGGTCCCACCCAGCGCCAACTGTGGAACCACTAAACTCAACCCCGAAAAGCTATCCGGCTCCAGGTATCCGCCACCACAGTGGCCCTGTCGCGGTGATACTGAATGCTCAAGAATAACCCAATGGTAACTCCACAGCCACTAAGGGAGGCACCACTAACACAAAGGTCCATCCCCCATCTCTGGCAAAGCTGCAATCGACGCTAGTACCAGTCTCATCATCCATTCGCCATGCTCTCCTGGCACTGCGAAATCCAACAAGCTCCTCACCTCAACAATAAATGTTGATCTCAGCCAAACTCAAATAGCATCCACATTGGCCGGAAATCCACCGCCGCTCCTATGGCTAACACAATGTGACCCAATAAGGTAAGCTTCTAAAGCTAAAACTTGTATCTCAATAATCTGGCATACAGCTTCATCCACACAGCATGGTAACACATCCACCAGTGCTCCTCATGCTCCCAGCTGCTCAGGGAGTAGATCATAGTATCCCTGGAGGATCTAGTTACCAAAGCAATCAAGTACAGCTGGAGCACAATTCCTCAAACCAAAAGAGTGGCAGGGCGCTAATCAATCCAATTGGCCTTACTAAAACATAATGCCCCTACCGTGACCTGAACACCATCTTGGCGAAATACTCAGCCGTAAGATTCCAAAATCTGTACCTGCATCAATCGTACAACTGCCGGAGTATAATTCCATCAAAAGGTCCAGAATAATACTTGGACCTGTCTACACTCGACCCATAAAAGGCCCTCACAATCGTGTATCAACGATGTGGCATCACCACCGTATATCAACGGCGTGGCACTAGGTCAAACAGACCCCTCGATCCATCAGATCCTGCAACTGCGCCATCAGCTCTCACAGCTCTACTGGCAATATCCAATGAGGTGCTGCCGAGGGTGGCGCGGTTCCCCGAACCACGCCAAACTCAATCTCTATCTCCCTAACCGGCGGCATTATCAGCAGCTCAGGTGAAATCACACCCGGAATCTCGTGGCAACAGAGATATCTTTGGGTCCCGGTGCCGCCGTAAGCACCTCTCACACTGTCGCTATAACCAGTGTGCTCTAACGACCTCAACAACCAAATCTCCTCTCGTCTGCCTCGCAGAAGGTCAAAGTCCTCACCTTCCGCAGTCTAACAAATCCACGCTACCGCTGCGCCACTCCGATATAGAGGTTGATGCTGCCATCGGGGTCCACCCGATCTCTGGCATCTCGGGAACCCGTTATCCAGGAAAAATAAAATCAGAAATATCTCTGCCGGCCGATCTGTCCTCCATCACCCGGCGCCAAGCGCCAATATCCAGAACTCGCCTCTGGCGGCAGATCCCTATCCCAAGGAACTGCAGCGCCATGCTCCATACACAATGCCTACCCATCGAAGCGACAATAATCCAAAACGGAGGGACCAACTACACTGAAATGTATCCTAGCGCAAACCATTCCCCGTCAACATATCCTATGCGCCTCAACCCTCGGAACCTGGAGCGTGCAGTTCAACAATTGCATAAACTCCCTAGCACAGGGAGGCTCTCCGAGAGTCTCTCCATCACCACCAACCCCAATTCTGCCTACAAAGGCTCCAACTCAAACCTATGAATCGGGATGGTTCAGACTGCCGGGACTGGCTCCATCGATCAATGATGTCCCTAAGCTCAGCTACTATCCACTATCCACCCTGCCTCGGTGCCTCGGCACTGCTCGTCGGCACGGAGGGGGCTGCTCGCTCCATCGGCACCACTGGTACAACTGAAGATACCACTGCATAGGAAGAAAGTACTGGAGGACACTCAAGCGGTACTGCCACTGGCTATGCTCTCTGCTCCAACAAGCGCATCAAACGTTCCATGGCTTCTTCCTGGCATCGGACAGCCTCCGACGTCTGTGCCATCTGGATCCATAACTCTTGGGTCTCGCTCTGCTCTGATAGCTCTGCCTCCCGCTGCTCGGGTTACTAATCAGATGCGGAAAGCGCATTCCTCACAGCACGACGTCTCACAAGCATCGTAGACCACTGCACAATAACAAACATCAGGACACAACAACCATACGACCCAATCCAGCGAAAGTCTAAGACATGTTATCAATTCCACAGCATTATGTTGTCTGCAGCCAACATAATCGCTTAGGAGCCTAAACATGCCAATCACTCATCCCGTCTCTTGGGAGAGGTACAAACTCGATCAGGACTCTCGCTAAAAGTCACGACTCTCACGTGGTCATCCTAATGTCCAACCACAAGCCTAGGGTTTCTAAGTCCTCAATGACCTACAACCTAGGCTCTGATACCACTCTAATCTGTCACGCCCCGGGGTCGAAACTGCGACCCGGCTCGCCAACAGATCCGCCACCTATGCCAAACCCGCATAGGTGAAGCGTCCTACCTGCAAGAAAAGTACTACAGCTAAACAGATATCAGAGCTATAAATAAAAATCTGCTGTATAACTAAATCAATCACTGTACAACTGGAAATAACACAACAATGTCCGTCTCCCAAAATGATAATCATGCAGAATCCTCATATACAAACTCAGAACTCAACCGGGAGGTATCCCCAATAAATACATCAGTGTACAGGCTCTCAATACATAACAATCCTCACTACAACAGTCTCTCAAAGGAGGAAAATAAAATAACTAATCTACTGAAGCTCTCCTCTGAAGGGGTACCGCTACACTCCAACGACGGGTAGGGAACTAGCTCGCGACTCCCTCGCCTCGGTCAGAAGGATCAGCAACAGGAACGTCAGGAACCGGAGTAGAGGTTCCTGTGGGAAAAGACACCACGACGGGTGTGAGAACTACGTCCCAAGTAGTTCTCAGTGGGTGCCGCCAACAAGCCCGACGGTCTGCCCACTAAGTCCACTAGAGGCATAAAGTACAAAAGCAGTGCTGTAAGGAAAGCTGGGAAAAGTAAACTCTACAGCTACTATGCCTCTATCTAGATGCTCAAGGAGTGGGACAGAAAGAACATGATGCCACAACTAACTCTCATCTCTGATCACTCAATCTGAACTGACTGCCTCCTCGGGTCCAGTCAAGCCTGCGCCAACCTACTGCCGTTACGTCCCTGAGGAGCGGACTTACGTAGGATCTACTGCCGTTACGTCCCGGAGGAGCGGACTTACGTAGGATCTACTGCCGTTACGTCCCGGAGGAGCGGACTTACGTAGGGCGTCCATGACTGCCAACACCAGCACAGCCAGAGGGACAAATGCAACGACAAGTCGCGATAGAAAAGCTCAATCTCACGCCGGTATAACAACCCGGTCTCGCCTACTCCGGAGTGGCACTCGAGGGGAGCGACCCGCTCGAGTAAAAAGTAACCCATCTCAAGTATCTCTGTCAAGCTCAAATGTGGCTCATGCAGGCTATGATCCACGATCAAACAGATCGGTAACTCCAAGCTCAAAGCACAACTCAGTCGGAAAAAGAACCTCGACTCGAACAGGAATAGCCCAACACACTCTCACAGCTATGTCGGAGAACCCTCAACGACTCAATCTGATAAATGCACGACCATGGCTGAGTCGGGAAACCTCCACGACTCGATCTGCCAGAACCCCAAGATCCTCAAGGCTAAGTGGGAGAACCACCTCCACCACTAAATCAGAGAAACAACCTCTAGATCACACTCTGCCAACTCATGGCACCAAGTCGCATCCACTGCGAGAAACTGTCTCAACAGGCCAAACAGGCCAAACGTCGCATCTACTGCGAACAATTGCCTCAACAGGCCGACATTGCATCCACTGCGAACAGCTGACTCAACAGGCCAAACAGGCCGAACATCTCAACCACTGACCCAATGAAGGGTCCGGGAACACCGAAAGACTAGAACCTACAACCCAAATCAAACAAGAACAGGCTCTAGGCATAGCCTCTCGTTGTTCTCGTCCCAAGAAAAGGCAGACCTTAGAACCCAGACCACTCGAATCATCTCGGTGGTTAATTTATAGGAAAAACTGTGACATTTCTTACTGAAGCCATCCGATCTGTAAGAAATCCATATTTAATGATTTTTAGTTCTGCTTAGGAAAACAGTTGAAACCAAGTTTTATATCTAAGCCTCGAAGGGCTAATGCCTTCGTCCAATCAAACAGGAACAGACTCAGGCGACCCTACGATGCTTGGAAGAAAATATTTGGTTGACAAAAATCATATGTGTGTCCAAAAAGGTTCTGGGTTTAAGGTTCTGCTAACACTGATCTACCGCTGCCACTAGCACAGCGGCGACAGATAAAACAAGAAAAATAAAACATCTCGGGACCGCCGTCTACCCAAACGGCTCCCGCTACAGATGAACAACCAACTACATCTACCAGACGCCACTCTGCTCCCAAGCACGAGTGTAACATGCATCCCACACTAAAAGATAACTCCTGACCACTCGGCCCACTACCCGGGCGAGGAAGAACACTATGTCCAGGAAAGATAGAAGTGTGGATGTCTAAAGCAGAAATAACCCTAGCCCAAGTGAGGGTTTTCTACCAGTCTGGTTACACATGCAATCATATGACAGGGGTGCTAGGTCAAATTCCAAGATAACAATAATCAACAGCTTGTAGGGAAGGACAATAAATACATGATGATCTATCAACATCAGGAACATCAATTCCTATAATCTAGCATGCTATATAAAACACATCTATAACATGCAAGTCCCTACACAGATAGAATTAATGCACAGTCCATAGGTCGTGAAGACAAGGCCACCCACCTGAAAATGCTAACTGTCCGGAGTCGCACAGCTGAGAAAGTCCAGAAACAGATATCTCTACACACCCACCAATCCAACAATACAGGAACAGTGATCAATACCTCCTGGGTACAAAAACACAACCCAAAGTTACACTTAATTCCATAAAATCCAAGCATCACAAATCTGCTGGGAACAGTCCCCTTAATGCGAAATTTTCACCTGTAAAACGAACTCCAAAAATTCCAATAAAAATATCACAGCGAGCGTCTCGTCGAGACCTTCGAAATGGGTACCTGCACGCCCAAATCCGAGCCCCGTAGGCCGAGTTACAAATTCCACAGTACAGGTGCGCAAACACTCACAACCACACAACTGTAAACTCAAACACAGATAAAAAGGGGAATAGTATACCTTAGGGCAAGCCTCAAAAAAATCCCAGAAAAATACAATGATAATCCTTGCGACGAGTAGATCCAAAAAGTGTATAGGCTCATCTCGATCCGACACTCGGGTGCGGAGATAAAATTCCGGCAAGGGGCCGCTGTCCAAAAACTCCACCAGAAAATAGCGGCTTAGAAATGCTTCGAAAACCGTGTCAAAAACTCTGAATCCAGCAAGATGATCAACACGAAAATCGAAGACGTACCTCTCATGATTCCAACGCCGCAGAAATCGTCCAAAAATACTGACGGAGTAGCTCGGTAGACCTCTCAGATCAAACTGCGACGATAACGGGCCTCCGATGAAAAATCGCCACACTGCGCTCCGATGCCGAAGTCGTCGATGCCGCGGCTTCCAAAAAATCCGGGCCTCCGCCAGAAGATGCGCAAGATGAAGATCTCCAACTTTGCTAAAGGGCCCATGGGCAGGGGAGCTCGGGAAAGGGGGCAAAACTCCCCCACAAGACAGCTATTTATAGGCCCAGCCCGAAAATCCGAATTTTGGACTTTTGGCCCAAAGTTTCGGGCGCTGGCACTTCCGGGCTGCTACAGTAACGGGCCGGGCCCGTTACTGTTCACGCCCGAAATCCCCTAGGCCCGCCACGCGTCCCATTCCTGCTCCCCGCACCCGGTGCACGCACCGCGACGAACCACGGGACGCCACGTGTCGCGACCAGAGGTCGTGCACCGGTGCGCCCGACCAACCACGGGGCGCCACGTGGCGCCCCCACGACGCCTCCGACCGCGCCCACGCCGCGCCCACGTGCGCCCACGTGCGCGGCCGCGCCGCCCGCGGCCCCGTGCCGGGCACGCATCCCGAGGCAGACCCTGCCGCTGCGTGGACCGCGCGCACCAAGACCCGCCAACAACCAGCCGCCACGTGTCCCGCTCCGGTCCACCGTGCACCCGCGCCATCCCGTGGACCGCGCCCACTGCGCCCGCCAACCGGGAGGCGCCACGTGGCCAGCGCCCGGGTGCACGCCTCCGCGGTGGACCGCGCACCTCCGCCGCCGCCAGCCGCCGCGCTCCGCCGCCCGCCGCCGCCGCCGGCGCCCCTCCGGCGGCCGGAACAGTACCAAAATCCTCGAAATGCGTGTTTTCGCATCCGGACTCCGAAAAATACAAATAAATAGTCCATCTTGACCGTTTTCGCGCGCTGAATCCAAATCCGAAGTCCGATTTGCCAAATTCCTCTTCTAAAATTTGCCGAAAATTTCCGGAGAAGTGTTCTTTACTCAAATTTCGCGCTGAGTCCAATTTTAATAACCATTTCGCGCGAAACCACATCAAAACATCCGACGGGGTCCTCCGATCACTCACGTGATCCAGTATACACCCGGAGTCCATCACTTGAGTCCAAATTGGTGCAGAAACACCGTCGACATGCCACATAGGCCTCCAGAAGCTGCTAATCGCACTGTAGAAGCCCTGCGGAGATCTGGGTCACCACAGGTCCTCTAATGACAGTAAGAAGATATAAAGGATATATTGTTAATGGATTTAGATTTCATACGAAAGATGTTGAGGAGAGACGAAGAACACAAAATAGTGGTGTTGTTGTCGTTGCAAGCACCTCAAGTTTTTCTAGTGCAAAGGATCAAAATCCTATCAAAGGAGATGTTGCTTACTATGGAGTTCTTAAAGAGATCATGGAACTATACTATAATGAAAAGGCAAAAGTTGTGTTGTTTAAATGTGATTGGGTAGATGTGCGTTCTGAAGGCAGAGGAATTAAGAAGGACAAATTTGGATTTACACTCGTTAACTTCAATCGATTATTATATAATAATGAGAATATAGCAAATGAACCATTTGTACTAGCATCACAAGTTGAACAGGTGTTTTATGTACAAGACCCCTTAGAGGAAGATTGGCATGCTGTAGTTGGTACAAAACCTAGAGACTTGTTTGACATGTCTGCAAAAGAGGAAGAGTGTGGAGATGATATGGAGATGTACTACCCAAATGGTTTAGAGAGTAATTTAAATGGAGATAACACCACTAGTGATGATATTGACACTGGTAATTGGGCGAGGACAGATATACCTGGAACAACTATTAATACACCTTTAGATATTACTCGCCCAAAAGATGCTATACAAAGTGACGACTTAGAGCCTGATGGAGCTAGTGATTGATTTTCAGTTATAAGGTTGATTCAATCCTTTGACTTCAATCTCTTGTAAATTGAATTCAATTTCAATGATTCTTACTTTAATAAGCAATTTTCGATTTAACAAAAAAGTATATATTGATTGCTTGTTAATTTGCTTTATATATAATTGAATAATGTCTCATTATTCATATTTCATGATAATTAGAGTGCTTGTTTATACATTCATAACATTTAGGATTTTGTTTATTCTATTGATTTCTAAATTCCTCAACTTTTTTCTTGATTGTTTAGATAACAAATTACTCAATGATATTGAAAATTCATGTGTAGGTGCTTATTTCTTAATGTTTTTATTTTTTTAATACTTCTATTAAATAGTACATAAGTATTTTACTGATTCTAAAAGATGATATAATATATCTTTTTTTAACTGTTTTGCAGGTTGACTATGGCGCGTACACGATTTCAGCCAGGACGTTCTATACTTGGTCCTCGAATTGCAACAAAAACCTTTCGTGATCCTAGTCAGAAAAATACTCCATCAAGTAATCACTCGCTTAGGCAATCTGGAGGTGACCTTGAGGAGAATGATTTTGATTTGGGTGTTGATAAGGACAACCAGTTTATATCGGATGATGACCAACTTGAAGAAAATATGGGTATTCATTAATCCCTAAGATATGCATGTTCATCGAACTTTAGGAATTTAGTTTATAAAATCAATTGATCACTATTGAATATTTATTTCTTAGCTATCTCTTATGATTATTTGAAAACAGATTCTTCTAAAAAGTCCAGTAATCGGAGAGGTCCAACTCGCATGCATAAAATATGGGCTAGGCATCCTGGTGATATGTTGGCACTTACTTTTAATGAATTTGATCAGCCTACTGGTGATAAAGCTGCGCAATTCACAAACTTCTTAGGCACTGTTGCTAGAAGTGGAAAAGATGCACCATTAACATATAAGGATTGGAGGCACATGCCTTTGGATAATAAAAAGATAATGTGGAACATTATTAAGGTATCAATTTATTAGTTGATTTCTCTTTATATTTTTAATACATAAAACATCTATCAGTAAATTGATATTTGTGAATTTCTTATAGTTAAAGTATAATCTTGAAGATGATAAGTGGTTATGGGTTATGAAAGCTCTTGGAAAAAAATGGAAGGACTTCAAATGTGAGCTTAAGAAAAAGCACTATGATGCTCACAATACTTATGAAGAACGTCTTGTTGATCGCGATTCTAGAGTCCTCCCGGAGCAATGGAGACAATTGATTGAATTTTGGGATACTGAAGAAGGACAGGTGCTTTAAACAATTTTTCATTCTTTATCAATTTCACTCTTCATTTTTTCTTTTAACCAAGTGAATGTTTTCTAGTGTAGCTATATAGATGTTTCTTTTAACCAAGTTGATGTTGTATACAGACGCGTAGTTTAAGAAACAAAAGTAACCGTGCTAAGCAAATTAATACTCACACTGCTGGCTCAAGAAGTTTTGCTCGTATTCGTGAAGAAAAGGTAAATCACTTAATTCACTTATTCTCTTCTAAGTTCATATATATGCTATAACACGAATTCACTGAATTATAAACTTTTTTATTGTTAACAGCGAAAGGAAAATGGAGTAGTGCCAACTAGGGCCGAACTATTTAAGATTACTCATGTTCACAAAAATGGGGATCCGATGAATGAAGAATGTGCTAACTTTATTGTAAGTAGATTAATATTTTTTTAAGTTTTTATTTGTAAAGATTTTAGCTTTATTGTAAGTTGCTTTTTTTTTAAGGATCACTTTTATGGCAGTTTATACATTTATGTTCAGTTTCCTTTGATCCACAAGATGAGGAAATTTCAAATTATTTGCATTTCTACCTACTCATTGTGATATGCATGACTTGTTATAGAGAGAGATTGATGTGAAGACCAAGAATCAACCAGATCTTGCAAAAAAAGGTTCCAAAGAAGTAGATGATTTATTCTCAGATGTATTTGGAAAAGAAAAACATGGTCACGTCCGTGGCCTCGGTTTGGGCCCTGCTCCTACTCATATTTGGACCGATGCACCTACACCTGCAGCATGTATAAGAATGGCAACTGAGGCTAGAAAGAAAGCTGAGGAGGAAACAAAAGGAATGAAGGAAAGAATGATAGTTATGGAGACCGAGTTGGCTGAAATGAAAGCAATGATAGCATCTATTATGCAAAATAAGTCTACCGATGCACCTTCACCTACTAATCCATTGGATGGTCGACAGGTTTACTTTACTAATTAAGTATTTATAAAAGAATTTATTAAATAATATCTTGTTGAAATTACATAGTGTTATTTCTTTTGTAGAATGTTGTTGATACAAATATTCCTAATGATACATTTGAAGGAGAAGTGCGATCGTCATCATCCAATCACCAATTTCCGTCTTATCAAGTAAATATCTTGTCTTGCTAGATTGTGAAATTATATGTTATGTCATTCTCTAATTTATATATATATAGGTGCACCAAACGAAGAAAAGGAGGGTGCGATATGAACATGAAACCGAGGTAACATCTATTTTGATTAATATTAATTTTTAAAAGTTATCCAATAGTAAAATATATGTGCCTCTATATAGGATAATCCTAGACGGGATGATAAAGAAGTGTTCTTGATGTCCCTTGGACAACCTGTGAGGACCTGGATCCCCACGTCGAGATTACTGGATCATCTACAGCTCCCGGAGGCCTATGTGGCGTGTTGGTGGTATTTGTGCCCCAATTGGACATTAGTGTTGGGCTCAGTGTGTTTAATGGATCACGTGGGTGATCATTGGACTCCGTCGGATCGTTAGAGGTGGTTTCGCGCGCCAAGGATATTTAAATTGGACTCAGTGCGAAGTTTGGACCAAGGATTACCTTTCCGGATGCCTTCGGCAAATTTTGGAGTTGGAATTTGGCAAATCGGACTTCGGATTTGGATTCAGCGCGCGAAAACGGTTAAAACGGACTACCCACTTGTCATTTTTGAGCTTCGGGTACTGTTCATGCCGGAACAGTGTTCCCGGCGGCGGCGGCAGCGGCGGAGCAGCCGCCGGCGGCGCGGCGGACGGAGGCGCGGGCCGCCCGGTCCACACGGCAGGCGTGCACCGGGGGGCGGGACGCGTGGCGGCTCAGGAGTGGGCCGGTCCGCGGGGCGCGGTCCACGGGGGAGTGCGGGGCGCACGGTGGACCGGGGTTGACACGTGGCATCATCCTAGAGGTGGGTTCACGGCGGTTGGTCTACGCAGTTTCGGGATGGCTCATGGTTTGCGGTGCACCGGGCTTGGACACGTGGCAGGTTCGCATTGGTTCGGTCCACAGGATTTCGTGCACCGGGTTCACTAGAAAGTGGCCTGACACGTGGCGTTCCCCGATTGGTGGGGCTACTGTGCGCGACAGGGTGGCAGGCGGCGGCGTCAGGCGCACGTGGGCGCGGTCGGGCGGATTCCCGCGCTTGGGGGAGGACACGTGTCGTCGTCCGCGGGTGGCCACGCGGCGCGACGGGTACGGCTGGAGCGGCTGTCGCCTGTTTGGCGGGCGACGTGGAGGCCTGGATGGGATTCGGGCGGCTACAGTGTTCGGGCGCGGGGGGTTTCGGGCTGCTACAGTGCGCGCCCGAAAACTCCCAGCGCCCGGAAACGGGGACTTATTCGGTATTTTCCCAATTGTTTCTGCTGCCTATAAAAGGCGATCCGAGCTCCCTTTCTTCCCTTTTTCCGCCATTTCCAAGCCTCATCTCGCCTGGGTGTCTTCAACAAAGATGATCCCCGAGTTTGGATGCATCTTTCTGCAAAGTTTTGGGATTTTTGGTGGCACGCTTATCGAGGTTTCTATTTTTACGGCGCGGCGCGACGCTCGTTCGTTTGTGGTCTTCTTCGTCGCGTTTTGGTGCGAGGACCCTCCCGGCCTACCCCGAGCACCTTTTTCGGTGATTCTTGCGCCGTTGGCTTCACGACAGGTAGGGCTATGTTTCCCATGTTTACTGGTTTTTCCCATTCCGAGCTTTTCATGGGTCTTTCGGATCATCTTGTAACCCCTTTTTTCTGGGCGGAGTTTTGGGACAGCGGTGCGGTATTTTGGCGATATCTTCGCGCACAGGCATCGGATTGGGGCGATTCAAGAGGCGATTTGCATCTACACATCACGAGGAATATGCCCAAATTTTCTTGGAATTTTCTGAATATTTCTCGAAGGTGAAGATTATCTGTGAACAGTAATTGTTGCTACAGTTTTTGAGTGTAGTTTGATTCGGGGTGGTTCCCTTGTCGGAATTGTTTCTCAGTGTAGGAAGCTCGGAATTGGACGTGCAGGTACTCGTTTCGAAGGTATCGACGCGAGGGTTACTGTGGTATTTTTATTGGATTTTTCGGGGCACTTGCAGCAGGTGAAATATGCGCGGCTTTGGGACTGATTTTCAGATTGTGTATGTTTGGCTAGTTTTGGAATAAAAGTGTAATGTTGAGCGTTATTATTGTGCCCAGGGGTGTCTTTAGCTGTTTGAAGCCGAGGCTTGCGCGACTTGTACCGTGGGTGATATGTTGGCAGATTTTGGACCGCGGGCGTCTACCCACTTCACCGACTTCAGGTTTGCCTTGGGTTAAGCGCTTCAGGTGGGTGAGCTTATTATCAGTAATTGTTTAAGGCAATGTTTATGTTGTGGCAAGTATAAGCCCACTTGTGGGGATGTCACCCCTCTATGACTGATGCATGCATGTGTAGGGTACATAGTCTATATTGGCAAGTAGGTAAGCTTGTTATTGATATTGGTATAAATGTTTGCAAGAATAGTATGTATGAGGTATACTGAGGACTTGCATGAGTTGGACATCTATGTGATGATTAGTGTAAGCTTACCTAGGATAATGTTACCCTATGAAATTATGTAACATGCCATGTTAGCACATAGCCTTTCTTGTGATGGATTATGCTTGGGACAGGATTTCGTAGCTATGTGCGGATTTGTACTCTGAGGAGTTATTATGATCATTCTATTGTTGAACCCTGAGTTGTGGACAGGTCTAGTTTCGAGATTCCGGCATGTTGTTTATTCCTAAAGGAACTATTATTATGCTTTACCCCCTTTATTTCCTTGAGGACATTTGCATGCTTGTATGGTCATGTAGTTAGGCCATCTTTTACTGCTGCACTATTTATGGGAACTTGACTTAGGAGAAACCATGCTTTTCCTTTCTTCGCTTTTGCTGGTCAAGTGGTCAGTGCTGCTCGGGTTCGAGCAGGGGTCTGGATGGGGTAGTCAGGACTTCGCGTCTGGGACAGGTTGGCTTAGTTGTGGGGCTTTGCGGCAACCGCGGATATTGGGCGGTTGACCGGATGTTTCTCTATGCACCAGATTTGGGTGTCAGTTTTACTTAGTGGATGGAGTTTCCCACTTATCGTTTAGTTGCATCCGACTGAGGTCGGGTCTTTCTTTAGTGGTTGAGTTTCCCACTTTGATCTGATTGATGATCAAGTCCTGCTGTTTCGAGATACTGTTGATGTTGATGACAGAGATGCTTTACTCGTGTGGGTAGCTCCCCTCGAGTGCCGCTCCGGAGTAGGCTTCAGACCGTGTTGGGTTCCGGTCAGACCGTGTTGGGTTCCGGTGAGACCGTGTCGGGTGCCGGTCAGACCGTGTTGGGTTCCGGTCATTTGGACAGAGCAGGCAGTGCCGGGTTTTATACCGGTTCATTCGATTGAGTTTATTTCGGTCAAATACTTTTATTGTTACACTCGTGCCTGGGGGCCGAGTGCAGACTGGTAGTTGAGTTCAGATCAGTGATAGTATTGTTGAGAGCCGTCTGGTTGGCGGTGGTTCCGTGTTGTTGCGAGTACTTTGACCGCTGTGTGAAAGGTTGAGCGTTATGATTCTATCCGTCTGTGAGGGAGCGTGGATTTTCACCATAGCCTGCATGTTTCTCTACTCGATAGCGAGCTTGTCCGTTTGGACGCCCTACGTGATTTCTGCCCGTCAGCGGGAGGTGGTTGTAGGTGGGCGCAGGTTTGACTGGACCAGATGTGGCAGTCAGTTCGATTGGGTCGGTGGTGCACTTCATGTGCTAGTGGTTGCATACCACTGTTTGGTTCTCCCCTTTTTGCCTTTAGTTAGGGGCAGGATAGCTGTTGAGAGTTTCCAGCGTACTCATTTCAGTCTTATGACTTGGGTCAGTTTTTGTCTCTTGAGGACTTGGTGGGCAGACCGTCGGGTCTGGCGGTGGTACCCACTGAGAACTCCCTTTTTGGTGTAGTTCTCACACCCTTTGGGGGTTTCCCCCCTCTTTTTCTCTCCTCTCCTTTGTTTTGCAGAGTCTTAGCAGGTGTTGCCGACTCTGTGGTCGTTGATCGTGGCGAGGGAGTCGCGAGCTAGATCCCTACCCGGCGTTGGAGAGTAGCGGTACCCTTCTGAGGAGATTATCAGTAGATTAGCTGTTTCTTTTTCCCCTTTTGAGAGACTATTGTAGTGAGGATATTTTGTATTGAGTGACTGTACACTGTTGTTTTTATATTGGAGTTACCTCCCGGTTGGGTTTAGAGCTTGTACTCGAGGATTTGTATTATTATTATTTTGGGAGGCAGACAGTGTTGTTTATTTCCAGTTGTACAGTGATTGATTTTAGTTACAGCAGATTTTTATTTATAGCTCTGATATCTGTTTAGTTATAGAACTTTTCTTGCAGGTAGGACGCTTCGCCTATGCAGGTTGGCATAGGTGGCGGATCTGTTTGGCGGGCCCGGGTCGCAGTTTCGACCCCGGGGCGTGACAGATTAGAGTGGTATCAGAGCCTAGGTTGTAGGTCATGGTGGACTTAGAAACCCTAGGCTTTTGGTTTGACCCTTGGTTGACTTTGTGAGAGTCGTGATTTTTGCGAGAGTCCTGATTGAGTTTTATACCTCTCCCGAGGGACGGGAGGAGTGATTGGCATGTTTATTCTCCTAAGTGATTATGTTGGCTGCAGACAACATAATGCTGTGGAACGGGTGACATGCTTTAGACTCTCGCTGGATTGGGTCGAGTGTTGTTGTGTGCTGTTTTGTTGTTTCGTCGTGGCGAGCGGTGTCCCCCCGACGTTGGGTTTTGACCCGTGTGCATCCTGTCATGGCAGTTGAGCTTGAGCAGTTGGTTTTGAGCCGGATACCTGGATTGAGGTCAGAGAACCCCGGACCCAGATGACAGGATTGTCAGAGGCTTATCAGCGGCTGTGGGAGCAGCTGGTCTTGGTGACACAGTTGTCGGAGCGCTGAGTAGCCCCCTCTGTGCCAAGGTTTAGTGTCGAGGCACCGAGGCAGGGTGGATGGTTGACAGCTGGTGAGCTGTGGGACATGATCGACCAATTGAGCCATATTTGGCAGACGAACCACCCCGACTTGTAAGATTGAGTTTGGAGTCTTTGGAGGCAGAGTCGTGGCTGGTGGTGATGGAGTGATTATTTGAGAGCCTCCCTGTGCGTGTGAGTGTATGTAGTTATTGAACTGCGCGCTCCAGATTCGAGGGACGAGGCGCATAGGATATATGAGACTGGGAGTGGATTGCGCCAGGACACCTTTCTGTTATTCAGTCCCTCCATTGTAGATTTAGACGCCTCGTTGGAGCAGGCACAGTGTATGGAGCGCGGCATTGCAGTTCCTTTGGATAGGGATCTGTCGCCAGAGGTGAGTTCTGGATTTTGGCGTTTGGCGCCGGATGATGGAGGACAGATCGGCCGGCAGGGGCATGACTAATTTTCTTTCTTGGATGGCGAATTCCCGAGATGTCAGAGGTCGAGTGGACCCCGAAGGCGACATCAGTATTTTATCAGAGTGGCGCAGCGATAGCATGGATTTGTTATCTGTGGAGGACCTTATTCGTCGCCTCATTGTGGTCAGAGACAGAGGTCGTGCTTCCTAGTGATAGCCCTGATTTTCAGGCAGATTGAGCAACAACCACTTGCTTTGAGCGGATGGATCTGTGCCGCCCGGTTGGAGGGCGCCACGGTAGTGGATTGAGTGTCGCAGGTGGGATTTCACCACGGTAGTCGGAGTTAGAGCATGTTCCACTCTTACCTGGGTTAGAGGCAGATTTGTTACCACGTGCACTAGAGGTACAGGTTCCTGTTGTTGTTGTGCACGTGGAGGAGGCTTTTGGATCATGTCCAGTGCGGCCGAGACCGCGAGATGCCGGCAGAATTATTGGAAATTATAGCAATTAGGTGTTTTGACCTTATGCTTGAGATTGTTGGGCACTATGCCACAGGATGTTCGACTGCGGCAAAAGAGGACTTGATCTTCGGCAAGACAGGCAATTGGAGGCTTGCTCGTGGAGGTTGTTAGAGCACTCTGGTTTTAGCGACCGGATGAGAGGTGCTTACGGCGGCACCGGGACTCAGGGATATCTCTGTTGCCCGCGAGATCCCGTGTGTGGATTCACCTTAGTTGTTGGTAATGCCGCCGGTTAGGGAGATAGAGATTGTGTTTGATGTGGTTCGAGGGACCGCACCACCCTGGACAGCACCTCATTGGATATCGCCGGTAGGGCTGAGAGAGACCCGATGGCACTGCTGCAGGGGCCGATGGATCGGGGGGTCTGTTTGACCTAGTGCCACGCCGTTGGTGTACGGTGGGGATGCCACATCGTTGATACACGGATGTGAGGGTCCTTTTATGGTAACCAGGACCTTATGATGGAATTATACTCCGGCAGTTGGTGTATGATGCGAGTACCCACTTGGTGTTAGACAGCTGAGGACTTCGCCTAGGTGGCGTTTTGGACGCGGTGGGGGCATTATGAGTTGTTAGTGAGGCCAATGGAATGACGATTGCCCTGGGGATTTCAAGATCTGAGGAATAGTAGGTCCCAGTTGTACTTGGACGGACTGGGAGTGGTGTTTTCCGTGGATATTTTGATTTACTCCCAGAGTGACTTGGAGTACTAGGAGCACTTTGTGGATGTGCTACCTTGCCCGTGTGGATGAAGCGGTATGCCAAGTTAGGGAGGTACAAGTTGTAGCTGCAAAAGCATACCTTCTTGGGTCGCTTTGTTCGAGCCGCAGGGACGGCGGTGGAACCTGACCAAGTGGATGTTATTCAAGTTGACTGAGACCGACTTTCATTCTTGAGGTGAGAAGCTTCTAGACTTGGCGGTGCCGAGAGAGCATGGCCAATGGATAATGTGACTGGTATTAGCGCCAATGCTAGTGTTTCCTGTGTTGGGAGGTGGAATTGTGTGTTTTGGTGATGCCTCCCATTGTGGCGGTAGAGTTACCGTGGGTGGATCTTCGGTCCACACTTCTTTAGTCCAACCCTGTGAGTGCTGTGGCAGGATGAAACACTGTTTTTGCAGGCAGCTTGGATTTCACAGTTGAGCCTTTCTGTACGTCCTTTATTTCCGGTTTGGATTGTTATACCTGGGCGTAGGCCATGCCTGCTTGGCTATCAGTTTTGACTACTCAGCATCTTGAGTGGGATTTTCGCGGATCGTTGTTGCTGGTTTGGGATTTTTGACCGCGAGTTTGAGCCTCCGCTTTTTGATCGCCTTTCGAGCCAGTTTTCCCTCCCGTTTACTGACGGTTTGGTCCCCGTCAGGGCATCTTTTCGACCCGTGGGTCCGTTGGAGTTATGTTGGCTTGTTGAGTGTCCAACCGTGGCTTGAGATTGTGCCTCTTGAGGATCCCTTTTGAGGGTAGCTCGTGGTCGAGTAGGCCACTCGGGTGATTTTGGATCGAAAGTAACCGAGTGAAGGCCCCAGCTTATTGGATCTTTTTCCTCATAGGATGAATTTGTGGGTATACTTTGGGTGATCCTGGTTGAGTAGACACCAGGAGGTGGTTTGGGGCGTGTTGCGCTGTTGATTATTCTGTTTCCCCCGGCTCTTGATGGGGCCTCTGTATTGTTTCACGTCTCAGCTCAGGAGTGCTTTGCTTTTGGATCCCTCGCCCGTGATTGACTTGCCCTTCCGTGATCTGTGATTGTTGGAGTACGAGGGACGCCCGTTGCGATTTCTGGCTCGGGAGATGAGAAAATCGCATGTCGGGCCATGCCGTACTTGTTGTTGTTGTTGCTGGGGAGTAATCACGGGGAGTGAGTGATGTTTCGGGAGCTGGAGGCGTTATTGATGAATACCTACCCGTGGTATGTGGGACCCTTGGGGGATTTGAGCTAGTTTCGAGGACGAAACTTTTCTTAGTGGGGGAGGATGTGAGGACCTGGATCCCCACGTCGAGATTACTGGATCATCTACAGCTCCCGGAGGCCTATGTGGCGTGTTGGTGGTATTTGTGCCCCAATTGGACATTAGTGTTGGGCTCAGTGTGTTTAATGGATCACGTGGGTGATCATTGGACTCCGTCGGATCGTTAGAGGTGGTTTCGCGCGCCAAGGATATTTAAATTGGACTCAGTGCGAAGTTTGGACCAAGGATTACCTTTCCGGATGCCTTCGGCAAATTTTGGAGTTGGAATTTGGCAAATCGGACTTCGGATTTGGATTCAGCGCGCGAAAACGGTTAAAACGGACTACCCACTTGTCATTTTTGAGCTTCGGGTACTGTTCATGCCGGAACAGTGTTCCCGGCGGCGGCGGCAGCGGCGGAGCAGCCGCCGGCGGCGCGGCGGACGGAGGCGCGGGCCGCCCGGTCCACACGGCAGGCGTGCACCGGGGGGCGGGACGCGTGGCGGCTCAGGAGTGGGCCGGTCCGCGGGGCGCGGTCCACGGGGGAGTGCGGGGCGCACGGTGGACCGGGGTTGACACGTGGCATCATCCTAGAGGTGGGTTCACGGCGGTTGGTCTACGCAGTTTCGGGATGGCTCATGGTTTGCGGTGCACCGGGCTTGGACACGTGGCAGGTTCGCATTGGTTCGGTCCACAGGATTTCGTGCACCGGGTTCACTAGAAAGTGGCCTGACACGTGGCGTTCCCCGATTGGTGGGGCTACTGTGCGCGACAGGGTGGCAGGCGGCGGCGTCAGGCGCACGTGGGCGCGGTCGGGCGGATTCCCGCGCTTGGGGGAGGACACGTGTCGTCGTCCGCGGGTGGCCACGCGGCGCGACGGGTACGGCTGGAGCGGCTGTCGCCTGTTTGGCGGGCGACGTGGAGGCCTGGATGGGATTCGGGCGGCTACAGTGTTCGGGCGCGGGGGGTTTCGGGCTGCTACAGTGCGCGCCCGAAAACTCCCAGCGCCCGGAAACGGGGACTTATTCGGTATTTTCCCAATTGTTTCTGCTGCCTATAAAAGGCGATCCGAGCTCCCTTTCTTCCCTTTTTCCGCCATTTCCAAGCCTCATCTCGCCTGGGTGTCTTCAACAAAGATGATCCCCGAGTTTGGATGCATCTTTCTGCAAAGTTTTGGGATTTTTGGTGGCACGCTTATCGAGGTTTCTATTTTTACGGCGCGGCGCGACGCTCGTTCGTTTGTGGTCTTCTTCGTCGCGTTTTGGTGCGAGGACCCTCCCGGCCTACCCTGAGCACCTTTTTCGGTGATTCTTGCGCCGTTGGCTTCACGACAGGTAGGGCTATGTTTCCCATGTTTACTGGTTTTTCCCATTCCGAGCTTTTCATGGGTCTTTCGGATCATCTTGTAACCCCTTTTTTCTGGGCGGAGTTTTGGGACAGCGGTGCGGTATTTTGGCGATATCTTCGCGCACAGGCATCGGATTGGGGCGATTCAAGAGGCGATTTGCATCTACACATCACGAGGAATATGCCCAAATTTTCTTGGAATTTTCTGAATATTTCTCGAAGGTGAAGATTATCTGTGAACAGTAATTGTTGCTACAGTTTTTGAGTGTAGTTTGATTCGGGGTGGTTCCCTTGTCGGAATTGTTTCTCAGTGTAGGAAGCTCGGAATTGGACGTGCAGGTACTCGTTTCGAAGGTATCGACGCGAGGGTTACTGTGGTATTTTTATTGGATTTTTCGGGGCACTTGCAGCAGGTGAAATATGCGCGGCTTTGGGACTGATTTTCAGATTGTGTATGTTTGGCTAGTTTTGGAATAAAAGTGTAATGTTGAGCGTTATTATTGTGCCCAGGGGTGTCTTTAGCTGTTTGAAGCCGAGGCTTGCGCGACTTGTACCGTGGGTGATATGTTGGCAGATTTTGGACCGCGGGCGTCTACCCACTTCACCGACTTCAGGTTTGCCTTGGGTTAAGCGCTTCAGGTGGGTGAGCTTATTATCAGTAATTGTTTAAGGCAATGTTTATGTTGTGGCAAGTATAAGCCCACTTGTGGGGATGTCACCCCTCTATGACTGATGCATGCATGTGTAGGGTACATAGTCTATATTGGCAAGTAGGTAAGCTTGTTATTGATATTGGTATAAATGTTTGCAAGAATAGTATGTATGAGGTATACTGAGGACTTGCATGAGTTGGACATCTATGTGATGATTAGTGTAAGCTTACCTAGGATAATGTTACCCTATGAAATTATGTAACATGCCATGTTAGCACATAGCCTTTCTTGTGATGGATTATGCTTGGGACAGGATTTCGTAGCTATGTGCGGATTTGTACTCTGAGGAGTTATTATGATCATTCTATTGTTGAACCCTGAGTTGTGGACAGGTCTAGTTTCGAGATTCCGGCATGTTGTTTATTCCTAAAGGAACTATTATTATGCTTTACCCCCTTTATTTCCTTGAGGACATTTGCATGCTTGTATGGTCATGTAGTTAGGCCATCTTTTACTGCTGCACTATTTATGGGAACTTGACTTAGGAGAAACCATGCTTTTCCTTTCTTCGCTTTTGCTGGTCAAGTGGTCAGTGCTGCTCGGGTTCGAGCAGGGGTCTGGATGGGGTAGTCAGGACTTCGCGTCTTGGACAGGTTGGCTTAGTTGTGGGGCTTTGCGGCAACCGCGGATATTGGGCGGTTGACCGGATGTTTCTCTATGCACCAGATTTGGGTGTCAGTTTTACTTAGTGGATGGAGTTTCCCACTTATCGTTTAGTTGCATCCGACTGAGGTCGGGTCTTTCTTTAGTGGTTGAGTTTCCCACTTTGATCTGATTGATGATCAAGTCCTGCTGTTTCGAGATACTGTTGATGTTGATGACAGAGATGCTTTACTCGTGTGGGTAGCTCCCCTCGAGTGCCGCTCCGGAGTAGGCTTCAGACCGTGTTGGGTTCCGGTCAGACCGTGTTGGGTTCCGGTGAGACCGTGTCGGGTGCCGGTCAGACCGTGTTGGGTTCCGGTCATTTGGACAGAGCAGGCAGTGCCGGGTTTTATACCGGTTCATTCGATTGAGTTTATTTCGGTCAAATACTTTTATTGTTACACTCGTGCCTGGGGGCCGAGTGCAGACTGGTAGTTGAGTTCAGATCAGTGATAGTATTGTTGAGAGCCGTCTGGTTGGCGGTGGTTCCGTGTTGTTGCGAGTACTTTGACCGCTGTGTGAAAGGTTGAGCGTTATGATTCTATCCGTCTGTGAGGGAGCGTGGATTTTCACCATAGCCTGCATGTTTCTCTACTCGATAGCGAGCTTGTCCGTTTGGACGCCCTACGTGATTTCTGCCCGTCAGCGGGAGGTGGTTGTAGGTGGGCGCAGGTTTGACTGGACCAGATGTGGCAGTCAGTTCGATTGGGTCGGTGGTGCACTTCATGTGCTAGTGGTTGCATACCACTGTTTGGTTCTCCCCTTTTTGCCTTTAGTTAGGGGCAGGATAGCTGTTGAGAGTTTCCAGCGTACTCATTTCAGTCTTATGACTTGGGTCAGTTTTTGTCTCTTGAGGACTTGGTGGGCAGACCGTCGGGTCTGGCGGTGGTACCCACTGAGAACTCCCTTTTTGGTGTAGTTCTCACACCCTTTGGGGGTTTCCCCCCTCTTTTTCTCTCCTCTCCTTTGTTTTGCAGAGTCTTAGCAGGTGTTGCCGACTCTGTGGTCGTTGATCGTGGCGAGGGAGTCGCGAGCTAGATCCCTACCCGGCGTTGGAGAGTAGCGGTACCCTTCTGAGGAGATTATCAGTAGATTAGCTGTTTCTTTTTCCCCTTTTGAGAGACTATTGTAGTGAGGATATTTTGTATTGAGTGACTGTACACTGTTGTTTTTATATTGGAGTTACCTCCCGGTTGGGTTTAGAGCTTGTACTCGAGGATTTGTATTATTATTATTTTGGGAGGCAGACAGTGTTGTTTATTTCCAGTTGTACAGTGATTGATTTTAGTTACAGCAGATTTTTATTTATAGCTCTGATATCTGTTTAGTTATAGAACTTTTCTTGCAGGTAGGACGCTTCGCCTATGCAGGTTGGCATAGGTGGCGGATCTGTTTGGCGGGCCCGGGTCGCAGTTTCGACCCCGGGGCGTGACACAACCTCATCGCCCTGTAGCACGAGGACTTTTATTTAGTAAGGATCCTTCTACTATTGTAGGAGGCGAAAAATTAGGTGATCAATATTGGGAAATCTATGTTGAGGTAGTAATGATTCCTACAGAGAGTCTGATTCGGAGCTATCATGGTATGAAGATGATAGGTGATGCTGCAAGACAATTTATTGCTTGGCCATCCTATCTTGTAAGTATAATACATATATACATAAACAATGACATGTATTAGTTTGGTAAATATTGAAAATTATTGATCTCAATTCATTTTTTTTCCTCTAATGTAGGTTAAGCCAGTTAGAAGGTTAAAACAGTGAGAACGTTAAGCTAGGGAGACAGATTTTGGGGAGTCTAGGTGGGTTCTCTTTTCTTCACCATTCTTACACATTTAGTATATTTTTTAATTGATAAGCCTTTGAATATATGTCTTTGATTTGTGAGTTTATTTATCTTCTTTACAACTCAAATATATTATGGATGGTGTCAGAGCAATTATTAGATTTTAAATTTGTTAGGTTTTGTTAGGTTAAGAATTTTTTTTTTACATACTGTTCCTCAACTATAGGCTTAGGCATAGTGTTCTAATTTGACATAGTGTTCTAATATAAATTTGACATAATGTAATTACAAGTTAGTTAGAAGCATTTCGAATTGATGTCAAAGCGGTCGACTCGAAAAGTGGGTTGGAATTGAGAGTTTTTGAAGCTTTAAATTGCAAAGCTTAAGTCCCCGTTCGCCGAATTTGCAAAATGGCGAAATGCGGCGAATTGACCTGTAACATATTTTAAATATGATTACAGTCGAGTTCGGTGCGTTTCGGACCGACGCAAAGTGCATCGGGTCGAAAAGTGAGTTGAAGTTCAAGGAATTAGCGAATTTCATCAATTGTAAAATTCGCCGAAAAAACCAGTTTTCACGAGATATAACAGGGCTGCTGTTTTGAGCAGCAGCATTGCTGGTGCTTTGAGCAGCAGCCTTGCTGCTACTCAAAGCAGCAGGCTACTGCTTGAGCAGCAGCACAGGCTGCTGCTCAAGCAGCAGCCTTGCTGCTGCTTTGAGCAGCAGCAAGCTGCTGCTCAAAGCAGCAGCAAGCTGCTTGAGCAGCAGCCTTGCTGCTGCTTGAGCAGCAGCACAGGATGCTGCTCAAGCAGCAGCCTTGCTGCTGCTTTGCTTGAGCAGCAGCAAGCTGCTGCTTGAGCAGCAGTTGCTCAAGCAGCTGGTGCTGCTGCTGCTGCTCAAGCAGCAGCTTGAGCAGCACCTGCTGCTGCTCTGCAGCACCTGCTCTGCAGCAACTTAATCTCAAGCTTGTGCCCGCTCGCGAATTTGCAAAATGGCGAAATGCGGCCAAATGACCTGTAACATATTTTAAATATGATTACAGTCGAGTTCGGTGCGTTTCGGACTGACGCGAAGTGCATCAGGTCGAAAAGTGAGTTGAAGTTCAAGAAATTAGCCAATTTCATAAATTCTGATTTTTGATATCGGCAAGCTCTTTTCATCTGCGTTTTGCCGCCAACTAGAAAATCGAAAAAGCTTACCGATAACAAAAATCAGAATTTCTGAAATTCGCTAAGTCCTTGAACTTCAACTCACTTTTCGACCCGATGCACCTCGCGTCGGTCCGAAACGCACCGAACTCGACTGTAATCATATTTAAAATATGTTACAGATCATTTCGCCGCATTTTTAAAGCTTTAAATTGCAAAGCTTTGAAGCTTGATTGGAATCACTTTGAAGCTTTAAATTGCAAAGCCGAAATGACCTGTAACTTTTCTGAGACACCTCACGATTTCTTCTTAATTTTTTGACTACTCTAAGTCTTTAAAATAGGGCCTCGAAAAAGCTTACCGATAACAAAATTCAGAATTTCTGAAATTCCTAAGTCCTAGAACTTCAACTCACTTTTCGACCCGATGCACTTCGCGTCGGTCCGAAACGCACCGAACTCGACTGTAATCATATTTAAAATATGTTACAGATCATTTCGCCGCATTTCGCCATTTTGCAGATTCGGCGAACGGGGACTTAAGCTTTGCAATTTAAAGCTTCAAAGTGATTCCAATCAAGCTTCAAAGCTTTGCAATTTAAAACTTTAAAGATTCAGTGAACGGGGACAGCCTTGCTGCTGCATTGAGCAGCAGCCAGCTGCTTGAGCAGCAGCACAGGCTGCTGCTCAAGGCAGCAGCCTTGCTTCTGCTTTGAGCAGCAGCCTGTGCTGCTGCTCAAAGCATGTTGCTTTGAGCAGCAGCAAGGCTGCTGCTTGAGCATCAGCACAGGCTGCTGCTCAAGCAGCAGTGCCTTGAGCAGCAGCCTGTGCTGCTGCTCAAGCAGCAGCTTCTGCTTTGGCTGCTGCTTGAGCAGCAGCCTGTGCTGGCTGCTGCCTTGAGCAGCAGCCAGCAGCTGCTGCTGCCTGGCTGCTGCTTGAGCAGTAGCCTGGCTGCTGCCTTGAGCAGCAGCCTTGCTGCTGCTCAAAGCAGCAGCTGTGCTGCTGCTCAAGGCAGCAGCCTGCTGCTTGAGCAGCAGCCTTGCTGCTGCTCTAGCAGCAGCCTGGCAGCTGCCTTGAGCAGCAGCCTTGCTGCTGCTCAAAGCAGCAGCTTGCTGCTTGAGCAGCAGCACAGGCTGCTGCTAGCAGCCTTGCTGCTGCTTTGAGCAGCAGGACTGCTCCTCAAAGCAGCAGCCTGCTGCTTGAGCAGCAGCACAGCTGCTCAAGCAGCAGCTTGCTGCTGCTCAAGCAGCAGCCTTGGGTGCGTTTCGGACCGACGCGGTGCATCGGGCGAATTTGCAAAATGCCGAAATGCGGCGAAATGACCTGTAACATATTTTAAATATGATTACAGTCGAGTTCGGTGCGTTTCGGACCGACGCGAAGTCCATCGGGTCGAAAAGTGAGTTGAAGTTCAAGAAATTAGCGAATTTCATAAATTCTTATTTTTGATATCGGCAAGCTCTTTTCATCTGCGTTTTGCCGCCAACTAGAAAATCGAAATTGTAATTTTTCTTCTTACCTTTATTCTACAAATTTTTCTTAAACTTCCCACGATTTATTTTAAATTTTTGGGCTGCTCTAAGCCCTCGGAATAGGGCTTCGAAAAAGCTTGGCGATAAACTGCATCAGCAAAAACTGCAGTTTCAGAATTCTTAAAGCATTTTGCTTCGCTTCGTTCTCCTATTTTCTTTCAATCTCTCACCTCGGCAGTTCATCCCTTTTAATCAGCAGACTTTTCTGAGACACCTCACGATTTCTTCTTAATTTTTTGACTACTCTAAGTCTTCAAAATAGGGCCTCGAAAAAGCTTACCGATAACAAAATTCAGAATTTCTGAAATTCCTAAGTCCTAGAACTTCAACTCACTTTTCGACCCGATGCACTTCGCGTCGGTCCGAAACGCACCGAACTCGACTGTAATCATATTTAAAATATGTTACAGATCATTTCGCCGCATTTCGCAATTTTGCAGATTCAGCGAACGGGGACTTAAGCTTTGCAATTTAAAGCTTCGAAGTGATTCCAATCAAGCTTCAAAGCTTTGCAATTTAAAACTTTAAAGATTCAGTGAACGGGGACAGCCTTGCTGCTGCATTGAGCAGCAGCCTTGCTGCTGCATTGAGCAGCAGCCTTGCTGCTGCTCAAAGCAGCAGCCTGCTGCTTGAGCAGCAGCACAGGCTGCTGCTCAAGGCAGCAGCCTTGCTTCTGCTTTGAGCAGCAGCCTTGCTGCTGCTCAAAGCATGCTGCTTTGAGCAGCAGCAAGGCTGCTGCTTGAGCAGCAGCACAGGCTGCTGCTCAAGCAGCAGTGCCTTGAGCAGCAGCACAGGCTGCTTCTCAAGCAGCAGTGCCTTGAGCAGCAGCCTGTGCTGCTGCTCAAGCAGCAGCTTCTGCTTTGGCTGCTGCTTGAGCAGCAGCCTGTGCTGGCTGCTGCCTTGAGCAGCAGCCAGCAGCTGCTGCTGCCTGGCTGCTGCTTGAGCAGCAGCCTGGCTGCTGCCTTGAGCTGCAGCCTTGCTACTGCTCAATGCAGCAGCTGTGCTGCTGCTCAAGGCAGCAGGCTGCTGCTTGAGCAGCAGCCTTGCTGCTGCTCAAAGCAGCAGGTTGCTGCTTGAGCAGCAGCACAGGCTGCTGCTTTGAGCAGCAGGGCTGCTGCTCAAAGCAGCAGCCTGCTGCTTGAGCAGCAGCACAGCTGCTCAAGCAGCAGCTTGCTGCTGCTCAAGCAGCAGCCTTGGGTGCGTTTCGGACCGACGCGGTGCATCGGGCGAATTTGCAAAATGCCGAAATGCGGCGAAATGACCCGTAACATATTTTAAATATGATTACAGTCGAGTTCGGTGCGTTTCGGACCGACGCGAAGTCCATCGGGTCGAAAAGTGAGTTGAAGTTCAAGAAATTAGCGAATTTCATAAATTCTGATTTTTGATATCGGCAAGCTCTTTTCATCTGCGTTTTGCCGCCAACTAGAAAATCGAAATTGTAATTTTTCTTCTTCCCTTTATTCTACAAATTTTTCTTAAACTCCCCATGATTTATTTTAAATTTTTGGGCTGCTCTAAGCCCTCGGAATAGGGCTCCGAAAAAGCTTGGCGTAAACTGCATCAGCAAAAACTGCAGTTGCAGAATTTTTGAAGCATTTTGCATCGCTTCGTTTTCCTATTTTCTTTCAATCTCTCACCTATGCAGTTCATCCCTTTTAATCAGCAGGCTTTTCTGAGACACCTCACGATTTCTTCTTAATTCTTTGACTACTTTAAGTTTTCAAAATAGGGCCTCGAAAAAGCTTACCGATAACAAAAATCAGAATTTCTGAAATTCGCTAAGTCCTTGAACTTCAACTCACTTTTCGACCCGATGCACCTCGCGTCGGTCCGAAACGCACCGAACTCGACTGTAATCATATTTAAAATATGTTACAGATCATTTTGCCGCATTTTGCCATTTTGCAGATTCGGCGAACGGGGACTTAAGCTTTGCAATTTAAAGCTTCAAAGTGATTCCAATCAATAAAATTTAGAACTTTACCAAATCCTGTTTGAAAGTGGCCATAAAAGACGAAGTTTGATTGAGTCTTTGATAAAAAACAAAATATAGTATCGAAAGTAATGACCTTTTTTTTTATAAGTGATGTCGATCTAAGCCTTTTTTTTTTATGGGTTCTTTTCATTATTTGTAAAAGGTAAATATTCGATATTTATTTATTCTGTGTGTTGAATGTGGAAATGATTAGGTTATTTTCTTAGAATTTTATCTTCTCATATAGATTGAAAATAGTATGCTAATTAAATCTTTTTGTTGTTTCAAAGTCGCTTAATAGTTTTTTTTTTTTCTAATGCAGGTTTGATTAAGTTAAGGAGAAGTAATCTGGTGACTAATTGCAATGTCGATCTCCTCCTTTCCTTCATTTTGTATATGACTCAAATATGTATATGAAGTATATATGCCGATATAATTTTCTTGTTGCAATTAATTAAATTGATGGTATATTTTTTTGTCTATTATGGATGTTGATTAATTAGATGATATATATACTTGAAAATTTATAAATTGATGGTATTTTTTGTCTATTATGGATGTTGATTAGATGATATATACTTGAAATTTTATAAATTGATGGTATTTTGCCTATGACTAAAATTTATTGTGCTTAATTGTAATTATTTGCATGTTTTTAAATATCTTTTAAAAATCTTCTGTGTTGATATGAAACAACTATTTGACATAATTAAACTATTATTTTATTGCTAATTATAAAAATGAATAATTAAATGAAAAAACTATAATTTTATAATTATTTTGGCACTTATGAGTGCCACTAAAAAGGGGTATGCTGGCGGTTTGGAGTGCCGGGACAGATAGTTTTGCTGGCAGTTGTAAGTGCCACTAAAATCAGATACGCTGGCATTTTGGAGTGCCGGGACAGATAGTTTTGCTGGCACTTGTAAGTGCCACTAAAATGGGATATGCTGGCGGTTTAGAGTGTCGGAATAGATCGTTCTGCTGGCACTTGTAAGTGCCACTAAAATGGGAAATGCTGGCATTTTGGAGTGCCGGGATAGATACTTTTGCTGGCACTTTTAACTGCCACTAAAATCAGATACGCTGGCATTTTGGAGTGCCGGGATAGATACTTTTGCTGGCACTTGTAACTGCCACTAAAATCAGATACGCTGGCATTTTGGAGTGCCGGGATAGATACTTTTGCTGGCACTTGTAAGTGCCACTAAAATAAGATATGCTGGCGGTTTCGAGTGCCGGAATAGATCGTTTTGCCGGCACTTTTAACTGCCACTAAAATCAGATACGCTGGCATTTTTGAGTGCCGGGATAGATACTTTTGCTGGCACTTGTAAGTGCCACTAAAATAAGATATGCTGGCGGTTTCGAGTGCCGGAATAGATCGTTTTGCCGGCACTTGTAAGTGCCACTAAATAGGGATATGCTGGCGGTTTTGAGTGCCGGAATAGATCATTTTGCTGGCAATATCGATCGTTTTGCCGGCGGTTTAAAGTGCCGGCTTTACCATCTATGCCGGCGGTTTGATATAAGTGCCGGTAAAAGATTTGCCGACGGAGTTTTCGCCGGCACAAAAAAATGCCACAAAAAAATGCCGGGAAAAACTATTACCGGCACTTTTATGATGTTTCCCGGCAGTTTAAAGTGCCGCTAAAATCCAACATTGGTGTAGTGACTGCGTTTTTTTTCCGGTGGACTTCGCCCGCTGCGCCGGCCAACCGGGATCCGCCACGTGGCCCGTGCCCGGTGAACGCCTCCGCGGTGGACCGCGCACCTGCCCGCGCCTGCACCGCCGCGCTCCGCCGCTGCCGCCGCTACCCGCCGGCGCCGGAACAGTGCCAATGTGCCTCGAAATCCGTACTGGGTCATCCGAGCTCCGAAAAATGCAAGTGAATAGTCCATTTTCATCGTTTTCGCGCGCTGAATCCAAATCCGAAGTCCATTTTGCCAAATTCCAACTCTAAAAATTGCCGAAGGCATCCGGAAAGATGTTCTTTTGTCCAAACTTCGCGCTGAGCCCAATTTTAATCTCCATTGCGGGCAAAACCACTTCTAAGCATTCGACGGAGTCATCTGACTACTCTCGTGATCAATTAAACAATCTGAGTCCATCACTAGTGTCCAATTGGTGCACAAACGCCACCGACACGCCACATAGGCCTCCAGGGGCTACTGGTCAACCAGTAATCTAGTCGTGGGGATCCAGGTTCTCACATCCTCCCCCACTAAAGAAAGTTTCGTCCTCGAAACTAGCTCGATTCCACCAGGAGTCACAAACACCAAGGGTAAGTACTCATCATCACTGTCTCTAGCTTCCCAAGTGACCTCTCACTCCCCGTGATTACTTCTCAACAACAACAACAACAACAGCCAGTACGGCATAGCCCGATTGTGCAACCTCTAATCTCACGAGCCAGAATTCGCAACGGGCGTCCCTCGTACTCCAAACATTCCTAGATCTCAAATGGGGCTAGTCAATCGCGGTCGAGGGATCCAAAAACATAACCTTCCTGAGCTGAGACATGAAACACAACAAGGGTTCCATCAAAAGTTGGGGGAAACAAAATAATCGCCAGTGTAACACGCACCAAACCACAACCTGTGTCAACTCAACCAAGGCAACCCGAAGCACACCCACACGATTATCCAATAAGCTGGGGTCTTCACTCGGTTACTTCCCGATCCAAAATCACCCGAGTGGACTACTCAACCGCGGGCTACCCTCAAAAGGGATCCTCAAGAGACACAATCTCATGCCACAGTTGGTCACTCAACGTGCCAACATAACCCCAACGGACCCACGGGTCGAAGTCGATCTCTCCACTAATAAAGGACACCCTGACGGGGACCAAACCGTCAGTGAACGGGACTGAAAACTGGCTAAAAAGGTGATCATAATGCTGATGCCCAAACTCGCGGTCAAAAATCCGAACCAACAACGACAATCCGCGTAAATCTCACCCAAGATGCTAAAAGCTGTAGGCTCCACTGATGCCGCATGGTAGAAACTGTAAACTGAAGCTGAAATCTTAATCTACCATATAGTATAGAACAGAAATGCTGAGTAATCAGGACTGATAGCCAAGCAGGCATGGCCTACGCCCAGGTATATCAATCAAAGCCGTAAATCATAGGCGTACTGGAAGGCTCAACTGTGGGATCCAAGCTGCCTGCAAAACAGCGGTTCGTCCTACCTCAATACTCGTAGGGTTGGACTAATGAAGTGTGGACCGAAAATCAACCCACGGTAACCCTACAGCCACAATGGGAGGCATCACTTAAAACACACAAATCCATCTCCCAACACTGGAAACACTAGCATTGGCGCTGGCATCAGTCTTATTATCCATTGGCCATGCTCTCCCGGCACTGCCAAGTCTAAGAAGCTCCTCACCTCAAGGATAATGTTGGTTTCAGCCAAACTTGAATAACATCCATTTAGTCGGGTTCCACCGCCGCCCCAACAGCCAGAATAAGGTGATCCGAGAAGGCATGCACTTGGAGCTACAACTCGTACCTCAATAACTTGGCATACAGCTTCATTCACACCTGCATGGTAGCACATCCACAAGCGCTTCTTGTGCTCCAAGTCGCTCTGGGAGTAAATCAAAATATCCTTGGGGAAACACCACTCCCAAAACCGTCCAGGCACAACTGGGACACACAATTCCTCAAATCTCAAAGACAACAGGGCATTAATTATTCCATTTGGCCTCACTATGCTCTCATAATGCCCTTACCGGATCCTGAATGCCCTCTAGGCAAGGTCCTCGGCTGTCTGATTCAAAGTGGGTACTTGCATCACACCCTAACTGCCGGAGTATAACTCCATCAAAAGGTCCTAGATACCACCCGGACCTGTCTACACTCGAACCATAAAAGGACCCTCACAGTCGTGTATCAACGACGTGGCATCACCACCGTATACCAACGGCGTGGCATCACCGCCGTATACCAACGGCGTGGCACTAGGTCAAACAGACCACTCGATCCATCAGATCCTGCAACTGCGCCATCAGCCCTCTCAGCTCTACAGGCGATATCCAATGAGGTGCTGTCGAGGGTGGCGCGGTTCCCCAAACCACGTCCAACGCAATCTCTATCTCCCTAACCGGCGGCATTATCAACAGCTCAGGTGAAATCACACCCGGGATCTCATGAGCAACAAGGATATCCCTGAGTCCCGGTGCCGCCGTAAGCACCTCTCGCACTGTCGCTAAAACCTGTGTGCTCTAACAATCTCAACAAGCAAGCCTTCTCTTGTCCGCCTTGCCGAAGATCAAAGTCCTCTCTCGCCGCAGTCAAACATTCTGTGGCATTGTACAAATCAATCTCAAGCACAGGGTCGAAACACCGAATTGCTACAATTTCCAATAATTCTGCCGGTAACTCGCGGTCTCGGCCGCACTGGACATGATCCAAAAGCCTCCTCCACATGCACAACAACAACAGGAACCTGTACCTCTAGTGCACGTGGTAACAAATCTGCCTCTAGTCCAGGCAAGAATGAAACATGCTCTAACTCCGACTGCTGTTGTGAAATCCCACCTGCGACACTCGATCCACTACCGTGGCGCCCTCCAACCGGGCGGCACAGATTCATCCGCTCAAAGCAAGTGGTTGTCGCTCAATCTGCCTGAAAATCAGGACTATCCACAAGGGAGCACGACCTCTGTCTCTGATCACATTGAGGTGACAAATGAGGTCCTTCGCAGATAACAAATCCACGCTACCGCTGCGCCACTCTGATATGAATACTGATGCTGCCATCGGGGTCCACCCGACCTCTGATATCTCGAGAACTCATTATCCAGGAAAAAGAAATCAGAAACGCCCCTGCCAGCCGATCTGTCCTCCATCACCCGGCGCTAAGCGTCTAAGTCCAGAACTCACCTCTGGCGGCAGATCCCTATCCAAAGGAACTGCGGCGCCACGCTCCATACACAACGCCTACACCATCGAGGCGTCAATAATCCGTAACTGAGGGACTAACTAAACTGAAAGGTATCCTGGCGCAATCCACTCCCAGTCACACATATCTTGTGCGCCTCGTCCCTCGAAATCTGGAGCGCGTTTTTCAACAACTGCAAAAACTCTCTAGCATAGGGAGGCTCTCAATTGATCACTCCATTACCACCAACCACGACTCTGCCTCCAAATGCTCCAACTCAATCCTACGAGTCGGGGTGGTTCATCTGCCAAATCTGGCTCAATAGATCGATCATGTCCCACAGCTCCTCTGCCGTCAACTATCCACCCTACCTCGGTGCCTCGGCGCTAAACATTGGCACAGAGGGGGTTACTCAGTCCTTCGACAACTGTGTCACCAAGACCAGCTGCTCACTCCGCCGCTGATAAGCCTCTGCCAATCCTGTCATCTGGGTTCGGAGTTCTCTGACCTCAATCCGAGTATCCGGCCCCAAAACCAACCGCTCAAGCTCAACTGCTATGACAGGAAGCACACGGGTCAAAACCCAGCGTCGGGGAGACACAGCTCGCCACGACGAAACCACAAAACAGCACGCAAAAACCACTCGACCCAATCCAGCGAAAGTCTAAAGCATGTCACCCGTTCCACAGCATTATGTTGTCTGCAACCAACATAATCACTTAGAAGAATAAACATGTTAAGCACTCCTCCCGTCCCTTGGGAGAGGTATAAAACTCAATCAGGACTCTCGCTAAAAGTCACGACTCTCACGAAGTCAACCAAGGGTCAAACCATAAGCCTAGGGTTTCTAAGTACACCATGACCTACAACCTAGGCTCTGATACCACCTAATCTGTCACGCCCTGGGGTCGAAACTGCGACCCGGGCTCGCCAACAGATCCGCCACCTATGCCAAACCCCGCATAGGCGAAGCGTCCTACCTGCAAGAAAAGTACTACAGCTAACAGATATCAGAGCTATAAATGAAAATCTGCTGTATAATAAAAATCAACCACTATACAACTGGAAATAATACAACAACGTCCACCTCCCAAAAAATAATAATCGTACAATATCCTAAGATACAAGACTCATAGCTCAACAGGGAGGTATCTCCAATAAATACATCAGTGTACAGGCTCTCAATACATATCATATCCTCACTACATCAGTCTCTCAAAAGAGGAAAATAAAATAACCAGTCTAATGAAGATCTCCTCTGAAGGGGGTACCGCTACTCTCCAACGACGGGTAGGGATCTAGCACGCGACTCCCTTGCCTCGATCGACAACCGCAGAATCAGCAACACCCGCTAAGACTCTGCAAAACCAAGGAGAGGAAGAAAAAAAAGAGGGGGAAAACCCCCAAAGGGTGTGAGAACTACACCAAAAAGGGAGTTCTTAGTGGGTACCACCGCCAGACCCGACGGTCTGCCCACTAAGTCCTCAAGAGACATAATATAACCAAAGAAGTGGAAACTGAACAAGAATGCTGATGTCACCTAATAGCTACCAAGCCTCCATCTAAATGCTCAAGAGGGGAGAAACAAAGTATGGTATGCAACCACTAGCACATGAAGTGCACAATCGACCCAATCGTGCTGACTGCCACATCTGGTCCAGCCAAACGGACTAACTCGCTATCGAGTAGTGGCTCATACAGGCTATAGTGAAAACCCACGCTCCCTCTCAGAACGGATAGAATCATGATGCTCAACCTCTCACATAACGGTCAAGGTACTCACAACGACACGGGACCACCGTCAAACCGAACGGCTCCCAACGACACTAGCACTGGCCTAAACGCAGCTACTAGACCTCACTCAGCCCCCGGGCACGAGTGCAACAATAAAAGTATCTGACCGAAATAAACCCAATCAAACGAACCGGTATAAAACCCGGTACTGCCTGCTCTGTCAACAATCTCACGAACTCAGTATCTCCACTGTCCAAATGACCGGAACCCAACACGGTCTGACCGGAACCTAACACGGTCTAAAGCCTACTCCGGAGTGGCGCTCGAGGGGAGCGACCCACACGAGCAAAGTATCTCTGTCATTAGTATCACAAGTATCTCTATATAGCAGGACTAGATCATGACTATGATCAAAGTGGGAAAGCCCAACCACTAAGAAAGCCTCGGTCCTTAATCAGATGCAAAAGTACTCAAATAGTGGGAAACTCTGTCCACTAGAGAATTCAGATACCCAATCTGATGCATAAATAAATATCCGGTCAACCGCCCAATATCCGCGGTTGCCGCAAAGCCCCACAACTAATCCAACCTGTCCCAGACACCAAGTCTCGACTACACTACCCAGACCCCTGCTCGAACCCGAGCAACACTGACCACCTGACTAACAAGAAGGAGATAGGAAAAGCATGGTTTCTCCTAAGTCAAGTTCCAATAAGTAGTGTAGCAGTAAAAGATGGCCTAACTACATGTCCATACAAGCATGCTTTTGTCCTCAGAAACGATAAAAGTGGGTGAAACATATAATAGCAAAGCATGCTAAAATGTTCCTACTATGCTGTACCAATCTCACACAAGTAGGCTAATGAATAAACCCGTACAATAACCACATGATCTAGGCCATTCTTCAAGCTTTTCCTCCCGATGCTAAATATGGGTTGTACATTAAACATGCATGCTATCAGTCATGGAGGGGTGACATTCCCACAGTGCACCTACATCCCCCATAATATAAAAACCTTATGCAGTTACCAGATTAAGCCTACCCACCTGAAGCGCTTAAACCAAGGCAAACCTGAAGTCGGTGAAGAGCGCAGACGCTCATAGTCCAAATTCTGCCGAAACTGCATCCTCGGTACATGTCGCGAAGCCCTCGGCTCCAACAGCTGAAAGTACCCCGAAATCAAAGTCTACAGATCCATCGGGTCCAGCCACACTTGTAAACACCCCTGGGTACAACAATAAGGTCCAACATTACACTTTTATTCCAAAAATATTCCAAGTATACAACATCAGAAAACAGCCCCGAAGATGTGCAGTTTTGACCTGCATAACCGATTCTGAAAAATCCAATAAAATTACTATCGCGTTCCTCGCGTCGATACCTTCAAAATGAGTACCTGCACGTCAAATTCCGAGCCCCGTAGGCCGAGTTACAAATTCCACAATATAGGGCGCTCACAAACACACAACCACACATCTGTACTTCCTTGCACAGATAAAGGGCGAAAAATATACCTTCGGGCAAGCTTTAGAAAAATCCAATAAAAATAGTGTGACAATCCTCGCGTCGAGGAGATGAAAAAAGTCTATAAGCACGTCGCCATACGATGCCCGGTTGCGGAGATATTACCGAAAAACCACGCCGCTGTCCAAATCTCCATCACAGAAATGGGGTCACAGTAAGCTCGAACAAACACCTCGAAAAGCGCGAAATGAGGGAAAGTTGAAAATACCTAGATCGTAGATCTATCCGTCGCGGATCCAGCGTCGAAAAAATCGCTCGAAAAGGTGGTCGGAGTAGGCCGGGGGAGCTCGCGCACCGAAACGGGACGAAGGAGAACCCAAATGGACGAGCGTCGCGCCGCGCCGTAAAAATGGAAACCTCGATAAGCGTGCCACCAAAAATCTCAAAATGTTGCAGATGGATGCAGCATAGCTCGGGGATCATCTTTGCTGAAGGCGCCATGGCGAGAGGAGGCTCGGAAATGCCGGAAAAAGGGGAAAGAAGGAAGCTCGGATCGCTTTTATAGGCTCCAGAAACAAATCACAAAATACCGGTTGAGTCCCCACTTCCGGGCGCCCGAAATGTTTCGGGCTGCTACAGTGTTGGGCCCGGCCCAACACTGTTCATGCCCGAAACGCCCGGAGGCTTCCACGTCGCCCACAAAACAGCGGACAGCCGTGCGGGGCCACCCAGCGGGCGACATGTGGCCCACTGAGGAGTCGAAACGTGGCGCGCACTCGGTCAACGAGTCGCCGCCGCGCCCACGTGCGCGCTGCCAGCGCCGCCTGCCAACCCTGCACGCACACGCCCCGAGGCAGCTGCACCCCCTCCATGGACCACGCGCATGTGGACCGGCCAACCAGTGGCCGCCACGTGTCACCCTCCGGTCCACCGTACACCGCGCTTTTTTTCCCTTGGACCGCGCCCGCTGCGCCGGCCAACCGGGATCCGCCACGTGGCCCGTGCCCGGTGCACGCCTCCACGGTGGACCGCGCACCTGCCCGCGCCTGCACCGCCGCGCCCCGCCGCCGCCGCCGCTGCCCGCCGGCGCCGCCGCTGCCCGCCGGCGCCGGAACAGTGCCAATGTGCCTCGAAATCCGTGCCGGGTCATCCGAGCTCCAAAAAATGCAAGTGAATAGTCCATTTTCATCGTTTTCTCGCGCTGAATCCAAATCCGAAGTCCATTTTGCTAAATTCCAACTCTAAAAATTGCCGAAGGCATCCGGAAAGATGTTCTTTTGTCCAAACTTCGCGCTGAGCCCAATTTTAATCTCCATTGCGCGCAAAACTACTTCTAAGCATTCGACGGAGTCATCTGACTACTCTCGTGATCAATTAAACAATCTGAGTCCATCACTAGTGTCCAATTGGTGCACAAACGCCACCGACACGCCACATAGGCCTCCAGGGGCTACTGGTCAACCAGTAATCTAATCGTGGGGATCCAGGTTCTCACATACTTAGAGTCTTGATCCAGTCATGCTATATCAGATACTTATGGTTACATACTTTACTCGTGTGGGTCGCTCCCCTCGAGTGCCACTCCGGAGTAGGCTTAGGGCCGAGCCGTGTGCCGGTCGATTGGATACTTTGGGATCATGCCGTGTGCCGATCAAATACTGGGTTCTTGAGTTGACAGCATAGCAGGCAGTACCAGTGTTTACTGGTGTATTGATTGGGTTTGGTCAGGCAGGCTGTGACATTCTGATGCATACTTTTAGCTATTCTTTTAGCTGGGCATTTTAGAGGCATATTAGTGGTAGCTTTTTCATCAGTAGTTTTACTTATAGCTTACCACCTTTCTTTTATTTTCGCCTCTGGTAGTCCTAGTGGGCATGTCTGAGTTTGAGGTCTACCCACTAGGGGAGGCTACTGTTTTTATAGTAGTTTTTACCCCCCACTGTTTTCCCTTTTCTTTTTCCCTTTGTTTTGCTGAGTCCTCTACGGGAGTTGCGGGACCCTCTTCCCAGGATCGAGGTAAGAGGATCGCTGATTAGATAGCTACTTCCCCGATCTCGAGTTTAGCAGTTTTGATGTATCCCCTGTACACTCAGACGGTTGTGTTTTTCCTTTATTTTGGGTCTGGCTTCGGCCAGCTGGTTGTATTTATTTCGTGAGCTGGGAGAGACACATGTATATTTGAGAGTTATGTTGTACTTTTATTTCCAGCATTTGTCTGAGATGTATTAGTTTTAGTTTAGCTCTGCTTTTATGCTCCTTTATTATATCTTTTATATCTGAGCAGGTTACCAGCGCTTCGTGTACACGGGAAATTCCGTGTGCACGGCGGATCTGTGGACGAGCCTGGGTTCTGGTTTACACCCGGGGCATGACAGATTAGGTTGGTATCAGAGCTTAGGGATAGGTCAGTTGGGACTTAGGAAACCCTAGGCTTTTGGCAGACCCTAGGATGGAAGGGCGTGAGTGACGTGATATTTTGCGAAAGTCGGCAATTTATTATTTTTAAACTCTTCCGGTGAGTGGAGAGGGACTGGCATATCCTATTTCTGGTGGACTATTATGTTGGCTGCAGACAACATAAGGTTACAGAAATAGGGGGATGACCATGACTTTCGCTGGATTGGGTCGAGAGTGGTTTTGTTACTGACCCGTGGTTTCTTGTGTGGCAGGATGCCTCCTAGGCGGCAGATCCCTACCCGGGGTACTCCTACACCCCCGGAGGAGCCGGAGCAGTCCGGGCGTTCTGAGATTAGTGAGCTGAGGGCCATGGTGGCCCAGTTGGCGGAGAGTCACCGCCGGCAGGAGCAGACGTTTGAGCAGTTGCTTGCCCAGGTTGGGGCACCTCCCCCTACTACTGTAGAGGCCCCTGAACCACCAGTTGTACCGCCGGCTATTCCACCAGTCCCTACGGCACCGTCATCGAGCAGTGGGGCTTAGGGAGTGATCAGGCCATAGACCCCAGCGAAGGAGCAGGAGTTTGCTGAAAAACTCACCCAGTTTTGTCAGCGAGGACCACCTAGGTTCTCTAGGCGGAGCACTCACCCATGGGAGATAGGATCGTGGCTAGCAGCAATGGAGAAGTTGTTTCGGGACTTCTTCATTGACCAGAGATTCAGAGTGCATATGGCAGTACATTGTCTAGAGGGGGATGCAGATGCCTCGTGGCGTCGGGTTGAGCCTTTGGAGTTCCAGATTACCCGACAGCTACCTTGGTCAGAGTTTAGACGAATGATTCTGGATACTTATTTCTCCACTAGTGTGAAGAAAAAGCTAGAAGATGATTTGAAGAATCTTCAGCAGGGTGACCGGGCAGTGTGGGACTATTTCCAGGAGTTCACGCAGTTGCTCAACTGCGTACCCTATGTTGCCAGGGATGGACTGCACCAGGTGGAGCTCTTTGAGACGGGTCAGCGCCCTGAGATCTATACCTTGGTGCATGCCCAGAGGCTTCAGACTTTGTCAGAGGCAGTGGATCATGCGCAGTGGGTTGAGAGGGGAGATCACGTTGTCGCTAGACGTGGAGGCTTGGTCGCTCAGAGTTCTGAGAGGAAGCGACCAGCGCCAGACGATAGGGGACAGGCGAGTTCCTGGAGGCCGCCCCGACCGTCACTGCCTCAGTTTACGGGCCGTGGGCATTCGGAGCGGCGAGGGCCTGGGGGATCCCAGAGGCCCCCACAACACCAGCAGCAGCAGCAGCAGCCCCAGCGACAGCAGCAGCACTCACAGCAGCAGAGGTCACAATCGCGGCAGCAGGGGTCACAGCGGCAGCCACAGCGACAGCAGCCGGAGCAGTCTCGGAGGCCACAGCAGCAGTCCCGACAGCCCCAGTTGTAGCACTCGAGAAATTCTAGTGTGCTTGCGGGCGAGGAAGCAGATCTAACCTTAGTGAGTTGCATACCGGTGCGTGAATTGCACAGTTTCCGATGCACAAAATTCTGCCTTTCCGATCCGAGTCTGATCTCGAAAATCTGAGGTCGCCAGTGCGACCGTCTCATCGAATCGAGTGGAAATGGTATAGACCGTTTGCTGATCTGACGGTCGGATCGTCCGAAAATCAGCAAGAAAACCTTGGGACCCGAGAGCGGTTAGCTCAAGTCTACATCAGCGAGATCGTGAGGCTGCATGGAGTGCCGGCATCGATCACCTCGGATAGAGACACGCGCTTTGTCTCAAAGTTCTGGTAGAGTCTACAGCGGGCCATGGGGACCAAGCTACAGTTCAGCACAGCCTTCCATCCCCAGACGGACGGACAGTCGGAGCGAGTGATATAGACTCTCGAAGACCTGCTTCGCGCCCGTGTACTTGACTAGGGGGTAGGTTGGGCACGCTACCTCCCTCTCGTGGAACTCGCTTACAACAACAGCTATCAGGCTAGCATACAGATGGCGCCCTACGAAGCCTTATACAGGAGGCGCTGCCGATCCCCAATCTGTTGGGACGATTTGGGAGAACGGAAGTTCTTGGGACCCGACTTAGTAGAAGAAACTGAAGAAAAGGTACGCCTCATCAAGCAGCGTTTACTGACCGCCCAAAGCCGATAGAAGAGCTACGCAGACCAGAGGCACCGCGACTTGGAATTCCAAGTGGGAGAGCACGTGTTTTTGCGGGTCTCACCATCCAGAGGAATCAAACGTTTCGGGCTAAAGGGCAAGCTGAGCCCACGGTTTGTGGGACCGTTCGAGATCTTGGAGCGCATTGGCCCAGTGGCGTACCGCCTTGCCCTACCACCAAACCTCGACCGAGTCCACGATGAATTCCACGTGTCCATGCTCTGGAAGTACCTTTCCGACCCATCACACGTTCTGGACGTCTCTGCACTCGAACTTAAGGAAGACCTAAGGTTCGAGGAGACCCCTGTGAGAATCCTAGCAAAGGAGAGCAAATCGCCGCGAAACTGAGCCATTCCCTACGTGAAGATGCTCTGGAGCAACCATGAGGAGCGAGAAGCGACGTGGGAGCTGGAGTCAAAAATGAGGGAGTGCTGCCCCAACCTTTTCACCGCGACCCAGGGTTGAGTTTCGAGGACGAAACTCGTTTTAAGAGGTGAGTGGTGTAGTAACCACATGTAAAAAGGGTTTTCATTTTTTTAGTTTTCCGCATCCCTTTTTGGGGTCCGGAGGGCGGGCTAATAATTCTTTGTTTCTAGGCAGACCGTCGGGGCTCGCGGGTATTTTTAGGCAATAAAGCTCGCGAAACGGAGAACGGTGGCGCGATCGAATTCGAATTCCGACCCCGGGATCTCCCAGAATAAATTTTGGAAGGTTACCAACAGTCCCGGGTGCATCAGAAAGCGTGCGGGAGATCGGCATGCTTTTCGAGGTAAGTGGACACTGATCCGCACCCGATCGCTAAATTTCGAATCTAGGGTTTTAGGGTGCAATCCCACCCCCCATTCTCACTCGTGCGATCACTTATATCTTTGGTTAGGGGCGTAGGGTTGGTTCCCACTTCCCTTTTCGGTGCGTAGTTTCCACCCGAGCGCGTGCGAGGAGCCCGACCCTAGCTTTTTTCCCTCCATCGGTTGGCGTGAAGAACCGAGGTGACGAGAGCGGGACGATCCTCCTCCTTCCTCCCTTACCGGCGAAAACGAGGTGAACGATTCGGGTCTTTTGGATTTTGTGGTGTGGGTTTTCCTTTCCTGTCGTGTTGCGTGCGAGGCGAATTGGGGACCAAACGGGAGGCCGCCGCCGCCGTGGCTAAACGGGAGGCCGCCGCCGCCGTCACCGTGTTCACGGGGTCATCGCTGGAGCCGCCGTGATCGCGGGGTCGCAACCGGAGCCGAAATCGGGAAAATACTGTTCACGTTTGGGGATTTCTGGCCGCGGTCCACACGCCCGCGTGCACCCGGCGCACGCCCCGCGGCCCAAGGGGCGCAGACCCGGCGCACAAGGCTGTGCGCCAGGCCGCGCGGTCCACCGGGCCGGCGTGCACCCGGTGCACGACTGCGCAGCCCGGGGCCGCAGACCCGGTGCACAGAGGGGTGCGCCAGGCCGCGCGGTGCATCCCTGGGCGTGCACCCGGTGCTCGCCACGGCAGCAAGAGGCCCTGGACCCGGTGCGCGCCCGTACCCGTGCGCGGCCCGGCCCAAGGCGCTGTGGTCCATTGCTGTAGTATACTCCCGGCCCGCGCCGTGGCCGCGTTTGGTCGTGGACCCGGTGCGCGCCCGTACCCGTGCGCGGCCCGGCCCAAGGCGCCGTGGTCCATTGCTGCAGTGTGCTCCCGGCCCGCGCCGTGGCCGCGTTTGGTCGTGGACCCGGTCCACGCTAGGACCCGTGCACCGATCTTCAGAAAAGGGTCCAGAAGCTCCGATTTTAGCCCGTTTCGCCCTGTTTTTGAGTGTTTTTAACCACGATGATGTCTCTTTAACAATCTTTTCTTACTGTAGCTGTTCGGGCACCCGGCGAGGATATTTTAGTGGAGCGTCCGCACGACTCCTCCGACGTGGTTGAGGTGGGTTTTATTTTGGGACTTAGCATCGAGTTGTAGACAGCTGTAGTCGTTTAAATTAAATTATCTATGATGCTAACATGATAGCGGTTGACGTGCTTACTCTTGATTATACATTTATGTTGCTAACGTGATAGCGGTTATGGTTTTATTACTGAGTACCGTTGGTATTGTCGGTTACTTTGCTCGAGGCAGCAGCACGCGCACCCGCGGTTTGGCCACCGCAAAGGGTGCGCTTTTTCGGAAAAGTGGTCCATGACCCGTGTAAACCCACGAGGTGATGTAGTGGGGGCCCCCGCAGGTGGGGGGTTTGAGGCGCCGAGGTGCGAGCGGTGGCTCTTTATGAGCGGTGGCTCTTTGTGAGCGGTGGCTCTTTGTGAGCGGTGGCTCTTTGTGAGCGGTGGCTCTTTATGAGCGGTGACTCTTTGTGAGCGGTGCGACCAGTCGAAGTAGATGCTCGACGTGATCAGATTTTACAGGTGTTCGTGTTTCCCTTCCCCTCTTGGGAGGGTGGTTGCTCCGGATCGTCTGACGGTCGGCTTTACTACTTTTACTGCTTATTTTGGTATTATCGCGTCACTGACTTCCCACTCCGTGACAGGTTCCTCCAGGGGTGAGAGCTAGGCGACAGTGAGGCCGAGTCAGGAGCTTTCGGGTCCTTCGAGATCCCAGACGGTGTTTCCCCTTTCTGTCGCATTTCATTTATTTCTTGTGGACTATTGTGTGGTTCTCAATACCCTCGTGGGGTCGGTGTGGATGTCGGTACTCTACTCTGTGGATGTTAATTTCTTATCTCTGTTCGGCCGTATTTCAAAAGGAAAAAAAAAAAAAAAGGAAAATTGCGAAAATCGTTTTCAATACTTGGGTGTCGTGTGGGCACCGTTTTCAAAACCCTGTGGATTTATGGATTTTAGAAAACGGATTTCAAAACCTAAGTGTCGAGTGGGCACTGTTTCCAAAACCCTGTGGTTTTATGTTGTTTTCGAAACTGGCTTTTCAAAATCTAGGCGCCGAGTGGGCGTCGTTTTTAACCATTGTGGATTTATCCTTTCAAACCGATCGGCCGTGAGAATTGTTCAGTTCTGTACGTGTATGCATGTTTAGAAACTGTTGTGATTAAATAAACGACTGTGATTGGATGTTGTATTAGCCGCGACGCCGTGCATATACAGAGGAAACTCTGTCCGTGTGCAGAGTGAATCTGTGTATGCGGCGGGTCTGGGCACGCTCTGGGGAAGAGAGGATTTCAAAAAAAATTTATACGCAAAACAAACCCCTTTTTCGATGATTGTTTTCGCTGAATGAAACCCCCGGGGCGTGACACCAGTCGTCAGATAGATGTGTCTTCTGTGGAGGGCATCACTTTCCCAGTACTTGCGATCAGCGGTGGGGACGCTGTTATATCTGTGGACAGTCTGGTCATATGAGAGCTACTTGCCCTTTTGCGGCGTCGACGGCTCCTTCCTCGGCATCAGTTCCTTCTGCGCCCCAGCAGCGGCCCTATGCTCCAGCGAGCAGGGCTCCTTCTTCCCACCCTGCAGACTACCGACCACCAGCTCAGAGCGGGCGGGTCTATGCCGCCCAGGTGGAGGACTCCTCGGCAGCCGACCATGTGGTGGCAGGTATCATTTTACTTTTCGGTATTAGAGCTCGCACTTTATTTGATACTGGTGCATCACATTCTTTTATCAGTAGATCATTTGCATCATCCCATGGACTAGAGTTAGGTCGGTTGCCACATGCATTAGAGGTACAGATTCCTGATCATACATTGCATGTAGAGGAGTGTTGTTGGTCTTGCCCTATACAGCTTGAGTCTTGGATTTTGCCAGCGGACCTGATGGTCCTTAGTCAGCTACGAGATTTCGACATTGTACTCGGGATGGATTGGCTGGCTCGCCATTTCGCGACGATTGATTGCGCCGCGAGGACGGTGACTTTTAGCGAGCCGGGCCAGGAGGTTTTTGTTTATAGGGGGTGCCAGAGTGCTTTCTTCGCCTCAGTAGTTTCGACTTCTCGTGCGAGGCAGATGATGCGCAGTGGATGCGTAGCCTTTTTGGCTTCTATGGTTAAGGAGCCTACGGCGGCACCGGGACTCGCGGATATCCCTATTGTCCACGAGTTCCCGGATGTGTTTCCTCCAGAGCTGATTCGTATGCCGCCGGATAGGGAGGTTGAGTTTTTGATTGACGTAGTCCCAGGAACTGCGCCAATCTCTAAGGCTCCTTACCGAATGGCACCGGCTGAGTTGTGAGAGTTAAAGGCGCAACTTCAGGATTTAATGGACAAAGGTTTTGTGAGACCTAGTGTATCGCCTTGGGGAGCGCCGGTGCTATTTGTGAAGAAGAAGGATGGATCACTTCGACTGTGTGTTGATTATCGTGAGCTGAATAAAGTGACCATCAAGAACAAGTACCCTTTGCCGCGCATTGATGACTTATTTGATCAGCTACAAGGGTCTTGTGTCTTCTCCAAGATTGATTTATAGTCTGGTTACCACCAACTGAAGGTGAAGGCCGAGGACATCCCAAAGACGGCATTCAGGAGGCGGTACGGGCATTATGAGTTCACCGTCATGCCTTTTGGATTGACAAATGCCCCTGCTGCTTTTATGGATTTAATGAACAGGATCTTTTGACCATACCTGGATCGGTTCATCGTTGTATTTATTGATGATATCCTGGTTTATTCCCGGAGCGATGTGGAGCACGAGGAGCACTTGAGGATTGTGCTGCAACTTCTGAGAGAGAGGAAGTTGTATGCCAAGTTATCTAAGTGCGAATTTTGGCTTCGGGAGGTTGTCTTTTTGGGCCACGTGATTTCAGCCGCAGGAGTGGCAGTAGATCCGGCGAAGATTGAGGCAGTCCGGGATTGGCCCCGACCGACGACGGTATCGGAGGTCCGCAGTTTTATGGGCTTGGCTGGATATTACCGTCGGTTTGTGGAAGGTTTTGCGAAACTTTCCACGCCCCTCACTCGTCTGACGCGTAAAGGGATTAAGTTTATTTGGAGTGAGGATTGCCAGATGAGCTTTGAGGAATTAAAGAACAGACTGATGTCGGCTCCTATCCTTTCCCTCCCTGTTATGGGGAAAGGATACGTGATTTACAGTGATGCATCGCACAGTGGACTTGGTTGCGTGCTGATGGAGGAGGGTAGGGTAATCGCTTATTCCTCTCGGCAACTGAAGGACTATGAAAAGAATTACCCTACCCATGACTTGGAGCTAGCTGCGGTGTTTTTCGCACTGAAGTTGTGGCGCCATTATCTGTATGGGGAGCACTGCGAGATTTACACCGACCACAAGAGTTTGAAATACCTGTTCACACAGAAGGAGCTCAATTTGAGGCAGCGCCGATGGTTGGAATTGTTAAAGGACTATTATGTGGACATACTCTACCATCCTGGCAAGGCCAACATGGTCGCTGGTGCCCTGAGCAGGAGAGCAGTAGAGAGCCTATCCTTGATGATCACCGATCAGGCGCCATTACTTGAGCAGATGAGGCGGTTACAGCTCGAGGTTGTGTCCCCTGGGGTCTCTGCTAGACTTATGTCTCTAGTCGTGCAGCCCACTCTGTTGGACAGGATTCGGGAGAGACAGAGTGAGGACCCCCACTTGATGAGAATTCGAGAGCAGATTCAGACGGATTCGACAGGGGATTTTTCAGTTGATGCTTCGGGAGTACTGCGGTACAGGGACCGAGCTTGTGTGCCTATGGATGCAGAGATCTGAGACCAGATTTTGAGGGAGGCCCACTATACACCTTATACCGTTCATCCTGGTAGGACTAAGATGTATAGGGACCTCAAGGCACAGTTTTGGTGGAACGGGATGAAAAGAGACATTGGGAGATTTGTAGCACACTGTTTAACTTGTCAGCAAGTAAAGGCTGAGCATCGTGTACCTGCTGGCAAGTTGCAGAGTCTCCCAATCCCTGAATGGAAATGGGAACATGTTACCATGGATTTTGTCACTGGTCTACCGAGAGCACAGACTGGAGCGGATGCGATCTGGGTAGTCGTGGACAGACTCACCAAATCCGCTCACTTTTTACCGGTATAGATGACTTGGTCGATGGAGCGGCTAGCACAGGTGTACTTAGCTGAGGTGGTTAGATTGCACGGGGTACCCGTTTCCATCGTATCAGATAGAGACCCGAGGTTTGTCTCGCATTTCTGGAGGAGTTTACAGACAGCCTTGGGGACGCAGCTCCGATTTAGTACAGCATTCTACCCACAGACCGATGGACAACCAGAGCGCACTATTCAGACCCTCGAGGATATGTTAAGAGCATGCGTTCTGGACTTTGGAGGAGGGTAGTACCGACACTTAGGATTAGCTGAGTTCGCGTACAACAACAGCTATCAAGTGAGCATTCAGATGGCTCCGTTTGAAGCATTGTATGGACGCAAGTGTCGGTCACCCCTATATTGGAGTGACGTGGGTGAGAAGAAGACTTTGGGTCCTGATCTACTATTAGAGGCGGAGGAAAAGGTCAGATTGGTACGACGACATATTGAGACCGCCAAGAGTCGACAGAGGAGTTATGCTGATACCCGACGGCGAGACTTAGAGTTTCAGGTGGGCGATCATGTCTTTTTGAAAGTCTCGCCTTCGAAGGGGATCCGGAGATTCGGGATTCGTTGGAAACTGAGCCCTCGTTATATTGGACCTTTCGAGGTATTGGAGCGCTTAGGGCCAGTTGCCTACAGGCTTGCACTTCCTCCCAGACTTCCCATGCAACCTTTCCGATGAATCCACTGTGTTAAACACCTAGTGTTGGTGCGTCTGGCCCATGGTGCATCAAAGGGATGCCACAGATGGACCCAGTGAGACATTTTTAGCTGATTTGGCCTTCGGCTGCATCTGCCAAATTTTAGAGAAGGTTTTAGAAAAAAATAGAGGTTGGATTTGGATTCAGCGCGGAAAAACACTTGAAAACGGCTATTTGCTTGTTAAATTTGGAGTCCGGATGACCAAAAACGGGCTTCCGGAAGTTTTCGGGAAATTTCGGTGCATGGGGGAGGACCGTGGACCGGCCTGAGCCACGTGGCAGCCTATTATTGGCCGGCTCACGCCGCTCTGTGGTGACCCTGATCCCCGTGTAGCTTCTCCCATGAACCCTGGTGTAGAACACCTAGTGTTGGTGTATCTGGCCCATAGTGCATCAAAGGGATGCCACAGATGGACCCTATGTGTTATCCACAGCTGGATTGGCCTTCAGCTGCATTTGCCGAATTTTCGAAATGGTTTTGGGCCAAACAGAGGTTGGATTCGGATTCAGCGCGGAAAAACGCTTGAAAACGGCTATTTGCTTGTTTGATTCTGAGTCCGGATGCCCAAAAACGGACTCCCGGAAGTTTTCGCTGAAATTCGGTGCATGGGAGGGGCCGTGGACCGCTGGCTGCCACGTGGCGGCCTGTTATTGGCCGGTCCGCGATGCTCGGTCCACAGAGCGTCGCGGCGGGGTGCATGAGCCCGGCGCATGGACACGTGGCGCCGCCTGATTGGCGGGCTCTAGAGGCGCAGTCTACAGGTTAGGCACGGCGGTGCATGGACCAGGCGGGGGGACGCGTGGCAGCCCCCGGTTGGTCGGTGCACGTGGCGCGGTCCACGAAACCCGAACTAGGGTGCATGGACCGGGTGCAGGGGACACGTGTCGGCACGCCATTCGCGGGTCCACGAGGCGCGGCGCACGGGGGCGCGGGCGGGCGCCTCGGGGCGCGTGCGTGGCAGGCGGCCAGGGTGGCGCCTGCCCGCACGTGTGATCACGACAGTGGCAGGGACGCGTGGCGCCCTGCCACTGGCGGGCGCCACCTACCCGTTTGACCGGGTAGGTGCCACGCGGCGACGGCACGCGCGCCCCGCACAGCTGTTCGCTGTGCGGGACACGCGTCGGCCCCCGGGAGGGCCACGTGGTCACTCCCGGGGCACCCCGCACAGCTGTTTGCTGTGCGGGTGACGTGGCGGCTCCGAAGGGTTTTGGGCGTTGATCTGCGGTACGTTGTGCCGCCGGTTTCGGGCGCCCGAATCGTGTTCCAGCGCCCGAAACCGGGGACTCAATGGGTATTATCCCATTTGTTTTGTGGGCCTATATAAGCCCGAGCCCACTTCACCTTGGCCTTTTTCGCGGATTTAGGCCTCTTTTCCCTGTGGTTTCTTCACAGAAGTTGCTCCTCTTGCAGTGCTGCTTCCATCTGCAGAGTTTGGGTATTTTTCGGCGCACGCTTTTCGAGATTCCCCTTTTCTTGGCGCGTCGCGACGCTCTTTCTTCGGTGTTTCTTTCGTCGCGTTTCGGTGCACGAGCTCCCCCGGCCTACTCCGACCATCTTTTCGAGCGATTTCTTCGCCGTTGGATTCGCGACAGTTACGGCTACGATTTTGGTGTTTTTCGCATTTCCTGGTTTCGCCCTTTTCGAGGAGTTCTTCCATGCTCACTGAGGACCCTGTTTGCAGTGTGGATTTTTGTGGACAGCGGATTGATGGAATTTTATCTCCGCGCTCGGACATCGGATTGAGATGGTCTTGTACACTTTTTTTATCTACTCGACGCGAGGATCATCATAGTATTTTTCTTGGAATTTTTGGAGACCTCCCCGATGGTATACATTTTCCTTTTGTATCTGTACAACAGTTTACAGTTGTTTGGTTATGGGATTTTGCGCACCGTTACTGTGGAATTTGTAACTTGGCCTACGGTGCTCGGAATTGGGCGTGCAGGTATCCGTTTCGAAGGTCTCGACGCGAGGATCGCTGTGGTGTTTTTATTGGAATTTTTGGAGTTTGTTTTACACGTGAAAAGTTCGCATTAAGAGGACTGTTCCCAGCAGAATTGTAAAACTTGGATTTTATAGAATTAAGTGTAACTTTGGACTGTATGTTGTACCAGGAAGAGTTGTTCAGGGATTGTGGGACTGAGGATTATTTGGAGGTTGCTATTCCTGGTGTTTTCAACTGTTGGATCTTGGACAGTTAGCGCCTTCAGGTGGGTGGCTTTGCTTTCAGGATCTATGGACTGTGCGCTAATTCTATTGATATAGAATCATGCATGATAGGGATTGGATTGGGTAGCATGCTAGAATTTGAATGTTATTATTCTTTGTATTTATCTGATGATCGTATGATCTCTTCTGCTTCCTACCACCCGTTAAATATTTGTTATCTTGGAACCTGACCTAGCATCCCCGTCATATGTTCCATGTGTATCCAGACCAGTAGAAAACCCGCACTTGGGCTAGGGTTATTTATGTTTAGACATCCACACTTCGTGTTTCATTCCTGGACATAGTGTTTTCCTCGCCCGGGTAGTGGGCCGAGCGGTCGGGACTTCTTTTTACTGTGGGATGCATTTGCACTCGTGCTTGGGAGCAGAGTGGAGTCTCGTAGTTATAGTGGATCGCTTGTCTGTACCGAGAACCGTTTGGGGTAAACGGTGGTTCCGGGAGGTCTTGTTTTCCCCTGTTTGGGTTGTCGCCACTGTGTTTGTGGCAGTAGTTTACTAGTGTTAGCCGGACCTAGAACCCAGAACCCTTTTCGACATACACATGATTTTAGTCTACCAATGTTTTCTTCCAAGCATCGAAGGGCCGCTGGAGTCTGTTCTTGTTTGATTGGACAAAGGTATCAGCCCTTCGGGGTTTGGGTAAAACACTTGTTTTCTAACTGTTTTTCTTAAAAGAACTAAAAATCATTAAAAATGGATTTCTTCTGAAAACAAGATAGTTTTTCAAAAAGGGTACTACTTTTAATCCTCACCCTATGTGGGATGAGTGAAAATGGTTTTCAATCACAAATGTCACCTTTTTCCTGTAAATCTCCCCACTCGAAAGGATTCGAATGGTCTGGGTTCTAGGGGCCGTTTCTTTGTCGGGACGAAAGCCACGGGGGCCGAGCTTGGAACCTACTCTTGTGGATAGGGTTGTAGGTGCTGGTCTCCCTGAACTTTCGGACCCTGGTTGGTGTCTGCTGCGTGTCGTACCGAGGTTGTCGTGTTCCCGAACTGTAAGGGGGCCGGGAACTTCGATAGGCGGAGCCTAGAGTCTGTTCTTGTTTGATAGGGTTCTTAGCACCGACCTATCGGGTTTTCCAAACCCTTATGGTGTCGGCCCTTCCTGAGTTATCCGTGAGTTTGTTGTCTGTCGCGGGGAGCCGTTGTGTTGACGGTGATTCCGGGCCGTCGAGTATCTTCTGGCCTGTGTTGTTGGGAACCGTCGGGATTGACGGTGGTCCCGGGTCGTTGAGTGTTGTCCGACCGAATTTGTTAGCCCTGAGTTGTGGGTCGATCCTGGCTGTGGAGTATTTCCAGCCAGTGTGTTTTGTGCAGTGAGTTATTGGAGAGGCTAGTGTCTCATGTTCGTGTGAGCTGATCAGCTGAGTCGTCGAGAGTGCTCCGACCGTTGTGCGAGATGTTTGAGGATTCTTAGTCTTTCCGTTCAGAGCCTGAGCGTGGATTTTGGACTATAGCCTGCAGTGCCACCTGAGCTCGACAGAGTGCGCGGATACCTTTGTCCTCGTTGGGGTCGCTCCCCTCGAGTGCCACGTCCGGAGTGGGTCTGCACTTTGGTATCGCGACTTGTCGACGCCGTCCCTCTCACTGGCCCAGTTTGGGCAGTCACGGATACAGTCCCTCTGGCTGGCCCAGTTTTGGCAGCTACGGACGCCCTACGTCAGTCCGGTCCTCCGGGATGTAACGGCAGTAGGTAGGCGCAGGTTTGACTGGACCGAGGAGGTAGTCAGGTAGATTGGGTGACTGTACTTTGAGAGTTAGTAGATGCATCATGTTTCCATCTGTTCCACTCTTTGAGCATCTAGATAGAGGCATAGTAGCTGTAGAGTTACTTTTCCAGCCCTTTCATTTCAGTATTATATTATTGTTACTTTATGCCTCTAGTAGACTTAGTGGGCAGACCGTCGGGCTTGTTGGCGGCACCCACTGAGAACTACTTGGGACGTAGTTCTCACACCCGTCGTGGTGTCGTTTCCCACAGGGACCTCTACTCCTGTTCCTGCTGCACCTGTTGCTGATCCGGCCGATCGAGGTAAGGGAGTCGCGAGATAGATCCCTACCAGTTGTCGTTCTGAGAGTAGATGTACCTCCTTACATTTTGAGAGTTCCTATTGAGCGACCCTGTAGTGAGGATTGAGTTGTACTCTTCTTTGTTTTGAGAGATTTATGTATTTTGGTGAGGACTTGGGATGTATATTTCTAGAGTTGTTTACATTTTCATTTTCAGCAATTTACTTTCAGCTCTGATATCTGTATAGTATAGTTGATCTTTTGCAGGTTAGTCGCTTCGTCTATACGGGGCTTCCCGTATGGGCGGCGGATCTGTTGGCGAGCCCGGGTCGCAGTTTCGACGCCGGGGCGTGACAGATTAAGTGGTATAAGAGCCTAGGATGTAGGTCATTGTGGACTTAGAAACCCTAGGCTTGTGGTTGGACATTAGGATGACTACGTGAGAGTCGTGACTTTTAGCGAGAGTCCTGATTGAGTTTTATACCTCTCCCAAGGGACGGGATGAGTGATTGGCATGTTTATTCTCCTAAGCGATTATGTTGGCTGCAGACAACATAATGCTAGGGAATGGATGACATGTCTTAGACTTTCGCTGGATTGGGTCGAGTGTTGTTTGGTACTGTCCTGATGTTTGCATGTGTGTTGCAGGTGGGCATGATGCCTCCCCGACGCAGGGTACAGACGCGTTCTCGGCCTTCCCCCTTCGATGAGCCTGGGCAGGAGGAGTCAGCACAGGGTCAGCAGAGTGAGGTGCTGGAGCTTCGGGCTCAGATGGCCCAGTTGTCTGAAGCTGTTCGGCGCCAGGAGGAGACTTCACGGCGCCAGGAGGAGACTTCACAGCGCCAGGAGGAGACCTTACAGCGCCAGGAGGAGGCTTCTCGGCGCTAGGAGGAGGCCATGGGTCGTATGATGCTTCTGTTGGAGCAGAGGGTACAGCCGGTTGTGGCACCCCCAGAGATTTCACCCGTACCTTCTTCGCCAGTTGTGGCACCCCTAGTTGTACCGGCAGCACAGGCAGCCCCTACTGCACCGGGTACCAGTGGTCAGCCGTCCGGAACGGCAGGACAGTTGACCCCTGCAGAGCAGCGTGAGGTGGTTGATATGTTGACGAGATTCAATCAGTCTGATCCACATCATTTTTCGGGGCAGAGTTCGGAGCGCGGAGAGGAGGTGACGGTTGAGGTGGCTCCAGCATCCGAAGGGATTACGGGGGCGAAGCGCCCAGTACGGGATGTTGAGGGACAGACGAGTCAGCAGGGACCTCCAAGACCTTCACGATCTCATCCTCAGGGTCGTAGGTTTCGGAGGCGCCAGAGATCAGGTAGACCCCCGCAGCAGCCGCGGTATCAGCAGCACCAGCAGCGACAGCAGTCTCACCAGCAGTACCCCCGACAGCAGCTGTTTCGGCACCAGCGACAGGAGCGGTGTGTCATCTGTGGCGGGCCTCATCCACCGTCGCAGTGTGACCAGAGGCAGAGACGGTGTTTCCTCTGCGGAGAGTTGGGACATTTCCGCGCAGCTTGCCCCCAGGCCATTTTGTCAGTGCGCCCGATTGCGACAGCACCCCCCTTGCCTATCCATGCAGCGGAAGCCCCTCCGGTACATCGTCAGATAGAGTGGGGTACGATGTCGGGACAGACGGGACGACGATCTTCAGCACCCAGCGGACGGGTTTATGCAGCCCTGGTGGAGGACACCCCGGCAGCAGATCGTGTCGCGGCAGGTATGATTTTATTTCGGTTAGCTGAGTTGAGCATTTCGATACCGTTGCATCCTTCTGCATTATTAGTAGAGCATCTACATCGGCATCTTTGCATGGGTATGGGTTAGGAATTTTTGCTACATGTATTAGCGATTGGATTCTTCCCAGTATCCTACGAGTAGAGGAGGATTGTGTTGCATGATCAGTGCAGTTGAGACTTGGGACTTCACCTGCTGATGTGGCGATTCAAGGATAGCTCCAGGACTTGGACTGAGCACACAGGTTGGACTGGTTGGTGCGGTGCCGTGCTACGACTGATAATGGAATGAGAGCAGTTACCCTTCGGCGAGTTGGACAGGAGGAGTTCATTTTTCTCGGGTTGCCGGCGTATCCTTCCACCAGCATGGGCTTCAGCGACTGTGGACAGACGCCACCTCGGGAGCAGATGTGATGTTTAGGACTAGAGGTTGTATCCTTAGGAGTCTCTGTTAGTGATAGCTTTCGTTTTTGTAGCCACAGCAGGAACGACACCAACACTTCTCTCCCTTTTCTCGCCTTTGTGCTGGAATTTACGAACAGGACGAAAACTTCGAAAGATAGCTCAAGAAATGGAGACAGTGCCCGAACCTGTTCTTGTTTGATTGGGGCGAAGGCACTGATCTTTCGAAATTTTTGGACTTTTCGCTAATCTCAGCTGTTTTCTAAATCGAGGGTTGGGGTTGATAACTTTCCTGCTGGTGGAGCCGTACCTTTCTTGTTAGTTTAGCGTTTATGTTCTTTGGGTTGAGTTGATTGTTTTAGTTTTGTTGTTGTGGTGTGTTTCATTTTCGGGGACGAAACTTTCTTTTAGTGGGGGAGAATGTGGTGACCCTGATCCCCGTGTAGCTTCTCCCATGAACCCTGGTGTAGAACACCTAGTGTTGGTGTATCTGGCCCATAGTGCATCAAAGGGATGCCACAGATGGACCCTGTGTGTTATCCACAACTGGATTGGCCTTCGGCTGCATTTGCCGAATTTTCGAAATGGTTTTGGGCCAAACAGAGGTTGGATTCGGATTCAGCGCGGAAAAACGCTTGAAAACAGCTATTTGCTTGTTTGATTCTGAGTCCGGATGCCCAAAAACGGACTCCCGGAAGTTTTCGCTGAAATTCGGTGCATGGGAGGGGCCGTGGACCGCCGGCTGCCATGTGGCGGCCTGTTGTTGGCCAGTCCGCGATGCTCGGTCCACAGAGCATCGCGGCGGGGTGCATGAGCCCGGCGCATGGACACGTGGCGCCGCCTGATTAGCGGGCTCTGGAGGCGCGGTCTACGGGTTAGGCGCGGCGGTGCATGGACCAGGCGGGGGGACGCGTGGCAGCCCCCGGTTGGTCGGTGCACGCGGCGCGGTCCACGGAACCCGAACTAGGGTGCATGGACCGGGTGCAGGGGACACGTGTCGGCACGCCATTCGCGGGTCCACGAGGCGCGGCGCACGGGGGCGTGGGCGGGTGCCTCGGGGCGCGTGCGTGGCAGGCGGCCAGGGCGGCGCCTGCCCGCACGTGTGACCGCGATAGTGGCAGGGACGCGTGGCGCCCTGCCACTGGCGGGCGCCACCTACCCGTTTGACCGGGTAGGTGCCACGCGGCGACGGCACGCGCGCCCCGCATAGCTGTTCGCTGTGCGGGACACGCGTCGGCCCCCGGGAGGGCCACGTGGTCGCTCCCGGGGTGCCCCGCACAGCTGTTTGCTGTGCGGGTGACGTGGCGGCTCCGAAGGGATTCGGGCGCTGATCCGCGGTACGTTGTGCCGCCGGTTTCGGGCGCCCGAATCGTGTTCCAGCGCCCGAAACCGGGGACTCAATGGGTATTATCCCATTTGTTTTGTGGGCCTATATAAGCCTCAGCCCACTTCACCTTGGCCTTTTTCGTGGATTTAGGCCTCTTTTCCCTGCGGTTTCTTCACAGAAGTTGCTCCTCGTGCAGTGCTTCTTCCATCTGCAGAGTTTGGGTATTTTTTGGCGCACGCTTTTCGAGATTCCCCTTTTCTTGGCGCGTCGCGACGCTCTTTCTTCGGTGTTTCTTTCGTCGCGTTTCGGTGCACGAGCTCCCCCGGCCTACTCTGACCATCTTTTCGAGCGATTTCTTCGCCGTTGGATTTGCGACAGGTAAGGCTACGATTTTGGTGTTTTTCGCATTTCCTGGTTTCGTGCTTTTCGAGGAGTTCTTCCATGCTCACTGAGGACCCTGTTTGCAGTGTGGATTTTTGTGGACAGCGGATTGATGGAATTTTATCTCCGCGCTCGGACATCGGATTGAGATGGTCTTGTACACTTTTTTTATCTACTCGACGCGAGGATCATCATAGTATTTTTCTTGGAATTTTTGGAGACCTCCCCGATGGTATACATTTTCCTTTTGTATCTGTACAAGAGTTTACAGTTGTTTGGTTATGGGATTTTGCGCACCGTTACTGTGGAATTTGTAACTTGGCCTACGGTGCTCGGAATTGGGCGTGCAGGTATCCGTTTCGAAGGTCTCGACGCGAGGATCGCTGTGGTGTTTTTATTGGAATTTTTGGAGTTTGTTTTACACGTGAAAAGTTCGCATTAAAAGGACTGTTCCCAGCAGAATTGTAAAACTTGGATTTTATAGAATTAAGTGTAACTTTGGACTGTATGTTGTACCAGGAAGAGTTGTTCAGGGATTGTGGGACTGAGGATTATTTGGAGGTTGCTATTACTGGTGTTTTCAACTGTTGGATCTTGGACAGTTAGCGCCTTCAGGTGGGTGGCTTTGCTTTCAGGATCTATGGACTGTGCGCTAATTCTATTGATATAGAATCATGCATGATAGGGATTGGATTGGGTAGCATGCTAGAATTTGAATGTTATTATTCTTTGTATTTATCTGATGATCGTATGATCTCTTCTGCTTCCTACCACCCGTTAAATATTTGTTATCTTGGAACCTGACCTAGCACCCCCGTCATATGTTGCATGTGTAACCAGACCAGTAGAAAACCCTCACTTGGGCTAGGGTTATTTATGTTTAGACATCCACACTTCGTGTTTCATTCCTGGACATAGTGTTTTCCTCGCCCGGGTAGTGGGCCGAGCGGTCGGGACTTCTTTTTACTGTGGGATGCATTTGCACTCGTGCTTGGGAGCAGAGTGGAGTCTCGTAGTTATAGTGGATCGCTTGTCTGTACCGAGAACCGTTTGGGGTAAACGGTGGTTCCGGGAGGTCTTGTTTTCCCCTGTTTGGGTTGTCGCCACTGTGTTTGTGGCAGTAGTTTACTAGTGTTAGCCGGACCTAGAACCCAGAACCCTTTTCGACATACACATGATTTTAGTCTACCAATGTTTACTTCCAAGCATCGAAGGGCCGCTGGAGTCTGTTCTTGTTTGATTGGACAAAGGCATCAGCCCTTCGGGGTTTGGGTAAAACACTTGTTTTCTAACTGTTTTTCTTAAAAGAACTAAAAATCATTAAAAATGGATTTCTTCTCAAAACAAGATAGTTTTTCAAAAAGGGTACTACTTTTAATCCTCACCCTGTGTGGGATGAGTGAAAATGGTTTTCAAAAACAAATGTCACCTTTTTCCTGTAAATCTCCCCACTCGAAAGGATTCGAGTGGTCTGGGTTCTAGGGGCCGTTTCTTTGTCGGGACGAAAGCCACGGGGGTCGAGCTTGGAACCTACTCTTGTGGATAGGGTTGTAGGTGCTGGTCTCCCCGAACTTTCGGACCCTAGTTGGTGTCTGCTGCGTGTCATACCGAGGTTGTCGTGTTCCCGAACTGTAAGGGGGCTGGGAACTTCGATAGGCGGAGCCTAGAGTCTGTTCTTGTTTGATAGGGTTCTTTGTACCGACTTATCGGGTTTTCCAAACCCTTATGGTGTCGGCCCTTCCTGAGTTCTCCGTGAGTTTGTTGTTCTGTCGCGGGGAGCCGTTGTGTTGACGGTGATTCCGGGCCGTCGAGTATCTTCTGGCATGTGTTGTTGGGAACCGTCGGGATTGACGGTGGTCCCGAGTCGTTGAGTGTTGTCCGACCGGATTTGTTAGCCCTGAGCTGTGGGTCGATCCTGGCTGTGGAGTATTTCCAGCCAGTGTGTTTTGTGCTGTGAGTTATTGGAGAGGCTAGTGTCTCGTGTTCGTGTGAGCTGATCAGCTGAGTCGTCGAGAGTGCTCCGACCGTTGTGCGAGATGTTTCAGGATTCTGAGTCTTTCCATTCAGAGCCTGAGCGTGGATTTTGGACTATAGCCTGCAGTGCCACCTGAGCTCGACAGAGTGCGCGGTTACCTTTGTCCTCGTTGGGGTCGCTCCCCTCGAGTGCCACGTCCGGAGTGGGTGTGCACTTTGGTATCGCGACTTGTCGACGCCGTCCCTCTCACTGGCCCAGTTTGGGCAGTCATGGACACAGTCCCTCTGGCTGGCCCAGTTTTGGCAGCTACGGACGCCCTACGTCAGTCCGGTCCTCCGGGATGTAACGGCAGTAGGTAGGAGCAGGTTTGACTGGACCGAGGAGGCAGTCAGGTAGATTGGGTGACTGTACTTTGAGAGTTAGTAGATGCATCATGTTTCCATCTGTTCCACTCTTTGAGCATCTAGATAGAGGCATAGTAGCTGTAGAGTTACTTTTCCAGCCCTTTCATTTCAGTATTATATTATTGTTACTTTATGCCTCTAGTAGACTTAGTGGGCAGACCGTCGGGCTTGTTGGCGGCACCCACTGAGAACTACTTGGGACGTAGTTCTCACACCCGTCGTGGTGTCGTTTCCCACAGGGACCTCTACTCCTGTTCCTGCTGCACCTGTTGCTGATCCGGCTGATCGAGGTAAGGGAGTCGCGAGATAGATCCCTACCAGTTGTCGTCCTGAGAGTAGATGTACCTCCTTACATTTTGAGAGTTCCTGTTGAGCGACCCTGTAGTGAGGATTGAGTTGTACTCTTCTTTGTTTTGAGAGATTTATGTATTTTGGTGAGGACTTGGGATGTATATTTCTAGAGTTGTTTACATTTTCATTTTCTGCAGTTTACTTTCAGCTCTGATATCTGTATAGTATAATTGATCTTTTGCAGGTTAGTCGCTTCGTCTATACGGGGCTTCCCGTATGGGCGGCGGATCTGTTGGCGAGCCCGGGTCGCAGTTTCGACGCCGGGGCATGACACGCTCGGTCCACGGGGAGGCGTGGCGGGTGTATGGACCGTGGGGGCGGGACGCGTGGCGTGCGCGGAGTGGATGGCACATGCGGCGCGGCTGAGCGACTTTGCGCGGCTTCGGTGGACCGGGCGCATGACACGTGGCGGCATGGTACTGGCTGGCTCACGGAGGCGCGGTCCACGGAGTGCGCAGGTGGTGCCTTGGGGCACGTGCGCGCAGAGGCGCCAGGCGGCGCGGTCGGCTGCACATGGCCGCACTCGAGTGCGGGCCACATGTCGGCCCGCCGTTGGCGGGCCGTACCTACCGCCTTTGACCAAGAGGGGACGCGTGGCGCGCGGCGGAGGCCTTTGCACCGCTGTTCCATGTTGCATGGACACGTGGCATCACCACAGCGTTTCGGGCGCCGTCGGACGGGATTGGTGCGACCAGCTTTGGCGGATTCGGGCGCCCGGAAGTTGCGCCCGAATCCGGCCCAATAACGGCTTGGGCTGGGCCTATAAATAGGGGTCCTTAGCCTTTTGCTGGCTCTTTTGGATCTCTTTTCATAGTAAGCCCTTCAGAGCTTCCCTTCCTCTCTCAGTGTACAACTCTTTGGAGGACTTTGAGGATTTTTTTGGAGATCACCACTTCGGCTTTTTCTGCGACGCAGCGCACAGTGACGCTTCTACACCGGCCACCCGTTTCGTCGCATTTTGGTGCGTGGACTCCCCCGGCTCACTCCGATCTCCGATTCAGGCGATTCTTGCGCCATCGGACTCTCGACAGGTAGGACTCCAACTTCTGTGTTTTGAGTTTCCTCATTATCCGTGCTGACCTTGGAGTTTCCCGAGCTTCCATTTGACCCATTTTCTTTGCGGATTTTTGGACAGCACTGTGGTGTTTTGGCTATATCTTTGCGCACAGGCATCGGATCGAGGCGTTTCAGGAGGCATTTTTCATCTACACTTCGCATGGAATCTCCTGGAATTTTCCCATATTTGTTTGAATATTTTTCGAAGGTGAAGATCCCCTTTTTCTGTAGTTCTTTGATACAGAATTTCTGTACAGTTTTTGTTGGGGTGTTTCCCTTGTCGAATTTGTATCTCAGCGTAGGAAACTCGGATTTGAGCGTGCAGGTACTTGTTTCGACGGGTTCGTCGCGAGGATCGTGACAGTATTTTTTTTGGAATTTTATGAGCATTTTACGCAGGTGAAAACAGAGAAACTCTGGACTATTGTAATTTGGGCAGATTTTGTTGGAACAATGTATAATTATTTGTGTATGTTCTTTTGGGGAATATTGTGCAGTGTTGTGGAGATTGTTTGGACCGAGCGTGGACTTCACTTTTGGGTTTAGGATTTAGCGCTCGAGGTGGGTACCGTTGTAAACCTCTTACTTGTGATGACCCACTAGGCGTATTGGAGCCATTCCTATATCATGTTGATAGTTGTATCAGTGAGATGAACCTTGCATGCTTGTATGAAAGTATTGATTGATTGTTAGCACATGCATCGTTAGAGAACTCGATATTAATGAATCATTGTTTCTTGGAAAAATGATAAGTTGCTTAAACCTTTTGGTAATAATATGCTAAAACCATATCATGCTTTTTGTATATTGGGAGGCTTATGCATGTGTATAGACTAGCTTGTGGCATATTAGCACATCAGATATCCAAAGCAATAGCATACTTTAATTCTTGTAAGAATTGGAATACCTGTGATATTTTCATTAAGTAAAGGACTTTTGCATGCTTGTATGGTCACCTAGATAGGCCACCTTTTTCTGCTACACTATCATGCTGGAATTGACTTAGGAGAAAACCATGCTTTTTATTCTTTCTCCTGTTGTCTAGTCTTAGGGGATAGTGTGCTCGGGTTCGAGCGGGGTCTGGGATAGTGTAGTCAGATGTTTAGTGTTTGGGACAGATGGGGATTGATGGTTGGGTATTGCGGCAACCACGGACTGTGGGCGGTTGACCGGATTATTATTATTATTGCATCAGATTGGAGGTGAGGGATCGGGCTTCCTTAGTGGATGGTCTTACCCACTTACTTAGAGTCTTGATCCAGTCCTGCTATATCAGATACTTATGGTTACATACTTTACTCGTGTGGGTCGCTCCCCTCGAGTGCCACTCCGGAGTAGGCTTAGGGCCGAGCCGTGTGCCGGTCGATTGGATACTTTTGGATCGTGCCGTGTGCCGATCAGATACTGGGTTCTTGAGTTGACAGCAGAGCAGGCAGTACCAGTGTTTACTGGTGTATTGATTGGGTTTGGTCAGGCAGGCTGTGACATTCGGATGCATACTTTTAGCTATTCTTTTAGCTGGGCATTTTAGAGGCATATTAGTGGTAGCTTTTTCATCAGTAGTTTTACTTATAGCTTACCACCTTTGTTTTATTTTCGCCTCTGGTAGTCCTAGTGGGCATGTATGAGTTTGAGGTCTACCCACTAGAGGAGGCTACTGTTTTTATAGTAGTTTTCACCCCCCACTGTTTTCCCTTTTCTTTTCCCCTTTGTTTTGCAGAGTCCTCTGCGGGAGTTGCGGGACCCTCTTCCCAGGATCGAGGTAAGAGGATCGCTGATTAGATAGCTACTTCCCCGATCTCGAGTTTAGCAGTTTTGATGTATCCCCTGTACACTCAGACGGTTGTGTTTTTCCTTTATTTTGGGTCTGGCTTCGGCCAGCTGGTTGTATTTATTTCGTGAGCTGGGAGAGACACATGTATATTTGAGAGTTATGTTGTACTTTTATTTCCAGCGTTTGTCTGAGATGTATTAGTTTTAGTTTAGCTCTGCTTTTATGCTCCTTTATTATATCTTTTATATCTGAGCAGGTTACCAGCGCTTCGTGTACACGGAAAATTCCGTGTGCACGGCGGATCTATGGACGAGCCCGGGTTCTGGTTTACACCCGGGGCGTGACACCTTTTGTGGTACCCAGGAAGGTTCGCGAATGTTTTTGGAACACTGCTAGGAGCCGAGGTTGGCGCAACATGTACCGTGGATATGGGTTCAGAGGATTGTGCATGCAAGTGGCCACGCTCTTCGCCGACCCCAGGTTTGCCTTGGATTGAGCACTTCAGGTGGGTAAGCTTGATTTGGTAACTGTATAAGGTTTTTATATCATGGTGAATGTAAGTGCACATGTGGGGATATCACCCCTCTATGATTGATAACAGGCATATTTGTTGTACAACCGATATGAGCGAGAGGTAAGCAAGGAATGGCCTACTTGGGTGAGATTGGTATACCATAGTAGGAATATTTTAGCATGCTTTACTAATATATGTTTCACCCACTTTTGTTGTTTCTGAGGACAAAGCGTGCTTGCATGGACATGTAGTTAGGCCATCTTTTACTGCTGCACTACTTTTCGAACTTGACTTAGGAGAAACCATGTTATCCTTTTCTCCTTCTTTGTTAGTCTGGTGGTCTGTGTTGCTCGGGTTCGAGCAGGGGTTCTGGGTAGTGTAGTCGGGACTTGGTGTCTGGGACAGGTTGGATTAGTTGTGGGGCTTTGCGGCAACCGCGGATATTGGGCGGTTGACCGGATATTTATTTATGCACCAGATTGGGTATCTGATTTCTCTAGTGGACAGAGTTTCCCACCTTGATCAGAGTCATGATCCAGTCCTGCTTTTGTTACTTATCACACCGGCGCGGATATTGCCCGGTGATACTTTACTCGTGTGGGTCGCTCCTCTCGAGTGCCATACCGGAGTGTGCGATCGGACGGTTAGAGTGGCCGATCTGTTACTTACTTTTGTTTGCGATCCGACGGTAATAGTTGCCGATCTGTTACTTACTTTGAGTCCTTGAGACTCCTATCCCTGATACTTTACTCGTGTGGGTCGCTCCCCTCGGGTGCCACTCCTGAGTGTGCGATCGGACGGTTAGAGTTGCCGATCTGTTACTTACTTTTGTTTGCGATCGGACGGTAATAGTTGCCGATCTGTTACTTACTTTGAGTCCTTGAGACTCCTATCCCTTATCAGTGTTACGCATTGGCCAGCATACCCGATTCGTCAGGCACAGCAGGCAGTACCAGTATTTCTGGCGTCACTAGATTGGGTTTATTACAGATGTTTACATCACTGTTACACTCGTGTCAGGGGGACCGAGTGGAGTCTATTAGCCGTGTTTAGACCAGTGCTAGTGTTGTTGGGAACCGTTTGGGGATCGACGGTTGTCCCAAGGTCATTGTGAGTTGTTGACCGTTGTACGATACGCATGGCAGGCATAGCAGGCATGGCATGCATGGCAGGCATGGCAGGCATAGCAGGCATAGCAGGCAGTGCCAGTGATTACTGGTCTATCGATTGGGTCGATTGTGCACTTCTTGTGCTGGTGGTTGCATACCACTCTTTGGTTCTCCCCTTTTGGGCATTTAGATAGAGGCTTGATAGCTGTTGAGAGTCTCCAGCTTCCTTATTTCAGTCTTTACGGCTTTGGTTAGTTTTTGTCTCTTGAGGACTTAGTGGGCAGACCGTCGGGTCTGGCGGTGGTACCCACTGAGAACTCCCTTTTTGGTGTAGTTCTCACACCCTCTGGGGGTTTTTCCCCTCCTTTTTCCTTCCTTTCCTTTGTTTTGCAGAGTCTTAGCGGGTGTTGCTGATTCTGCGGTTGTTGATCGAGGCGAGAGAGTCGCGAGCTAGATCCCTACCCGTCGTTGGAGAGTAGCGGTACCCCCCCCTTCAGAGGAGATCTTCTTTAGATTAGTTATTTTATTTTCCTCTTTTGAGAGACTGTTGTAGTGAGGATGATATGTATTGAGAGCCTGTACACTGATGTATTTATTGGAGATATCTCCCTGTTGAGTTTTTAGCTCAGTATATAAGGATATTGTATGATTATCATTTTTGGGAGATGGACATTGTTGTATTATTTCCAGTTGTACAGTAGTTGATTCTAGTTATATAGCAGATTTTCATTTATAGCTCTGATATCTGTTAGCTGTAGTTCTTTTCTTGCAGGTAGGACGCTTCGCCTATGCGGGGTTTGGCATAGGTTGCGGATCTGTTGGCGAGCCCGGATCGCAGTTTCGACCCCGGGGCGTGACAGATTAGGTTGGTATCAGAGCCTAGGTTGTAGGTCATGGTGGACTTAGAAACCCTAGGCTTATGGTTTGACCATTGGTTGACTTCGTGAGAGTCGTGATTTATAGCGAGAGTCCTGATTGAGTTTTATATCTCTCCCAAGGGACGGGAAGAGTGATTGGCATGTTTATTCTCCTAAGTGATTATGTTGGTTGCAGACAACATAATGCTGTGCTGTGGAACGGGTGACATGCTTTAGACTTTCGCTGGATTGGGTCGAGCGTTGTTGTGTGATGTTTTGCAGTTTCGTCGTGGTGAGCTGTGTCTCCCCGACACTGGGTTTTGACCAGTGTGCTTTCTGTCACAACAGTTGAGCTTGAGCGGTTGGTTTTGGGCCGGATACCCGGATTGAGGTCAGAGAGTTCCGGACCCAGATGACAGGATCGTCTGAGGCCTATCGGCGGCAGAGTGAGCGAGCAGCTGGTTTTAGTGACACAGTTGTTGGAGCACTGAGTAACCCCCTCCGTGCCAATGTTTAGTGTCGAGGCACCGAGGTAGGGTGGATAGTTGACAGCAGAGGAGCTGTGGGATATGATCGATCTATTGAGCCAGATTCGGCAGATGAACCACCCCGACTCGTAAGATTGAGTTGGACCCTTTGGAGGCAGAGTCGTGGTTAGTGGTGATGGAGTGAGCAATTGAGAGCCTCCCTGTGCTAGAGAGGTTATGCAGTTATTGAACTGCGCGCTCCAGGTTTCGAGGGACGAGGCATATAGGATATGTGAGACTGGGAGTGGATTGCGCCAGAATACCTTTCAGTTAGTCGGTCCCTCTGTTATGGATTATTGACGCCTCGATGGTGTTGGCATTGTGTATGGAGCGTGGCGCTGCAGTTCCTTTGGATAGGGATCTGTCGCTAGAGGCGAGTTCAGGATATTGGCGCTTGGCGTCGGGTGATGGAGGACAGATCAGCCGGCAGAGGCACTTCTGATTTCTTTTTCAGGATGACGGGTTCCTGAGATGCCAGCGATCGGGTGGACCCCGATGGCAGCATCAGCATCTATATCAGAGTGGCGCAGCGGTAGCGTGGATTTGCTATCTGCGGAGGACCTTATTCGTCGCCTCAATGTGAGCAGAGATAGAGGTCGTACTCCCTTGTAGATAGTCCTGATTTTCAGGCAGATTGAGCGACAACCACTTGCTTTGAGCGGATGAATCTGTGCCGCCCGGTTGGAGGGCGCCACGGTGGTGGATCGAGTGTCGCAGGTGGGATTTCACCATAGCAGTCGGAGTTAGAGCACACAGGTTTTAGCGACAGTGTGAGATGTGTTTACGACGGCACCGGGACTCGAGGATATCTTTGTTGCCCATGAGATCCCGGGTGTGAATTCACATTAGTTGTTGGCAATGCCGCCGGTTAGGGAGATAGAGATTGAGTTTGACGTGGTTCGGGGAACCGCGCCACCCTCGACAGCACCTCATTGGATTTCTGTAGTACCCTGCCAGTCCTAGAAAGCTTCGGATTTCTGTCACCGTTGTTGGCCGAGCCCAGTCGGTCACGGATTCTATCTTCCACAGGTCCACCACTATCCCCGACGTTGGGACTATATGTCCCAGAAAGTCTACCTCGCGAAGCCAAAACTCACACCTTTCGAGTTTGGCGCACAATTTTTGATCCCGAAGGGTCTAGAGGATCACCTGCAGGTGTTCCTCGTGCTCTCTATCCGTGCGAGAGTAGATGAGGATATCGTCAATAAAGACCACCACAAATTGGTCCAGGAAAGGTTTAAAGATCATGTTCATCATATTCATGAACACCGCTGGAGCGACAATGAGTCCAAACGGTATAACCGTAAACTCGTAATGACTAAACCGAGTTCGAAAGACTGTTTTCGGTATGTCATCACTCCGGACTCTAAACTGGCGATAGCCGGACTGCAGATCAATCTTTGAGAACGCCGTCGCTCCTGGTAGTTGGTCGAATAGGTCATCAATCCGAGGTGAGGGGTATTTGTTCTTTACTATGACCTTATCTATTCCCCGATTGTCGATGCACAATCGTAGACTCCCGTCCTTCTTCCGTACGAATAGAACGGGTGCGCCCCAAGACGGCGCGCTCGGTTTCTCGCAATCGACTAGCACCTGATACTCAGTAAGCCAATCCCTTCCGAGTATCCCCTTGAATTCTCCTAGCGGTGACACCACTAAGTCCCAAATGTCGGATCGTTGGCGCTAACCATTAATCCCAAAAGCTCGAGTTTTTAGAGATACGCAACCAATTCACTTAAAGCGTACAGACTCAGCGCCCACGGATTTCGTCCGGACTCAACCCACCTGGACGTTGGGTCTATTGTTGGGCCTCTTGCCGTTAGGTCTATTGTGGACCGCAGCCCCACTCAACTTATTGGGCTCACCCAACTCAACTTATTAGTCTTCTGGGCCTATTGTCTCGAGGCAGGAAGTTGGACCTATTTAACCCATAAATAAATGGCCAACACCAAAGACAACTGAGTCTTCCCAACCTTATTGGGCAAGAAGGTACAAAATATTTGCTTCTAAGGGTCCTCCTGGGGTCAAGACCAACATTACTCTTCGTAAGGGGTCTTTCCTGCTACTACTTCCCTCGGGTAGTGCGTCCTTTGTCGTGTCGTCGCATAAGACCTCTCATCCGTGTCGTGCCGCAGAAGGAATCATTCTCGGGTTCAGGGCAGTTAAAGCGGAACTGTCCCAGTTTGTCACATCAGAAGCAATGGTTGTGCTTCCGGAAATGAATAATCACCCGGGGTGCTCCTCTGCAGATGATGTATGGCCGCGCCCCCCCTCCCCCCCCCCCCCCGGCTCTGATCCTCTCGCCGGCGTGCTTCTGGTTCTTTGCTGCGTCTTCGGATACTTGGGTGGTCGGCTCCCATTGGGAAAGTCATTCCCGGGATAAGGCTGGGGTCGTTTTCGGCCCCCGGCTAGGCTCATGATCCTTCTGCCGGGTGCGTGCAACGGCCAATTCTCGCCCCACCCAAGTGTTCCTGTCGCTCCACTTCTCGGAAAGCGGGTAATCCCACCGTCGGTATTACCTGAATAGTGTCGCTCCGTAGACCATCCCCGTGACGGCGGCCGTGTGGGGTTCGTCTTTCCTATAAGAAGGGTCCGCTCAACCATGTCGTGGAACTGTTGTTGGAGCAGCCGATTCTCCACTGCTGCTGGAACCGTCATATCCACTTCTGCACCATCGATTGGAGACCAGTTTCGGGCCATTATCCGTGCATACAAAGAAACCAAGTTAGTCCTAGACTTAATTGGTCTAGCACCTTGACCTACGAACACTGGGACTCTATCCCTTTTTTCCCCGCACTCACGTTCATACTTTACACACCTACACCCTGGTTATCAAATTGGTTAGTTACTTGTGGTATTACGCTCTGTGGATGTTGGTCACTGACCGCCATGGTTAAAGTCGTTTTTCTCTGATACCATATAATCTGTCACGCCCCGGAGGTTCTAAAAGAGCGAAAAATGCATATATTTTTTTTTTCTTAAAAGAACCTTGCCTCCGGTGCGCGCCAGACCCGCCACATACACAAATTCACTCCCCAAACGGGCAGAGCCTCCTTTGTATATGTACGGCGTTCCGAGCACGACAAGTACTTTAACCAAGCAATCATTGAGCAATAATAAGGAGAGATCACACCTAACCATACAATCATGATCACCATACTCTTTCTAAGGGATAAATCCATAGGTTTGAAAGACGGTGTCCACCCGACACCCAATTTTACAAAACATTTTCGCAATCTCTTTTAAGCGGCAACGTTACTTGAAAGGATAAATCCACAGGTTTAGAAATCAGTGCCCACACGACACTTGGTTTGAAAACGCTTTAGAAACCAGGTTTGTATTTGAAAATGAGCCGCATTCATACATCTCAACATTCACAGATATAAGTAGATATTCCTACACTAGATCTCAATCCAACATTCACATCAAACCATCCACAAGTAATAACAGATATACTAACCAAATGCTAAAAAGGATAACCATAAAACTGTAAAGTTAATTAGCCTCAATGGCTAATTTCCTCTAACCGATGCCTCACCGTCGTCCCGGTTCCCACCCCTGCTCAGACCTGTCACAGTGTGGGTAGTCAGTGACTGATAATGTAGATGTAAACAAGTAAATGCAACAAATTGGAAAGACAAACCGAAAACACCGGAGCATTCACTTCCCCCTCATGAACCGCTAAATCCCTGTCACAATCACGCTAGGCCCCTACCCCAGATAGAAAACATACTGGGCCCCTACCCCAAATTTAAAACAAGTTGGGCCCCAACCCCAGATACCGTGCTCAATTCTTGGTGCCTCCAACCCCTCTACTGCCCAAGTAGCAGTCGCCTCCCCTTGAGGGGTCCCCAACTAACCTCTCCTTGTGGGGTACACGGGTAATCTTACCCTCTTTCCGGAAACATACACCCTGTGCGGTGGCCAGACCGTCGTTGTGCGTGTAAGCAATACGAGCATAAAAACAATACTGCGACCTCAGCCGCCTCAGTTAGAATGTAAAACAGTACAGCGACATCAGCCGCCTAAGTTAGAATATAAAACGGGATTCACATGCAATGGGGTTAGACAATTTACTAAACATCTAATTTTATTTTACAAAACACGGGAACGACTATACACCGTAAATACCGAAAAGGGGTACCACCTCGAATATGCTGACCGGAACACCTGAGACCGAAACAACGCTCACAATCGGCACTCGGACCTAAAAATAGTCCCCAAAGGAACCACGGTCAGATCGGAACATAAATCTGTAAATAAACGGAGTCCAAAACCCAAAAACACTAACGACGACTCCGCACGGCGGTGGCGACGACGCGCGTCGGAAGACGCGGCCACCACCGCGTCAATGCATGCCATACGGCCGCGCGGGCACCGGCCCTGCGCGGCACCGCTTGCGGCTCGGCCGCACGGGCACCAGCCCCGCGCGGTGCTGCATGCGACACGGCCGTGCGGGTACCATCCCTGCGCGGTTCCACCAGCGGCGCGGCCGCGCGGGCACTAGCCCTTCGCGGCGTGGCCTGCAGCGCGGCGCGGCCTGCAGCGCGGCGCGGCACCAACCCCGCGCGGCGCTGCGGTCGCCCGGCCGCCCGGCCGCTGTAGCGCGGCACGGCACCAGCCCCGCGCGGCGCTGCGGGCAGCCCGACCGCGCGGGCCTTGTCCCGTGCGGCGCCTGCCGTGGCGCGGCGGCAGCCCCGGGACGGCGGCGACGGCGGCGGTTAACTCAAAAGAAAACGGAATAAAACCCTAATAGGACGACAACAAAACCCCGAAACGAAATCCGAAAAGAGTATTGCTTACCGCGATTCGTCGGAGAAGGCGATCCGTTCACGCCCCCGGCTTCGGCACGTTCGTCGGGGATGATCGGGTGCTTCCGCTTTCTCCTTCGTTCCTCCCTTTTCTCTTCCGGTTAGGGTTTCGTTTTTTCTCTTTTCTTTCTTTTATCTCCGGCTAGGGTTTCTTTTTTTTTGGAATAATGATTTCTCTTTTCTTGGTACGTACCGTAGAAATCCACATCGGGTATTTAATATTAACTCAATTATTTAATTATTCCTTAGAGATAATTCTTTATCTCCTCAAAAAGCGTGCACGATCTCTTGCACGGATTCCGATGCACACCACGATTACCGCGATCCTAATAACCTCTTTCTGGGGGATCCGTAAGTCGGAATTCGGATCCGGTCGCACCGCCATTCACTGTTTTCTGAGCTCTATCACAGAAAAATACCCGTACTTCGAGAATATCAACTTAAGAAAATCCATAACTCAGTTTCCTCTGACTTATACTTTATTAGCAGGAGGGTAAAACGTTACATGAAAAGTTGTGATGTTACACGCACACCGGCGGTCTGGCCACCGCACAGGGTGTATTTTTCCGGAAAGATGGTACGTTTACCCGTGTACCCCACAAGGAGTCGTAGTGGGGACCCCTCGCGGGTTACTTAAGGTGCTGCACAAGTACCGTGGAGGGGTTGGTGGCATCAAAGTGCGAGCAAAGTGTACTTTCGCCGGGGGTCTTTAGACCTCCCGGCACATGTTTCGTTTTGATTAAACAGGGGATATGGTGATTCATTAGGGGAAAGTGGAATGCTCTGGTGTATCGGTTTGTTTACTACAGTTTTTATAGCATTACCTGTTTTCATCTACTTTATTTGTCACTAACTCCCCACACTGTGACAGGTCCGAACAGGGGTGGGAACCGGGACGATGGTGAGACTGCGTTTAGAGGACCTTAGCCGCTTGAGGCAATCATACGTCTTATTTACTTTCGGTTATCTCTTTTACTTTTGGTTAGTAGGCTAGTGATTATTTGTTGGTGGAACAATTGTGGATGTTGGGTTGAGATCCTAACTTAGTGGTGACATCTTTTATTGCGTTTATCTTGTACTTGTATGCAGCATGTTTTCGAAGAGCAAAATGATTTCGAAAATGTTTTCAAACTAAGTGTCGTGTGGGCACTGCTTTTCAAACCCGTGGATTTATCCTTTCAAGTTATGTTGCCGCCTAAAAGAGATTTGCGAAAACGTTTCTAAAACCGAGTGTCGTGTGGACACTCTTTTCCAAACCTGTGGATTTATCCTTTCTCTCTTGTTTGTGGTTGTGATTAATCGTGATCTCTTCTTTTGGTATCATCGTAACTGCATGGTTAAAGTATGTGTTGTAATTGAAACGTCGTACATATACAAAGGAGACTCCGTCCGTTTGTGGAGTGAATTTGTATATGTGGCGGGTCTGGCGCGCACGGGTGGCGAGGTTAATTTTTTAAAAAAAGATACACGTTTTTCCGCTCATTTAGAACCTCCAGGGCGTGTCAACTATCATATTAGAACATGACTTAGGAGAAACCATGATTGTGGACATGTGGGGTGTTGCGGCAACCTTGGATATTAGGCGGTTGACCGGATGTCGGTGGTTGTACCTAATTGTGGACTTGTGGGGTATTGCGGCGACCACGGACATTGGGCGGTTGACCGGATGTTTACTTTTGCATCAGATTTGGGGGATCGGTGTTTCATTAGTGGAGGGATTTGTTCCACTTGAGCATAGTCGTGATCCAGTCCTGCTTTATTATGATACTTGTGACATGGTTACTTTACTCGTGTGGGTAGCTCCCCTCGAGTGCCACTCCGGAGCGTGCGGGGTTCCAGATAGGTGCCGGACAGTTATTGAGTTCTTGCTATCACTTCGGTGCGAATTTACTTGCCCGATGATGATGGCGGCAGCAAGCGGTACCGGTTTTTACTGGTGGATAGATTGGGATTATTTGGACAGATACTATTTTCTGATGCATACATACAGTCATTCCTTTCAGTACTGCATTTAGAGGCATAGTTTTCCTATTTCAGCAGCTTATTTACCTTACCACTCTTTCTTTTTCCTTGCCTCTGGTAGACTTAGTGGGTACGTCGGAGTTTGAGGCTTTACCCACAGGGGGAGGCTACTGGTTTACTAGTGGTTCTCACCCCCATTGTTGTTTTTCCTCTTTTCTGCCCTTTGTTTTGCAGAGTCTTCTGCGGGAGTTGCTGATCTTTCGGTCGTTGTTCGAGGCGAGGGAGTCACGAGCTAGATCCTTACCCGCCCGAGGAGTGTAGCTGTATCCCCTGGTTGAAGATTTCTAGTACTGTCGGCTGGATTATTACGGTTTACTTTGAGAGAGATCTGCTATACTTTGAGAGACTGATGTACTATAGTTTTAGTTTATTTCCCTTTTGAGTTCAGGGATGCTGTATTGAGGATATTGTATGATGATTATTTATATTTGAGGAGATGGATAATGTACTTTATTTCCGGATGTATAGTGATTGGATTTTATTTTTACAGCACTTTATTTGCATAGCTATAGTACTATCTTTTGCAGGTTAGACGCTACGCCTATGCGGGATTTCCCGTATGGGTGGCGGATCTGTTGGTGAGCCCGGGTCGCAGTTCGACCCCGGGGCGTGACAGGGTTCAACCACTGAGAAAGAATGTCCTACACCGCTTGGTCCAATGGAAGCAATATAATAGATGACAATATAATATTGAAAGCTATAAATTTCTATCTAGTATACTCATGTATAACTTACCATTTGCCATGACACGACACTATGTCACTACCAAGGTACCATACTAGCCAAACTTCCCACTTGACCATAATATTTATATTTTTTATTGTGCTTTAATTCAAGTTGCTTAACCCTTAAAAATCTCACCCAACGGGCCCAAGCTCGGCAGTCATTCTACCATAAGACGAGATAATCCAAGGTTGCCGATAGCACCCGCAAGTGCTACCCCGCCCAACGGGGAACTAGGTCATACGAGTCACTGCCCGGAAGATGATCCTTGTTCTTACTCTCCGACACAAGTTCTACCCCCGAAGGTGCGATTATCCATTTTCTTTTCATTCATTTAAGCTTTTAGCTCTTTACTTTTGCCTTTACTTTGCCATTCACTTTTCACTTTTACCTCGAATGAGTTTAAAGCACTTAGGAACTCATTCACTTAAGACTTTAGCTTCTTCTGCTCTTTAAGCTTTTTCCTTTCCACTTTACACTTTATTTTATTTAATCACCCCCCCTGAAGGAGTACCACATCTGATTCCCCTTGGAAGGGTCTCAAAGCCAGAGGAGTCGTTCGTACATTTCCTTTAGTTCTTTTATCATTTTAAGCTTTCTTTTATTCATTTTTCCTTAACCCTAGGTCCATACCTCAAGGGTAGCCAAAAAGTCCCTTGGACTTTATTTATACTTTTCTCTTTCATTCATTAACTCATGTTAAAGTTAAAGTGAGTGTTCATTTTGCCCAAACTCCCTATGACCAACTGTAGGGATTTCACTTGCTTTACTCTTTTAACCTCAACCATTACTTCTCAATCCTTAAAGTTTTGACCCTAAGTTAAAACTCTATCTCATAACCTTAGTTTTAACACTTTATACATATGCCACAAGTGAGATCCTAAGGTTAATGCCACTCATTATAATTTTACACTAGGTTTTCTCCTAGGTCATCATGCCTATTGTTCCATAAAGACCATTAACATTAAGCTCTTAGCATTTGACAACATACAATAATCCTCATTCTCTTAACATACATTAGGTCATTCACACATTCTTATCTCAAGGTCCCATTACTATACATGAAACCTAATGATCTATTAACATGCTTCTAATTATAAAAAGTAAAGGAAAAGGGGAGAGGTCACCCATTTTCGAATAGAATCCCCCAACTCTTGTGATTTAGAAAGAAGGAAATGGGTTGCTCTCTTGTAGGTCCACAAGGAATCCCTAAAAATGAAATGAAACCTTAAAGGAATCATTCACATGATCTCTTAATGTCACGCCCCGGGTGTAAACCAGAACCCGGGCCCGTCTACAGATCCGCCGTGCACACGGTATTTCCCGCGTACATGAAGCGTCGGTAACCTGCTCAGATATAAGAGATATAATAAAATAGCATAAAAAAAGAGCTGAACTAAAACTACTACATCTCAGACAAAAGCTGAAAATAAAATAAAGTACAACAGTAAAATATACAACTGTAGAAATAGTACATAAGTCTCTCCCAGCTCACCAAAAATATACAACAAGCTGGCTAAAGACAGACCCAAAAATAAAAGTACAAGTACTACTGTCTGAGAATATAGGGGTACATCAACAGTTCAACTAGCTCAATGTCGGGTAGACGATCTATCTAGTCAGCTATCCTCTTACCTCGATTCGCCGCTGATGGCCTAGCAGCTCCCGCAGACGACTCTACAAAACAAAGGGGGAAGAAAAGACAACAACAATGGGGATGAGAACTACTATAAAACCAGTAGCCTCCCCCCTAGTGGATTAAGCCTCAAACTCTGACGTGCCCACTAGATCTACCAGAGGCAAAAGGGAAAGAAAATGGGGTAAGCTATGAACAAAACTGCTGATAAAAGATACTACCCCTACTATGCCTCTAAATGCAGTGCTAGAGAGAATAGCTAAATGTATGCATCAGTAATGTGTCTGCCTAAATAAACCCAATCAATGGACCAGTAAAAACCGATACTGCCTGCTCTACTGTCGAACTCAGTAGCGGGATCGGCACACATGGCTCGCATCCCAAAATAACTAACAGACCGACACACATGGCTCGGCCATAAGCCTACCTCCGGAGTGGCACTCGAGAGGAGCGACCTACACGAGTAAAGTGTCTCTGTCACAAGTATCACGATATAGCAGGACTGGATAAAGACTATGATCAAAGTGCGAAAATCCATCCCCTAAAGAAACCCAATCCCCAATCTGATGCACAAGTAAAACATTCGGTCGACCGCCCAATGTCCGCGGTCGCCGCAATACCCCACAAATCTCCAATCTCGTACAACCTGTCACGCCCCGGGGGTTTCATTAAGCGGAAGACGACCAACGAAAAGATTGAATTTGCGTATATTTTTTTTTGAAAGTCCTTTCTCCCCGGTGCGTGCCCAGACCCGCCGCATACACAGATTCACCCCACAAACGGGCAGAGTCTCCTCTGTATATGCACGACGTCGCGGCTAATACAAACATTCAATCACATGTAGTGATCCGGCCTTTCGGGGGTATTTTTGACTTAGGTATAGTCATTTAAGCCTTCAAGTGAAATAAAATTATTCAATTCTTGAAGTTGGCCATTGTGAGATGCTAGTATTTTTCTGCGATAGAGCGCAGAAAAAGAAAGCCGACGGCGCGATCGGATCTGAAATCCGATATCGGGAACCCCCTGAACGGGACCCAAAGTGATATGGTAATTAGTCGTGCATCGGAATCCGTGCTAAATATCTTGCACCCGTTAGAGATAAGGTGGTTTATCTCGTGGGGGATAATTAATTAGTTAATTAATTATCCCAGACGAAAAATTAATTAATTCTCTTACGTACGAATTGAAGAGGAATTAATTAAAGGTAAAGTACGACTATATAAGGGATCGTGAGAATCGGAAAGGAAAAGAAAAGAAAATAAAAACCCTAATCGGAGAGAAGGGAAAAAAAAAAAGAAAAGACGGAACCCTAGCCGGAAGAAAGGGAAAGGAGAAAGAGAAGGAGCCCGATCTTCCCGGACACCGAACCGAAGGCAAGAACGCGACCGGACAACCTTCCCGTCGATCTTCGGTTAGTAAAATAATTTATTTAAATTATTTGGGAGTTTTCCGTCATCTCTTTCGTTGAGTTCTTGGTGGTCTTTAATCGAGTTCTTGTTGTCGGACCTCCGACCGACGTTTTGGTTGTTCGTCGATCGTTGGTTTAGTCGTTAGAATTATCGTGTTTTTATTCGGAGATTTTTGGGATGTTTCGTTGAAACATAGTGGGTTAACGGGAGGCCGCCGCCGCCGTTTTTAAACGGGAGGCCGCCGCCGCCGTTACCATGGTCGCGGGGTCTTCGCCGGAGTCGCACGGGAGCGAAAACGGAGAAGAAACCGCGAAACGGGAGCGCAAACGGAGAAGAAATCGCGAAACGGGAAGTTACTGTGCTTTTCCGTACAGCGCGGTCCACGGGTCCAGGCGTGCACCCGGTGCACGCCTGCAACATCGAAGGCCAAGAACCGGCGCACAAATCCGTGCGCCGGCCCGGCCCGTCCAGCACGGTGCACGCGCTGGGCGTGCACCCGGTGCGCGACGCCGCGGCCGAATGCGTGAACCCGGCGCGCGCCAGCACCGTGCGCGGCCCGGCCCGTCCCGCCTGGTGCACGCTCCTGTGTGCACTCGGCGCATGCCGCCGCCGCCTGATGCCGTAAACCCGGTCCACGGTTGCTCCTGTGCACCACCCGACAGCCCAAAGATCGGTAGCTCCGTTTTTGTCCGTTTTTCCACCGTTTTGAACGCCGTTTTCGCCGTTGGGATCGTTATTTCCGTGGCTTTCTTGGCATGGCCACCTGGGACCTTCTTGGTCATTATTTTATTAGGTCGGGTGCTAATTTCACCGACGCTCCGTGCCTCGACGAAATCGTCGGGGGCGTGCCATCGGGTCTCTTTTCTCATCATTTCCGCCGTCGGGGCCTTCTTGGTCTAACCAGGGACGTCCCGAGTGGGCTACCGATGGAGGATTGAGTTTTGTTGGACTTTCCCGTCGAAAAGAGTAAAGTGGGTCTTGTGTTTTCAGATGTTAGTACACGCTTTTGACTATAGTTATCCGTGCGGACTTTCTTTAGGTCCAGACGCGCAGCGGGGGTGCGCGAAAGATTCGGGTGTTCCGATCTCTCTCCAAATAGGTGGGTACGGTTGCTGTAAATACAGCCAGTGCAGTAAGTGCATCTATCGTCATTAAAGTGCTCTCAATTTATCTAACAAAGTAGATGGACAGTTTAACCTTTCGCATAATCGTGTTTTTATCTAACAATTGAAGCGGCTGCGGTCGCATTGTTCATGACACGCCGATCTCGGCAAATCTGTTTTGGGATGCTGCACGTACACAGGCGGATTGGCCTCCGCATGGGTGTACTTTTCCGGAAGAGTGGTCTTGTATGACCCGTGTTCCTCACAAAAGTGTGGGTGCCGTGAGGACCCCTTCGCGCCCGCTGGGAATAGCACACCAGCACCGTGGAAGGGGTAAATGCATCAAAGTAGGTACTTGTGCACGAGGGGAGACTTTAGTCTCTCCGACAGATAATCTGGGGTTGGTGCCCAATTTAATTGATAATTCTGGGGTTGGTGCCCAGCTTAACATGTGCAGGGTTGTAGCGAAATGGTTTTGGTGTTTCCGGTTTGCTCCTTATTCCTTATTGTTATTAGACATCTACTTTGTTTGTCACTGACATTACCCACTCCGTGACAGGCGCTACAAGAGGCGTTAGCCGGGAGTTTGTCGAGACTGCGTCGCGAGGGCCGTAGTCAGCACACTTGGTTATTATCATTATCTCATTTCTTTTACGCATTTAGTTAATTTGCTTGTGGGTAGTAATAATCGTGGACATGTATTATTTAGCAATGTGGATGAGTTGTACGTTTATAGTTTGGTTCTTTTGGTGATGTTTTTGTATGCGGCATGTTTTCATGATAAACCAAATGACTTCGAAAAGGTTTTCTCAAAACGTAGTGTCGTGTGGGCACGGGTTTTGCAACTGCTGGTTTTATCCTTTCTAAAACATTGATGCCGCTTTATTATTCCGCTTGGTGTTGAATGTCTATTGTATGGTTGATGGTTGGTGTTTGATGTATGTTGTTGTAAGTGAGACGCCGTGCATATACAAAGGAGACTCTGTCCGCGGACAGGGAGAATTTGTGTATGTGGCGGTCTGGCACGCACCGGGGATGAGGTTTAAATTACCTGGTTAAAAGAAAAAAAAATACACACGATTTTCCGCTTAAATAGACTCAAAAACCCCCGGGGGCGTGACAGATTAAATGGTATCAGAGAAAACAACCATAACCATAGTAGACGTGATCCGCATCCACAGTGCAGGGTACCACAAGCAAATTAGACTTGAGATAACCAAGGTATAAGTGCGTAGTACGTGAGAGTACGGGAAAAAGGGGACGTAATGTAGGCGTAATCATAAGACAGGGTATTAGGGTTATAACCTTAGGGTTAACGTGGTTTCTTTGTATTACAGCGGACAACGGCCAGGATCCAGCCACCGAGTGCTAACCATTCTCAAATGGACAGGATGGATTCCATAGCTGCAGCCAACCGCATACTCCGCAACCAGCTACGCGACATAGCGGGGCAAATGCTAACTCTCACAGAGCGCCTAGGCATACTGACTCAGGATTTTGAGGGTGTCGACCGCATCCGGCAAGACGCCAGGAACGGCACCTATCGGGGAATGCCGCCGACAGGATTCCCTACTTTTAATGAAGCAGTTATATTGGCCCAGCGGGCAGAGCAAGAACTGGCCGAGGCACGCGCTCGGCAGTGTTATCCCTATCCCAGACCGGCAGAGAACCCCTTCCAGCAGGGCCCGGCACTCAAACGTCCGAGGACGGAGGGAACCTTTGGAAAGGTAAGGAGAGGAGGATCCACACCGCAGGGGAAACCGTGTCCCATATGTAGCGGGGCGCATCAGGTGACTGACTGTCCATGGAGTCACGACCACTGCTACCGGTGTGGCAAGCCAGGACACGCACGCTTCGAGTGCCCACGGAAACCGGGCACCACCAGGCCTCCGGCACCGCGACCGGAGAGGACGGGGAAGACTGCTGCACCCGTTCCACGAGGGGGCCCCGCCCCGGAGGGCCAAGGAGGAAGACGACCGGAGAAAGCGCGGGAGGACGAACCGACACCAGCGAGGGACGCAAAACCACCTCAGGGACCGTGCGTAATCTGCGAGGGTGCTCACCCGGTGGCAGAATGTACGTGGAGGTACCATTACTGCAATCAGTGCGGCTTACCGGACCACTCCCGTGCATTCTGCCCTCAGAGGCCCACTTCCGCCGCCGCCGCGCCACCACAGCAGAAAGGACCAGAGGGTGCTGCGGCCCCCGTTCAGCCAAGGGATTCGCCTGACGACCAGCAATCTGCAGACTCCTCAGACGACAAGTCCCTTCCCCAGCACGCCGTACGACGCTGGCCCAAGGGCTGTGGACGGACTCCCCGGGATACTGCAGTGGAGGACGCTACGTCCCAGACCTAGTAACGGCAGGTAAACTTTTGGTTCCACTTCTCCCTCTTAGATTAGGAGCACCGGTCACACCTTAACCTGCTACCCCTGTTAGACTCTCTCTCTCGCTCCCTCTCTCTAGAATCCTTAAGTATTAGGCGAAGCCTCCCCCGGCCGATGCGCGCGGGCGAGCTTCGAAGCATAGGAGAACCTTGTGTACTCGGGGCCCGTTAAGGGCCATGCAAGGAATAAATAGGCTCCACCCTATGCCTTGCAGCCGAGAACCCAATGAGGCCGATAGGTAGTTCAGGGCCGCTCCCCAGATAGGGATCAGCGGTCCCGTGGTAAGGGAATCTCCGGACGTGTTCCCGGCAGAGCTCCCCGGAGCGCCGCCGGAACGAGAAGTCGACTTCCCTATTGAACTACTTCCCGGCACACCGTACAGGATGGCCTTCGCGGAGTTGAAGGAACTCAAGGCACAGTTGGAGGATCTTTTGGATAAGGGCTTCATCAGACCTAGCGCGTCGCCCTGGGGCGCGCCCGTCCTGTTTGTGAGAAAGAAGGACGGAAGTCTCCGGTTGTGTAACGACTACCGGGAGATAAATAAGGTCACCGTTAAGAACAAGTACCCCCCTGCCAAGGATCGACGACCTCTTCGACCAACTACAGGGGGCGACGGTGTTTTCAAAGATTGACCTGCAGTCGGGCTATCATCAGGTCCAAGTAAAGGGGGAGGACATCCCCAAAACGGCTTTTCGGACTCGCTACGGTCATTACGAATTTACTGTAATGCCGTTCGGGCTCACGAATGCCCCGGCAGTGTTCATGGACATGATGAACAGGGTGTTCAAACCCTTTCTGGATTTATTCGTGGTGGTCTTCATCGACGATATCCTCATCTATTCCCGTACAGATGAGGAACATGAAGAACATCTGCGCACCGTCCTCCAGACCCTACGGGAACAGAAACTCTACGCCAAACTCAAAAAGTGTGAGTTTTGGCTCCGAGAGGTTGGCTTCTTGGGACATGTAATCTCGGCGGCTGGGGTCGCAGTCGACCCGAAGAAGATAGATTCGGTGACGGACTGGACCCAACCGACGACGGTAACGGAGATTCGAAGCTTCCTAGGGTTAGCCGGGTACTACCGGCGCTTCGTGAAGGATTTCTCCAGGATAGCCGCCCCCTTAAACCGCTTGACTAAAAAGGGGGAAAAGTTCATCTGGACGGGCAAATGTCAGAGGAGCTTCGAGGAGCTCAAGGATAGATTGACGCGAGCTCCGATCCTCGCCCTGCCGGAACCAGGGGAGGATTATGAAGTGTATTGCGATGCGTCGCGAAACGGACTGGGTGGAGTGCTCATGCAACGGGGGAAGGTTATAGCCTATGCGTCAAGGCAGCTCAAAGAATACGAGCGAAACTACCCCGTGCACGATTTGGAACTCGCAGCGGTTGTGTTCGTCCTCAAGCTTTGGAGACACCTACCTGTACGGGGCACACTGCAATGTGTACTCGGATCATAAAGTCTTAAGTATCTTTTCACCCAAAAGGAGTTAAATTTGCGACAAAGACGATGGCTCGAGCTATTGAAGGATTACGATTTAACGATCCACTACCACCCGGGAAAGGCAAATGTGGTGGCCGACACCCTGAGCCGTAAGGGGCAGGCCGAGAAAGCTGGGGTAGGTGCCATCACCCAACAAGATAGTCTGATTGCGGAATTTTCGCAACTAAGACTAGAGGTAGTGCCGGCGGGTACAGTCGAACGACTTCTGACACTGTGGTCAGACCTACCCTGCTTGACAGAATTCTCGAGGGGCAGTCAACTGATGACCAACTCCAGCTGGTGCGAAGTAGAGTGACTGCCGACCAAGGAGGAGACTTCGCAGTAAACTCCGATGGCACGATACGATTTCGGGGACGAATCTGCGTGCCGGATCTATCGGAACGCAAAGAGGAAATCCTGCGGGAGGCGCAACCGCTCCATATACAGCGCATCCCGGGGAACGAAGATGTACAAGGACGTCAATCAGACCTTCTGGTGGCCCAAATGAAGGGAGACGGGACTCGGTTTGTGGCACACTGCCTGGTTGTGCCAACGAGTGAAGGCCGAAGCACCAGCGTCCAGCAGGAAAATTGCAACCCTTACCGGTACCCGTGTGGAAGTGGGACATGATTACCATGGGATTTTGTGACGGGTTCCGAGATCGTCACAGGGGACACGATGCCAATATGGGTGATCGTGGGACGTCTGACGAAATCGGCCCACTTTCTGCCCATACCACACGACGGGTGGCGCGGGAAACGACTTGGCGCAAACCTACATCAACGAGATAGTAAGGTTGCATGGGGGTGCCGACGTCAATCACGTCGGACAGGGACACATACGATTTGTGTCAACCTTTTGGCAGAGCCTGCAGCGAGCAATGCTGGAACCAAGTTGCACTTCAGTACGGCTTTTCACCCGCAGACCGACGGACAATCAGAGCGGGTGATACAAATTGTGGAGGACATGCTTCGGGCATTGCGTTTAGACCTGAGCGAAAGGATGGGCACAGGTGTTTGCCCCTAGTGGAATTTGCCTATAATAACAGTTACCCAGGCCAACATTCAGATGGCACCAAACGAGGCCCTGTACGGGCGCCGCTGTCGGTCTCCAATATGCTGTGGACGACCTGGGTGAGCGTAAGATTCTAGGGCCAGATTTGGTGGAGGAGACCGAAGCAAAGGTGCGGTTTGATTAGACAAAGACTACAGACCGCCCAGAGCAGACAGAAAAGCTACGCGGACAACAGACGCAGAGACTTAGAGTTCAGGGTGGGTGAACAGGATGCTCCGAGTTTCGCCCTCAAGGGGAACCGACGCTTCGGCATAAAAGGAAAGTTAAGCCGAGGTACGTAGGACCGTTCGAGATCCTAGAACGCATAGGACCGGTGGCGTACCGATTAGCTCTGCCGCCGAATCTCGAACGAGTCCATAACGTATTCCATGTCTCAATGCTCCGGAGTACTAGCTGATCCTCTCATGCCTTGGATGCCTCCACCATCGAGTTGCGAGAGGATTTAAGCGTCGAGGAGACGCCGGTGCGGATTTTGGCAAGAGAGGACAAGAAGTGCGCAATCGGAACTATCCCCTATGTGAAGGTCCAGTGGAGCAACCACGAAGAGCGCGAGGCGACGTGGGAACTGGAATCGAAGATGAGGGAATGTTTTCCGAATTGATTTAGTGGGGTTTGTACTTAAGTTTCGGGACGAAACTTTTTATAAGTGTGAGTGGTGTAGTGATCCGGCCTTTCGGGGGTATTTGGATAGGTTAGTCATTTAAGCCTTAAGTGAAATAAAATTATTCAATTTCTTGAAGTTGGCCATTGTGAGATGCTAGTATTTTCTGCGATAGAGCGCGGAAAAAAAGAAAGCCCGACGGCGCGATCGGATCTGAAATCGATATCGGGAACCCCCTGAACGGGATTCAAAGTGATACGGTAATTAGTCGTGCATCGGAATCCGTGCTAAATATCTTGCACCCGTTAGAGATAAGGTGGTTTCTCGTGGGGGATAATTAATTAGTTAATTAATATCCCAGACGGAAAATTATTAATTCTCTTACGTACGAATTAAAGAGGAATTAATTAAAGGTAAAGTACGACTATATAAGGGATCCTGACTATCGGAAAGGAAAAGAAAAGAAAATAAAAACCTAATCGGAGAGAAGGGAAAAAAAGAAGAAAAGACGGAACCCTAGCCGGAAGAAAGGGAACGAGGAGAAAGAGAAGAGCCCGATCTTCCAGGGACACCGAACCGAAGGCAAGAACGCGACCGGACAACCTTCCCGTCGATCTTCGGTTAGTAAAATAATTATTTAAATTATTTGGGAGTTTTTCGTCATCTCTTTCGTTGAGTTCTTGGTGGTCTTTATCGAGTTCTTGTTATCGGACCCTCGACCGACGTTTTGGTTGTTCGTCGATCGTTGGTTTAGTCGTTAGAATTATGGTTTTTATTCGGAATTTTTGGGATGTTCGTTGAAACTAGTGGGTTAACGGGAGGCCGCCGCCGCCGTTCTTAAACGGGAGGGCCGCCGCCGATTACCATGGTCGCGGGGTCTTCGCCGGAGTCGCACGGGAGAGCGGAAAACGGAGGAAGAAAACCGCCAACACGGGGGGACGCGCAAACGGAAGAAGAAAATCGCGAACGAAAAGGGAAGTTAAGGCTTTTCCATACACGCGGTCCACGGGTCCAGGCGTGCACCCGGTGCACGATGAAATTGAAGGCCAAGAACCGGCGCACAAATAGTGCCCGGCCCGGCCCGTTCCAGCACGGTGCAGCGCTGGGC
>CM055074.1:14595343-14701472 GCA_029204045.2 Tillandsia leiboldiana
TCGGCAAATCTGTTTGGATGCTGCACGTACACAGGCGGAATTGGCTCGAATGGTGTGTACTTTTCGGAAGACCGTGGTCTTGTATGACCGTGTTCTCACAAAAGTGTGCGGTGCCGTGAGGACACCTTCGCGCCAGCTGGGAATAGCACACCAGCACCGTGGAAGGGGTAAATGCTCATAAGTAGGTACTTGTGCACGAGGGGAGACCTTTGTCTCTCCGACAGATAATCTGGGGTTTGTGCCCAATTTAATTGATAATTCTGGGGTTGGTGCACAGCTTAACATGTGAGGGGTGTAGCGAAATGGTTTTGGTGTTTCGGTTTGCTCCTATTCATTAGTTTATTAGAATCTACTTTGTTTGTCACTGACATTCCCACGCCGTGAGGCGCTACAAGAGGCGTTAGCCGGGAGTTTGTCGAGACTGCGTCGCGAGGGCCGTAGGGTCAGCAATTGGTATTATCTTATCTCATTTTCTTTTACGCATTTAGTTAATTCGCTTGTGGGTAGTAATAGTCGTGGACATGTATTATTTAGCCCATTGGATGAGTTGTACGTTTATAGTTGGTTCTTTTGGTGATTTTTTGTATGCGGCATGTTTTCATGATAAACCAAAGACTTCGCAAAGGTTTTCTCAAAACGTAGTGTCGTGTGGGCACGGGTTTTGCAACTGTGGGTTTATCCTTTCTAAAACATTGATGCGCTTTATTATTCCGCTTGGTGTTGAATGTCTATTGTGGTTGATGGTTGGGTTTGCTGTATGTGTTGTAAGTGATACGCCGTGCATATACAAAGGGAGACTCTGTCGCGGACAGGAGAATTGTGTATGTGCGGTCTGGCACGCACCGGGGATGAGGTTTAAATTACCTGTTAAAAGAAAAAAAAAATACACACGATTTTCCGCTTGAAATAGACTCAAAAACCCCGGGGGCGTGACAGATTAAATGGTATCAGAGAGAAACCAACCATAACCATAGTAGACTGATCCGAATCCACAGTGCAGGGTACACAAGCAATTAGACTTGAGATAACCAAGGTATAAGTGCGTTAGTACGGTGAGAGTACGGGAAACAGGGGACGTAATGTAGGCGTAATCATAAGACAGGGTATTAGGGTTATAACCTTAGGGTTAACGTGGGTTTCTTGTATTACATCGGGACAACGGCCAGGATCCAGCCACCGAGTGCTAACCATTCTCAAATGGACAGGATGGATTCCATAGCTGCAGCCAACCGCATACTCCGCAACCAGCTACGCGACATAGCGGGGCAAATGCTAACTCTCACAGAGCGCCTAGGCATACTGACTCAGGATTTTGAGGGTGTCGACCGCATCCGGCAAGACGCCAGGAACGGCACCTATCGGGGAATGCCGCCGACAGGATTCCCTACTTTTAATGAAGCAGTTATATTGGCCCAGCGGGCAGAGCAAGAACTGGCCGAGGCACGCGCTCGGCAGTGTTATCCCTATCCCAGACCGGCAGAGAACCCCTTCCAGCAGGGCCCGGCACTCAAACGTCCGAGGACGGAGGGAACCTTTGGAAAGGTAAGGAGAGGAGGATCCACACCGCAGGGGAAACCGTGTCCCATATGTAGCGGGGCGCATCAGGTGACTGACTGTCCATGGAGTCACGACCACTGCTACCGGTGTGGCAAGCCAGGACACGCACGCTTCGAGTGCCCACGGAAACCGGGCACCACCAGGCCTCCGGCACCGCGACCGGAGAGGACGGGGAAGACTGCTGCACCCGTTCCACGAGGGGGCCCCGCCCCGGAGGGCCAAGGAGGAAGACGACCGGAGAAAGCGCGGGAGGACGAACCGACACCAGCGAGGGACGCAAAACCACCTCAGGGACCGTGCGTAATCTGCGAGGGTGCTCACCCGGTGGCAGAATGTACGTGGAGGTACCATTTACTGCAATCAGTGCGGCTTACCGGACCACTCCCGTGCATTCTGCCCTCAGAGGCCCACTTCCGCCGCCGCCGCGCCACCACAGCAGAAAGGACCAGAGGGTGCTGCGGCCCCCGTTCAGCCAAGGGATTCGCCTGACGACCAGCAATCTGCAGACTCCTCAGACGACAAGTCCCTTCCCCAGCACGCCGTACGACGCTGGCCCAAGGGCTGTGGACGGACTCCCCGGGATACTGCAGTGGAGGACGCTACGTCCCAGACCTAGTAACGGCAGGTAAACTTTTGGTTCCACTTCTCCCTCTTAGATTAGGAGCACCGGTCACACCTTAACCTGCTACCCCTGTTAGACTCTCTCTCTCGCTCCCTCTCTCTAGAATCCTTAAGTATTAGGCGAAGCCTCCCCCGGCCGATGCGCGCGGGCGAGCTTCGAAGCATAGGAGAACCTTGTGTACTCGGGGCCCGTTAAGGGCCATGCAAGGAATAAATAGGCTCCACCCTATGCCTTGCAGCCGAGAACCCAATGAGGCCGATAGGTAGTTCAGGGCCGCTCCCCAGATAGGGATCAGCGGTCCCGTGGTAAGGGAATCTCCGGACGTGTTCCCGGCAGAGCTCCCCGGAGCGCCGCCGGAACGAGAAGTCGACTTCCCTATTGAACTACTTCCCGGCACACCGTACAGGATGGCCTTCGCGGAGTTGAAGGAACTCAAGGCACAGTTGGAGGATCTTTTGGATAAGGGCTTCATCAGACCTAGCGCGTCGCCCTGGGGCGCGCCCGTCCTGTTTGTGAGAAAGAAGGACGGAAGTCTCCGGTTGTGTAACGACTACCGGGAGATAAATAAGGTCACCGTTAAGAACAAGTACCCCCCTGCCAAGGATCGACGACCTCTTCGACCAACTACAGGGGGCGACGGTGTTTTCAAAGATTGACCTGCAGTCGGGCTATCATCAGGTCCAAGTAAAGGGGGAGGACATCCCCAAAACGGCTTTTCGGACTCGCTACGGTCATTACGAATTTACTGTAATGCCGTTCGGGCTCACGAATGCCCCGGCAGTGTTCATGGACATGATGAACAGGGTGTTCAAACCCTTTCTGGATTTATTCGTGGTGGTCTTCATCGACGATATCCTCATCTATTCCCGTACAGATGAGGAACATGAAGAACATCTGCGCACCGTCCTCCAGACCCTACGGGAACAGAAACTCTACGCCAAACTCAAAAAGTGTGAGTTTTGGCTCCGAGAGGTTGGCTTCTTGGGACATGTAATCTCGGCGGCTGGGGTCGCAGTCGACCCGAAGAAGATAGATTCGGTGACGGACTGGACCCAACCGACGACGGTAACGGAGATTCGAAGCTTCCTAGGGTTAGCCGGGTACTACCGGCGCTTCGTGAAGGATTTCTCCAGGATAGCCGCCCCCTTAAACCGCTTGACTAAAAAGGGGGAAAAGTTCATCTGGACGGGCAAATGTCAGAGGAGCTTCGAGGAGCTCAAGGATAGATTGACGCGAGCTCCGATCCTCGCCCTGCCGGAACCAGGGGAGGATTATGAAGTGTATTGCGATGCGTCGCGAAACGGACTGGGTGGAGTGCTCATGCAACGGGGGAAGGTTATAGCCTATGCGTCAAGGCAGCTCAAAGAATACGAGCGAAACTACCCCGTGCACGATTTGGAACTCGCAGCGGTTGTGTTCGTCCTCAAGCTTTGGAGACACTACCTGTACGGGGCACACTGCAATGTGTACTCGGATCATAAAAGTCTTAAGTATCTTTTCACCCAAAAGGAGTTAAATTTGCGACAAAGACGATGGCTCGAGCTATTGAAGGATTACGATTTAACGATCCACTACCACCCGGGAAAGGCAAATGTGGTGGCCGACACCCTGAGCCGTAAGGGGCAGGCCGAGAAAGCTGGGGTAGGTGCCATCACCCAACAAGATAGTCTGATTGCGGAATTTTCGCAACTAAGACTAGAGGTAGTGCCGGCGGGTACAGTCGAACGACTTCTGACACTGGTGGTCAGACCTACCCTGCTTGACAGAATTCTCGAGGGGCAGTCAACTGATGACCAACTCCAGCTGGTGCGAAGTAGAGTGACTGCCGACCAAGGAGGAGACTTCGCAGTAAACTCCGATGGCACGATACGATTTCGGGGACGAATCTGCGTGCCGGATCTATCGGAACTCAAAGAGGAAATCCTGCGGGAGGCGCATACCGCTCCATATACAGCGCATCCCGGGGGAACGAAGATGTACAAGGACGTCAATCAGACCTTCTGGTGGCCCAAAATGAAGGGAGACGTGACTCGGTTTGTGGCACACTGCCTGGTGTGCCAACGAGTGAAGGCCGAGCACCAGCGTCCAGCAGGAAAATTGCAACCCTTACCGGTACCCGTGTGGAAGTGGGACATGATTACCATGGATTTTGTGACCGGGTTCCCGAGATCGTCACAGGGACACGATGCAATATGGGTGATCGTGGACCGTCTGACGAAATCGGCCCACTTTCTGCCCATACACACGACGTGGGCGCGGGAACGACTGGCGCAAACCTACATCAACGAGATAGTAAGGTTGCATGGGGTGCCGACGTCCATCACGTCGGACAGGGACACACGATTTGTGTCAAACTTTTGGCAGAGCCTGCAGCGAGCAATGGGAACCAAGTTGCACTTCAGTACGGCTTTTCACCCGCAGACCGACGGACAATCAGAGCGGGTGATACAAATTGTGGAGGACATGCTTCGGGCATGCGTTTTAGACCTGAGCGAAGGATGGGCACGGTGTTTGCCCCTAGTGGAATTTGCCTATAATAACAGTTACCAGGCCAACATTCAGATGGCACCAAACGAGGCCCTGTACGGGCGCCGCTGTCGGTCTCCAATATGCTGGGACGACCTGGGTGAGCGTAAGATTCTAGGGCCAGATTTGGTGGAGGAGACCGAAGCAAAGGTGCGGTTGATTAGACAAAGACTACAGACCGCCCAGAGCAGACAGAAAAGCTACGCGGACAACAGACGCAGAGACTTAGAGTTCAGGGTGGGTGAACATGTGATGCTCCGAGTTTCGCCCTCCAAGGGGAACCGACGCTTCGGCATAAAAGGAAAGTTAAGCCCGAGGTACGTAGGACCGTTCGAGATCCTAGAACGCATAGGACCGGTGGCGTACCGATTAGCTCTGCCGCCGAATCTCGAACGAGTCCATAACGTATTCCATGTCTCAATGCTCCGGAGATACCTAGCTGATCCCTCTCATGCCTTGGATGCCTCCACCATCGAGTTGCGAGAGGATTTAAGCGTCGAGGAGACGCCGGTGCGGATTTTGGCGAGAGAGGACAAGAAGTTGCGCAATCGAACTATCCCCTATGTGAAGGTCCAGTGGAGCAACCACGAAGAGCGCGAGGCGACGTGGGAACTGGAATCGAAGATGAGGGAATGTTTCCCCGAATTGATTAGTGGGGTTTGTACTTAAGTTTCGGGATGAAACTTTTTATAAAGTGTGAGTGGTGTAGTGATCCGGCCTTTCGGGGGTATTTTTGACTTAGGTATAGTCATTTAAGCCTTCAAGTGAAATAAAATTATTCAATTCTTGAAGTTGGCCATTGTGAGATGCTAGTATTTTTCTGCGATAGAGCGCGGAAAAAGAAAGCCGACGGCGCGATCGGATCTGAAATCCGATCTCGGGAACCCCCTGAACGGGACCCAAAGTGATATGGTAATTAGTCGTGCATCGGAATCCGTGCTAAATATCTTGCACCCGTCAGAGATAAGGTGGTTTATCTCGTGGGGGATAATTAATTAGTTAATTAATTATCCCAGACGAAAAATTAATTAATTCTCTTACGTACGAATTGAAGAGGAATTAATTAAAGGTAAAGTACGACTATATAAGGGATCCTGAGTATCGGAAAGGAAAAGAAAAGAAAATAAAAACCCTAATCGGAGAGAAGGGAAAAAAAAAAAGAAAAGACGGAACCCTAGCCGGAAGAAAGGGAAACGAGAAAGAGAAGGAGCCCGATCTTCCCGGACACCGAACCGAAGGCAAGAACGCGACCGGACAACCTTCCCGTCGATCTTCGGTTAGTAAAATAATTTATTTAAATTATTTGGGAGTTTTCCGTCATCTCTTTCGTTGAGTTCTTGGTGGTCTTTAATCGAGTTCTTGTTGTCGGACCTCCGACCGACGTTTTGGTTGTTCGTCGATCGTTGGTTTAGTCGTTAGAATTATCGTGTTTTTATTCGGAGATTTTTGGGATGTTTCGTTGAAACATAGTGGGTTAACGGGAGGCCGCCGCCGCCGTTTTTAAACGGGAGGCCGCCGCCGCCATTACCATGGTCGCGGGGTCTTCGCCGGAGTCGCACGGGAGCGAAAACGGAGAAGAAACCGCAAAACGGGAGCGCAAACGGAGAAGAAATCGCGAAACGGGAAGTTACTGTGCTTTTCCATACAGCGCGGTCCACGGGTCCAGGCGTGCACCCGGTGCACGCCTGCAACATTGAAGGCCAAGAACCGGCGCACAAATCCGTGCGCCGGCCCGGCCCGTCCAGCACGGTGCACGCGCTGGGCGTGCACCCGGTGCGCGACGCCGCGGCCGAATGCGTGAACCCGGCGCGCGCCAGCACCGTGCGCGGCCCGGCCCGTCCCGCCTGGTGCACGCTCCTGTGTGCACTCGGCGCATGCCGCCGGCGCCTGATGCTGTAAACCCGGTCCACGGTTGCTCCTGTGCACCACCCGACAGCCCAAAGATCGGTAGCTCCGTTTTTGTCCGTTTTTCCACCGTTTTGAACGCCGTTTTCGCCGTTGGGATCGTTATTTCCGTGGCTTTCTTGGCATGGCCACCTGGGACCTTCTTGGTCATTATTTTATTAGGTCGGGTGCTAATTTCGCCGACGCTCCGCGCCTCGACGAAATCGTCGGGGGCGTGCCGTCGGGTCTCTTTTCTCATCATTTCCGCCGTCGGGGCCTTCTTGGTCTAACCAGGGACGTCCCGAGTGGGCTACCGATGGAGGATTGAGTTTTGTTGGACTTTCCCGTCGAAAAGAGTAAAGTGGGTCTTGTGTTTTCAGATGTTAGTACACGCTTTTGACTATAGTTATCCGTGCGGACTTTCTTTAGGTCCAGACGCGCAGCGGGGGTGCGCGAAAGATTCGGGTGTTCCGATCTCTCTCCAAATAGGTGGGTACGGTTGCTGTAAATACAGCCAGTGCAGTAAGTGCATCTATCGTCATTAAAGTGCTCTCAATTTATCTAACAAAGTAGATGGACAGTTTAACCTTTCGCATAATCGTGTTTTTATCCAACAATTGAAGCGGCTGCGGTCGCATTGTTCATGACATGCCGATCTCGGCAAATCTGTTTTGGGATGCTGCACGTACACAGGCGGATTGGCCTCCGCATGGGTGTACTTTTCCGGAAGAGTGGTCTTGTATGACCCGTGTTCCTCACAAAAGTGTGGGTGCCGTGAGGACCCCTTCGCGCCCGCTGGGAATAGCACACCAGCACCGTGGAAGGGGTAAATGCATCAAAGTAGGTACTTGTGCACGAGGGGAGACTTTAGTCTCTCCGACAGATAATCTGGGGTTGGTGCCCAATTTAATTGATAATTCTGGGGTTGGTGCCCAGCTTAACATGTGCAGGGTTGTAGCGAAATGGTTTTGGTGTTTCCGGTTTGCTCCTTATTCCTTATTGTTATTAGACATCTACTTTGTTTGTCACTGACATTACCCACTCCGTGACAGGCGCTACAAGAGGCGTTAGCCGGGAGTTTGTCGAGACTGCGTCGCGAGGGCCGTAGTCAGGACACTTGGTTATTATTATTATCTCATTTCTTTTACGCATTTAGTTAATTTGCTTGTGGGTAGTAATAATCGTGGACATGTATTATTTAGCACTGTGGATGAGTTGTACGTTTATAGTTTGGTTCTTTTGGTGATGTTTTTGTATGCGGCATGTTTTCATGATAAACCAAATGACTTCGAAAAGGTTTTCTCAAAACGAAGTGTCGTGTGGGCACGGGTTTTGCAACTGCTGGTTTTATCCTTTCTAAAACATTGATGCCGCTTTATTATTCCGCTTGATGTTGAATGTCTATTGTATGGTTGATGGTTGGTGTTTGATGTATGTTGTTGTAAGTGAGACGCCGTGCATATACAAAGGAGACTCTGTCCGCGGATAGGGAGAATTTGTGTATGTGGCGGTCTGGCACGCACCGGGGATGAGGTTTAAATTACCTGGTTAAAAGAAAAAAAAATACACACGATTTTCCGCTTAAATAGACTCAAAAACCCCCGGGGGCGTGACATCACAACAGTTTTATTCAATCACAACAGTTTAACAACATGAGCGTACAAGACTAAATACTTCTCGCGGCCGATCGATTTGAAAGGATAAATCCACAGTTTTGAAAGCGGTGCCCACCCGGCACCCAGATTTCTAAAACAGTTTCGAAAACCATAAATCAACAGAGTTTTTGAAAACGGTGCCCACACGACACCCAGATTTTTAAAACAGTTTTCGCAATGCCTTTTTCTTTCTTTTTCTTTTCTTTTTGTGGTTTGAAAACGGCAAAACAGAAGAAGGAAAATGATCAATCATCCACATAACTAAGAGAATAACATGTCGACATCCACACCGACCCCACGAGGGTATCGAGAACCGCACAGTAGACTACTAATAGGAAATGAAATGCGTAAAAGGAGTAAATACAGTCTAGGGCCTCGAAGGACCCAAAAGTTCCTGCCACGGCCTCACCGTCGCCCTAGCTCTCACCCCTGAAGGAACCTGTCACGGAGTGGGAAGTCAGCGACACTAGATATAAAAAGGAATGCAGGGAAAATGTAAGTAAAACAGACCGTAAGAACTATCCGGAGCAACCGCCCTCCCAAAAGGGCAAACCACGACCCCCTGCATAACCTAATCTGGGCACCTGCCCCGGCAACCCAACCGAGTACCTACCTCGGTAAACCACGCCGACCACCTACCTCGACGGGTCGCACCGCTCACACCTTGGCGCCTCAAAACCCCCCACCTACGGGGGCCCCGACTACGTCACCTCGTGGGTTTACACGGGTCATAGACCACTTTTTCGGAAAATCGCACCCTTTGCGGTGGCCAAACCGCGGGTGCGCGTGCTGCAGCCTCGAGCATAGTAACCAAGTACACAAGATAGAACCCGATAGTAACAAGCATAGAGATTACCAAATATTAGCACAGTTAGACGAGTAATTAAAAGTGTTTACAGTTTTCGAAAAGCCCCACACTAAGTCTCATAATGAAAACCCACCTCGAAGTCAGTCGAACGAACCACCTGTATGTAGGCCGATCACGAGCTCTCGCTAGGCTACTGGGAGACTGGTGCTGAACTGCTGGGCCCTGAACAGAAACTGTGATCAGCAATAGACTCACTCATACCTATCCCGACAACACTACCGTAACCTGAAACCATTCTTTCATACCGGGGTATGTGAGACACTCGTCAGAAATCGTAAACCGACGATTTTGCCGATTTACGGAACGATAACCGTCATCTACTCAACGAAAGTCTCTGGACCTCTAACGAAATGCTTAGAGAGTGCGTACACACTTTCCAAAGACAGCCAAGGAGTTACCCTTGCAACTAGGTCCATAAAATACCCTAAAATTGCATAATTACATTAACTTGCTACCCTGTTTCAACTCGTTCTCTAAACCCAGGAAACCCGAGACAGCGCCGTAAGTTCCAGCGTGCTCGTTTCAACGAGACGAAGCTCGTGCTCACGAATTTGGGCTTGCACGAGGCCCGAGAACAAAGTTGGCTATTTAACTCTTAGATCCAAAAATGACCATAAAGCTACAACCTACTAAACACTTGATCAAATTGTAATCTAACAGGAGCATGATGTTCAATGCTGACAGAGGACAGTTGTGCTCACCTGTGGCGCGTCGGAGGATGGCCGGAGAAGTCGGCTGGAGCAACACCCACTCAAGGTAAGGCTCGGTTTGGGACAATTTGCGCCAAACCAGGTTCAAACCTGGAACAGAGTTGAGCACAAGATCAAGGACCCTTGCAGAAGGAGTTCAGACATTTCCTGGCCCATCGCCGGCGGCCGGAGGCGGCGGCGGCCGGAAAAGAACCCAATCCGAGCACACCCAACCCAAGTTGGAGCAACTCAAATAACAGAGGCCCTCTGTCCCATATAACTTGATGGAAAGCATAAATACAGTGCCTATGACCTATTTGGGTTGGTGGCCGGCGTCCAAGTGCGACGGCGGCGGCCGGCGGTGAGGCTCGGATTGCAACTTTGGTGCAACTACAGAGATGGAAAAACCTACGTTCAAACCCCCATGCAACAGCCTAATAAGCTTGAAAAAGACTAAACCGACTTACCTGGGTCACTAGGCGGCTGAGAGGAGCGTCGGCGATCGCCGGCGACGAGACCCAACCCAAGCTCGGTGGAAGGTGGAGAGCTCTAATGGCGGATTCCGGCCGGCGGTACCTAACCCGTTCCAACTTGGACCAAACTCTCTTGCTAGGTGCAAGGGAGCTTCCTGAGGTGGTAGCCGGCGGCGCAGGTGAGCGGCGGCGCCGGATGGCGAGGCTCGGCCGAGAAGCAATAAAGCCCGATTCTAGGGCTTCTTCGCGCGGCTAGGATCCTCAACCGATGGCCACCAAATTTTGGGAGGAGGCCACAGTCAACGAAAGGACCCAATCCAACGGTCTTGATCTCCGGTTCAACGGTTGGAATCTTCCCGAGCACGAGATCGGCCAAATAAAGGACTTCCGGCGAAAAGTTGCTCCCGCCGGCGACCGGGACGACGACGGCGGCTCCAACTTCACAGGCACGATCCACTTGACGTCAGGAAGAGGGTAGGAGGGTCCAAAAGCCATTTAAAACGTAAAAGGTTCCATCATCTTACCTCGCCGAAAACTCGAGGAAGAAGGAGGATGGCCTGCGTCGGCGCACGACGGAGCCCGGCGTCGGGTTCACCCTGGCTCGGCGTCACGCACACAAAGGGACTCCCAGATACACTTAGAGCAAACCAACACCTCCCAGGTTGCTTCCCTCGCCCACCACACCAAGAATCCGAGGCTATTCTTGCTTCCTTGAGCAACTCCGGCGATGGGACGGCGGCGCTTGGTGGTGCGAATGGTTAGGAAGAGAGCAGGTGGGGACGAAGGGTTTAGGTGAGGCAGCTAGAGAGCTAGGGCTACGGGTTAGGGTTGCAAGAGAACCCTAATGCATATCTATATATGCATTATGCCACAAATGCGTTTTTCCCCCTCAACTCTGGATATTTTGTGCTGGGTCCATCACAGAATACTTATTTCACACTCTGGTCCTTGTCCATGAAGCGGCACAGTAATCGGAGCATAAAATATAGGGGTTCGTGTGCAGGATACGGCATTTTTCGTTGTTTTTCACGTTTTTCGAGGCATTCGAGTCGCTAAACAGAAAAACGGACCTCACCACGACGTCCGGCTCGATGAAACCTATTAGGTAGCGATTTTTGTTCGTCGACTAAAAATCTAAATAAATTGTAGATCCATAAAATACTGTAATATCTACAGTTCAGCATGCTTTTCGAGATTTTCGGTTCGTCAAAAGGAAATTTGGTCAACGCCACTGCGCTCAGAACGACGACGCCATTCAAATCGACTACCTAGATCGTCAGATTCGGACTCCAGACAGTCGATCTGCCGATGTTGTCTAGCGAGGGAATTAAATCAGGGAGTTACTATTCACTTCACTATTCACTTAAGTCGCAGGTCCCACTAGTTTCCTTGCTGAGTTCAGGACGATCCGACTGTCGGATCGACAAACGGTCTATACCATTTTCACTCGATTCGATGAGACGGTCGCACTGGAGACCTCAGATTTCCGAGATCAGACTCAGATCGGAAAGGCAGAATTTGTGCTTTGGAAACTGTGCCATCTGCACACCGGTATACACACCACTAAGGTTAATTTTGTTTCCTCGCACACATTCACACCAGAAAAACACTCTTTATACCAACTCAAATTTCCCGAGTATTACATCACTCACACCTTAAAAGAAGTTTCATCCTCGAAACTTAGACACCCCAGGAATCCAATAAGTGGGGAAAGGGCCCAAGCATGCCCGACTTGCGCTCCCAATGGCTTCGCGCCCCCCCCCTCGTGATGCCCAAACTCACACCTTTTGAGTTTGGCCTACACTCTCTGGTCCCTGAGAGTCTGCTAGGTCACTCGTAAACACTCCTCGTCTGTACGCGAGTTGATCCAAGAATGGTCTAAAAATTCTGTTCATCAAGCCCATGAACACCGCTGGGGCGTTCAAGTACCCACCCCCGAAGCAATGACACGCGAAACGCCCTATAACTCTTGGCGAAACTCGGTGGTACCCTGAATGGGAAACTACCGGACTGAACCACCCTAAGATTTCAGACAAACGACGGCTCAACCCGCCTGGCAACCCTACCGTCCCGTCTTTCTCTTGATCGAACTAACCTGAGTAAGCCTGCTCCTCGACTTGGAGTTCCCTGTTATGACGCCACCGGTTCGCAGACCACCTCTGACGGTGTTGAGCAGTCACCAACCAAAGTCTCGCGGTGCGTCGAGGTACCCCAGTCCTACCGCCCAACCCGGACCGACGGGCCCTTAAATGCCCAAAATAACCCGACAACAAAGGGGGAAACCACACTAATACCCTCACACAACTCCAGGACGTGCCAATCAAACCAGCCGGGTCACTGCCTACAAGTAATCCTCCTTTGAAAACAACGAACCCGCCCGTCACCAACACGGACCACCTCCACCCGTCACCAACATGAGCCACTAGCTCGGAGCATAACCACCATCCCGGATTGTCCGTTCCGACTGTCTGTTCTACCGAGGCGACGGTCAAAACTAAAGCTAGATTTCAGCTCTAAGACCTGCCACAAGGCCTACCCCATAGAAAAAGCTGCATGCAGGGCATCCTAGCCGAGAGTGACCAATGCCAGAGTGCCATGTAGTCAACAACCCCCCCGTTGACCTGCACTGCTTCACAATCACTAGACTCGCAACCCAAAATCCTCAAGACTATGCCTTGGTCATGGGAAGATGGCGACAAAACCAAGAAACACGGTCCTACTTTCGTATTGGCACCGAAGGGGTGAGACACTCTGGTTAACCCCTACCGCTCAGTCCCAATCCATTGCCCCTCCAAGCACCGTGCATTGAACCGAGCTGCATACCCCCAGACCAAACAGTCACACTCCCAACTAGGAGAAATCTAAGCTCTAGGTCCGCTCAACAATGACCCCCAGGTATAGTAGACTATCCATCCGAAGCCTAAAGGGTCGGAAGAAGACATGCAGCGAAAACAGCGAGAAGAACCTTGTCAAAAGTTGCCTAGGTTCACAAAGTGCACTCGAGGGATCACGCGCCCACCCACCAGTAGGACAACCTGACCGACCCTCTTATGCAAAACATAGGAACCCCACCCAGAGCTACACCACCTCAACCTTCCCGAATGAGCTAACCGGCATCACCCAGCGTCAAAAAGCTAAACACCCACTAAAAAGTCGCCACTTGCGCACACTTGTGCGAAACCAGACACGACCTCTCTAACCAAAACTGAGCCCAAACGAACGATATTTACTAGCCCCGGTGGTCTCCTTTTTAACCCAAAGGAGCACCCCAAAACTCCACCATGATGATTTCTACAACTATCGTAGTGACCACAGCAAAGAGCCGAACTATGGGTAACAACCGTAAGGGAAGAGTCCTCATTCCCACCCCTACCCTGTCCAAGATGCAAAACGAATCGGCCGACTATCTGCTGTAACCTAAAACCAGCAGACCTAGAAGGTGCAAATTTAGACGAGAGGCTACCCGGTTTCCCACGACCGACAACCCAGCAGACACTCTAACAACTACCGCGAATTACACTCTAACAACCGACAAAACGGCCGACACACTAACAAACACCGGCGGATTCCACTACCACCAGTCACCGTTACTAACGACGACCAGAATGTTGGCAGAGGAAGGGATTCGGAAAACAAAAGCCGGCGCAACGATCTGCTATGTTAACAGCCGCACCAAGTGCATGAACACCGTCAGCAGGCCCACCGTGTCCCGTGCTGGTTGCTTAATCCATTGATTCCCAACAACCATCAAGACCCCGGTGGCAACTAGCCTCCAAAACAACACGACTACACAAGCACGACAACCGAACTAAACCGAGAAACAAAACTTAACCCGTACACACACACAACACAAGTCAGCTCTAGACTCCGCTAGCATAGCACTCAACCAACTATCGAGAAAAGGGACCTATACTCCCCCCCCCCCCCCCCCGATCACTCGTGTTCTACGCTTCTATGCCATAATCATTTAACTCATTAGTAGCTAAGTGAGGTATCTTTGTGGATGTCGGGCACTGACTGTTGTGATTGAAGAAAGTCTCTGATACCATCTTAATCTGTCACGCCCCGGGGGTTTCATTAAGCGGAAGACGACCAACGAAAAGATTGAATTTGCGTATATTTTTTTTTGAAAGTCCTTTCTCCCCGGTGCGTGCCCACACCCGCCGCATACACAGATTCACCCCGCAAACGGGCAGAGTCTCCTCTGTATATGCACGGCGTCGCGGCTAATACAAACATTCAATCACAGCAGTTTTATTCAATCACAACAGTTTAACAACATGAGCGTACAAGACTAAATACTTCTCGCGGCCGATCGATTTGAAAGGATAAATCCACAGTTTTGAAAGCGGTGCCCACCCGGCACCCAGATTTCTAAAACAGTTTCGAAAACCATAAATCAACAGAGTTTTTGAAAACGGTGCCCACACGACACCCAGATTTTTAAAACAGTTTTCGCAATGCCTTTTTCTTTCTTTTTCTTTTCTTTTGGTGGTTTGAAAACGGCCAAACAGAAGAAGGAAAAAGATCAATCATCCACATAACTAAGAGAATAACATGTCGACATCCACACCGACCCCACGAGGGTATCGAGAACCGCGCAGTAGACTACTAATAGGAAATGAAATGCGTAAAAGGAGTAAATATAGTCTAGGGCCTTTAAGGACCCAAAAGCTCCTGTCACGGCCTCACCGTCGCCCTAGCTCTCACCTCTGAAGAAACCTATCACGGAGTGGGAAGTCTGCGACACTAGATATAAAAAGGAATGCAGGGAAAATGTAAGTAAAACAGACCGTAAGAACTATCCGGAGCAACCGCCCTCCCAAAGGGCAAACCACGACCCCCTGCATAACCTAATCCGGGCACCTGCCCCGGCAACCCAACCGAGCACCTACCTCGGTAAACCACGCCGACCACCTACCTCGACGGGTCGCACCGCTTACACCTTGGCGCCTCAAAAACCCCCACCTACGGGGGCCCCCACTACGTCACCTCGTGGGTTTACACGGGTCATAGATCACTTTTTTGAAAAAGCGCACCCTTTGCGGTGGCCAAACCGCGGGTGCGCGTGCTGTAGCCTCGAGCATAGTAACCAAGTACACAAGATAGAACCCGATAGTAACAACCATAGAGATTACCAAATATTAGCACAGTTAGACGAGTAATTAAAAGTGTTTACAGTTTTCGAAAAGCCCCACACTAAGTCTCAGAACGAAAACCCACCTCGAAGTCAGTCGGACAAACCACCTGTATGTAGGTCGATCCCGAGCTCTCGCTAGGCTATTGGGAGACTGGTGCTGAACTGCTGGGCCCTGAACAGAAACTGTGATCAGCAATAGACTCACTTATACCTATCCCGACAACACTACCGTAACCTGAACCCATTCTTTCATACCGGGGTATGTGAGACACTCGTCAGAAATCGTAAACCGACGATTTTGCCGATTTACGGAACGATAATCGTCATCTGCTCAACAAAAGTCTCCGGACCTCTAACGAAATGCTTAGAGGGTGCGTACACACTTTCCAAAGACAGCCAAGGAGTTACCCTTGCAACTAGGTCCATAAAATACCCTAAAATTGCATAATTACATTAACTTGCTACCCTGTTTCAACTCGTTCTCTAAACTCAGGAAACCCGAGACAGCGCCGTAAGATCCGGCGTGCTCGTTTCAACAAGACGAAGCTCGTGCTCACGAATTTGGGCTTGCACGAGGCCCGAGAACAAAGTTGGCTATTTAACTCTTAGATCCAAAAATGACCATAAAGCTACAACCTACTAAACACTTGATCAAATTGTAATCTAACAGGAGCATGATGTTCAGCGCTGAAAGAGGACAGTTGTGCTCACCTGTGGCGCGCCGGAGGATGGCCGGAGAAGTCGGCCGGAGCAACACCAACTCGAGGTAAGGCAAAGTTTGGGACAAATTGCGCCAAACCAGGTTCAAACCTGGAACAGAGTTGAGCACAAGATCAAGGACCCTTGCAGAAGGAGTTCAGACATTTCCTGGCCCATCGCCGGCGGCCGAAAAAGAACCCAACCCGAGCACACCCAACCCAAGTTGGAGCAACTCAAATAACAGAGGTCCTCTGTCCCATATAACTTGATGGAAAGCATAAATACAGTGCCTACGACTTATCTGGGTTGGTGGCCGGCGTCCAAGTGCGGCGGCGGCGGCCGGCGGTGAGGCTCGGATTGCAACTTTGGTGCAACTACAGAGATGGAAAAACCTACGTTCAAACCCCCATGCAACAGCCTAATAAGCTTGAAAAAGACTAAACCGACTTACCTGGGTCACTAGGCGGCTGAGCGGAGCGTCGGCGATCGCCTGCGACGAGACCCAACCCAAGCTCGGTGGAAGGTGGAGAGCTCTAATGGCGGATTCCGGCCGGCGGTACCCGAGCCGTTCCAACTTGGACCAAATTCTCTTGCTAGGTGCAAGGGAGCTTCCTGAGGTGGTAGCCGGCGGCGCAGGTGAGCGGCGGCGCCGGACGGCGAGGCTCAGTCGAGAAGCAATAAAGCCCGATTCTAGGGCTTCTTCGCGCGGCTAGGATCCTCAACCGATGGCCACCAAATTTTGGGAGGAGGCCACAGTCAACAAAAGGACCCAATCCAATAGTCTTGATCTCCGGTTCAACGGTTGGAATCTTCTCGAGCACGAGATCGGCCAAATAAAGGACTTCCGGCGAAAAGTCGCTCCCGCCGACGACCGGGACGACGACGGCGACTCCAACTTCACAGGCACGATCCACTTGACGTCAGGAAGAGGGTAGGAGGGTCCAAAAGCCATTTAAAACGTAAAAGGTTCCATCATCTTACCTCGCCGAAAAACCGAGGAAGAAGGAGGATGGCCTGCGTCGGCGCACGGCGGAGCCCGGCGTCGGGTTCACCCTGGCTCGGCGTCACGCACACAGAGGGACTCCCAGATACATTTGGAGAAAACCAACACCTCCCAGGTTGCTTCCCTCGCCCACCACACTAAGAATCCGAGGCTATTCTTGCTTCCTTAAGCAACTCCAGCGATGGGACGGCGACGCTTGGTGGTCCGAACGGTTGGGAAGAGAGCAGGTGGGGACGAAGGGTTTAGGTGAGGCGGCTAGAGAGCTAGGGCTATGGGTTAGGGTTGCAAGAGAACCCTACTGCATATCTATATATGCATTATGCCACAAATGCGTTTTGCCCCCTCAACTCTGGATATTTTGTGCTGGGTCCATCACAGAATACTTATTTCACACTCTAGTCCTTGTCCATGAAGCGACACAGTAATCGGAGCATAAAATATAAGGGTTCGTGTGCAGGATACGGCATTTTTCATTGTTTTTCACGTTTTTCGAGGCATTCGAGTCGCCAAACGAAAAAACGGACCTCACCACAACGTGCGGCTCGACGAAACCTATCAGGTAGCGATTTTTGTTCGTCGACTAAAAATCCAGATAAATCGCAGATCCATAAAATACTGTGATATCTACAGTTCAGCACGCTTTTCGAGGCTTTTGGTTCGTCAAACGAAAATTTGGTCAACGCCACTGCGCTCAGAACAACGACGCCATTCAAATCGACTACCTGGATCGTCAGATTCGGACTCCAGACAGTCGATCTGCCGACGTTGGCTAGCGAGGGAATTAAATCAGGGAGTTACTATTCACTTCACTATTCACTTAAGTCGCGGGTCCCACTAGTTTCCTTGCTGAGTTCAGGACGATCCGACCGTCGGATCGACAAACGGTCTATACCATTTTCACTCGATTCGATAAGACGGTCGCACTGGAGACCTCAGATTTCCGAGATCAGACTCAGATCGGAAAGGCAAAATTTGTGCTTCGAAAACTGTGCCATCTGCACACCGGTATACACACCACTAAGGTTAATTTTGTTTCCTCGCACACATTCACACCTGAAAAACACTCTTTATACCAACTCAAATTTCCCGAGTATTACACAACCAATCAGACTCGATAACCCCGGCTACACTATCCTATAACCCTGCTCGATCTCGAGCCACAAGTACCCTGAGTCCAAAAATAAAAGGAGGAAAAAGATAGCAATCATGATTTCTCCTAAGTCAAATCCTAGCATGATAGTGTAGTAGTAAAAGATGGCCTATCTAGATGGACACAAGCATGCTAGTGTCCTCGTGATGATAAAAGAAAGACAGTTAAACAGTGTTCTTGCATTTATTAAAGCATGATGTCCCAATTTTAATAATCGATCTCATAGGAATGCTAAATACTAACAGGGCATATATCCAATCCATACAAGCATGCAAGTTAACCACAATGTGCTAATCAACATTTCAATTCGGGGATTACCCTAATATCCCTAGTGAGTATGTCAAAAATGAGGTCCACAACAATCACCCACCTCGAACGCGAAATCCACAACTGTAAAAGTCCCCCCGCTGTCCAACACGCTGCAAAACACCCAAATTGCAAACCACTGCAAAAAGTATTGCTCTCAGCATAACCGGTAACAGTTCCAAAAACAACACTTGCAGTTTTTGCAAAAATAGCACAGAAAATGAGGGATTTCACCTCTACGCAGTGCTCAGAAAAATCCAGAAAAATCACCGTTGTTTCCTCGCGAAGAGTAGATGAAAAATGAGTATTTATACGCCTCAATCCGATACTCGTAGTCCAAGATATAAAATGAACATCCCAGCGCTGTCCAAAATCTGCTACAGAAAAATAGGTCTCAAAGATGATCTGAAAAAACCCAATAAATACTCGAAATGGAGGAAAACGGTAAATACAAGAAATGTAGCCCTACTTGTCATGAAGAAAATGCCACAAGAATCACCCAAAAACTCCTTCAGGATAGCCCAGGGGACCTCATGGACTGAAACGCGAGGGAAAATAACACCGGAAGAAGAACGTCGCAGTGCGCCGAGTCGCAGAAATCGCCGATGTCGAAATCTCCAAAAATCACCAAATCTCAGTAGGAGATGGAGAACAGGTGGAAGAAGGGCCTGTGAAAACCTCAGCTCTAAACTCCTCCAAAAGAGTGTGAAAAGAGAGAGAGAAACTCAATTTATAGCCAAGAGAGAGGGAAGGAAAATACCCCTTTGGGGTACGTTTTCGGGCGCCCGGAACAACCGGGCACCGAACACGGGACACCATAGTCGGCGCCCGGATTGTTCCGGGCGCGACACGTGGCCCCGAACACGCGGTAGCGGGGCGGGGCCAACCGCCCCGCGCCGTGTGGCCCGACCACACGGGGGAGCGGGTGGCGCTGGCCACTCGCGGGGCGCCACGTGGCGCCCCCGCGCGTGGCCCGCCATGCTGCCCCACCTGCCCCTCACCTGCCCGCCTGCCCCCGTGGGTCCGTGCGCCGCGCCGCGTGGACCACCCAACCCGGGGCCGCCACGTGGCGCCGCCCCCAGTCCATTCGCCACCGCGCAACTCCCGTGGACCGTGCGTGCTGAGCCGGCCAATCCGGCGCCTCCACGTGGCGCCTCGGCCGGTCCACAGCACCCCTATGCACCCAAAATGCGCAGAAACTTCCGGGGGTCCTTTTTGGGCATCCGGACTCCGAAAAATACAAGTAAATAGCCGATTTTCGACGTTTTTCCATGCTGAATCCAAAACCGTCCTCAGATCAGCCTAAAACCCTTTCAAAAATTCGGCAAAAATAGCCGAAAGGCTGGCTTGATCCAGAAACCTCACAGAGTCCGTCCAACACGTCCATTTGACGCATTGTGGGTCCGACACACCAATAATAGGTGTTCCACACATGGATCATGGGGAAAAGCTGCACGGGGATCTAGGCTACTACACTTAATCCTATAAAAGCTCTCAAAAAGAGAAAGCCTAGGTTTACTCATGCCTCTTATGTGGGTTCTTTGACCAAATAGAAAGAAAAGAGTAGAAATCCTTCTTTTTGAGGGCCTCATACTAAAAGAGATACTTGATCTCTTCATCTTCATGAAAAAGTCCTAAGAATGGAGGAAAACTCAATTTGTGGTGTTTTCCAACACTTTTGAACCCAAAAAGAGACAAAAAAATAAAACCCTAATCTCTACCTACCTTTTTTTGGTGCTCTTTGCCCAAAAGAGAAGAAAAAGGAGGAAGTTGGAGCTTCTCTTGGTGTGTTCTTAGTGTTCTCTTCAAGTTCCTTAAGCTCGCAGGTGATCAAAACTCCCAGCCCAAGTATTCCCAGCCACCACCTCAAGCTACTGTTGTTGCTTCTTCTCCTCTGGTTCCAGACAGAGAGTAGGGGGAGTTGAAGAGGGGTTTTGAAACGAGGAGAAGAGAGAGAGGGAGAACTCTGCTATAGTGTCATGGGTAGGTGAGACTACAGGTGAGGTAAAATAACGAAATACCCCAATTAAAATCCCATATTTCCACTCTGTCCGCGGGATTTTCGCCGTGTTTCGGGCGCCCGAAACGTTTTGCCAGGCGCCCGGAATTACGAAACACTGTTGCTCCGGGCGGTCCGTTCAGGGCCGCTACTGTTCATTCGGGTGCCCCCAGGACATCCCGGGCGCTCGAATCCCCTGTCTTCACCAAAACCCTGCTCTCGGTCTGGGGATTCTGTAGCTCGGTCGGAGCGCCCACAGGGCACTTCTGGGCGCCCGATTTTGGTCCAGCTACCAGAATCAGCAGTTAGATGGCCTTTTTTTCGCCGTTCCAACTCACTTTTGATCCGAATGCGATTTGTTTCGAACCAAACCCGCTCCACCTCATTTTTACCATATTTTAAAATATGGTTGAAGTGATTTGACCGCACTTTACTACTTTAGCAAAGCCGGTGCACTACAGGATAAAATTAGTCGAACGGGTAGATCTAACGGTAGAAAACTTACAAGTACCAATTGTCTGATATTTGTACAAGTATAGTAGCCGAATTTTATATATATATATATATATATATATAGAGAGAGAGAGAGAGAGAGAGAGAGAGAGAGAGAGAGAGAGAGAGAGAGAGCTAGCCTTCTATACTATTGATAATACCGGAGTTCTGGTACTATAGTTTCATTTTCGATCTTATAGTGTTTAAATTTATGATCCATTCTGTTAAAAATGATTTAAGGTATTTAAATTTTTTTAAAAATATATATATATTTTTTCGACATAATTTACTTTATGATCAAATCATTTCAAAATTATTAATTTTCAATAACTACTATGACGAGTTTGTAGTTTAAAGAATTTAAATTTATTCAAATTTTGATAGAAAATACTTTAAACTAATTAAATCAAGATCGACATCCTTGATTTTGAATTCAAAAGTCTATCCTCAAATTTTGAAGATTATTTAATTTTCGCCATTTATTTTGACATGATTTATTTACTAAGTAAACGATATTAAAAATAATTAAAATTTTATTACTGAGAACTTCATAAATTCTAGATTATATTTAACGGTGTGGATCGTTGATTTGAATACCTTAAGATAAAAAAATGAGACTATAGTACCGGAGCTCTGATACTATCAATAGTATAGGAGCCTAGCTAGCTCTCTATCTTTCTCTCTCTCTCTCTCTCTCTCTCTCTCTCTCTCTATATATATATATATATATATATATATATATATATATATATAGGACCAAGTCATTGGTGCTATTAAGTTTTTAACCGTTGAATTAAAAGATATGTGGTTGAGATGATAGTGGGCCCCTTGGGTTTAATGGGTGATTGGGAAAATAGTAAAATCTAACGGATGAAAATAATCAAAGGGGTTGATTTAAGGGCAGAAAACTTAATAGCACCAAATGCTTGGTGTTATCGATAGCATAGTAGCCGGTCTCTCTCTATCTCTCTCTCTCTCTCTCTCTCTCTCTCTCTCTCTCTCTCTATATATATATATATATATATATATATATATATATATATATATATATATAACAAGACTACTATACTATCAATAGTACCAAGCATTTGGTATTATTGAGTTTTCGGTCCTTGAATGAAGAGATATATGGTTAGGATGATAGTGATCTCCTAGAGTTTAGTGGGTCGTTTGTGAAATAGTATAAACTCTAGAGGACCACAATTATTCTAACTGCGCATCCATTTATTCAAGGGCCAAAAAGTCAATAGTGCTTGGTACTATTGATAGTATAGTAGCCGAAATATATATATATATATATATATATATATATATATATATATATATATATATATATATATATATATATATATATATATATATATAGATATAGAGAGAGAGAGAGAGAGAGAGAGAGAGATAGCCAAAAAGTCAATAGTGCTTGGTACTATTGATAGTATAGTAGCCGAAATATATATATATATATATATATATATATATATATATATATATATATATATATATAGATATAGAGAGAGAGAGAGAGAGATAGTAGAGCTTGTATACTTTCAAAAGCACAAGCCAAACTATGCTTGTGAATTTTTTACCATTGGATTTGCATTGAGATTTGTGCAATTATAAAGTCAACTAAAGAGAAAGAAAGATAAAGTACAATTGCACAAATTTCAATACAAATTCAATGGTAAAAAATTCACAAGCATGATTGGGCTTGTGCTTTTAAAAGTATATAAGCTCTACTATATATATATACACACACACACACACACACAGAATTGAGCTCTTATGTTTTTTTAAAGTTATTGGTACTTGTAGGGATTTGACCCTTGGATGAAAGGATGTGCGGTTAGAATAATAGTGAGCCTCTTGAATTTAGTGGGTGGTTGGTGGCCTAACGGATGAAATTAGTCAAAGGAATAGGTTTAATGCTAGAAAATTTATAAATATCAATTGCTTGGTACTTTTAAATATATAGTAGCTGGACTTTATATATATATATATATATATATATATATATATATATTGTTGTAGAACTTATATACTTTTAAAAATACAAGCTCAACTATGCTTGGAAATTTTTTATCATTAGATTTGTATTGAGATTTGTATTATTATAAATTCAACTAAAGAGAGAGAAAGAGAAAATATAATAGCACAAATCTCAATGAAAATCTAATAGTAAAAAATTCACAAGCATAATTGGGATTTGTGTTTTTGAAAGTATATAGCTTATATACTTTTAAAAGTACAAGCTAAATTATATTTGTGAATTTTTTATAATAAAATTTGGATTGAGATCTGTGTTATTGTAAAGTCAACTAAAGAGAGAAAAATAGAGAGTACAATGACACGAATGTCAATGCAAATCCTATGATAAAAAATTCACAAGCATAATTGGATTTGTACTTTTAAAATCATTCTTTTCAGGCTCATTTGGCTTGCGTTATGTAGTATTACTATTTATTTCTATAATATACCAGATTCTCGATATATAAGCAAATATAAATAAAAATTGTATAAGATACTATTTTTATTGAACTTACAAAAGTAAAGAATAGTTTGGAAGTAGATTGGGCTGAAATCGGAATAAAAATGAGGAATTTAGAATTTTATATGAGAAAGGGGGCTGAGATTTTGGAAGAAAATTTATAGTATCGGAAAATTCTGACAAAAATTATGGAGGTCCGTATTTATGTTTTAAGCCCACAATAAAAGTTTCGCATCAATTAGATACCCGAGCAGAGAGAAATAGGTCTGCCAGCGATTTTGAATACAGCGAGACTTTTGGTGACCCATAAATGGTCCAAACCGAAAACTTAACGAAACACACGATAAGTTAAGTTAAGTGGAGTTTGCCTGTCAAATTTGGGCGCAAACAGGGCAAAAATGGACGAAAACGGATGAAAGCGATCGAAAAACGGTTGAAAACGGGCGAAACAGGCGAAATCCGAATTTGGGTCGTACTCTCGGGCACCCGATTTACAGTAGCAGTGGCGGGCATGCATCCCGAGGTAGCAGGCACGCATCTTGAGGTGGCGGGCATGGTTTCCCAGGCAGGCACGGTTCCCCAGGCAGGCACGGTTCCCGAGGTGGGGCACGGTTCCCGAGGCAATGGGGTGCCGCTAGCGCGCCGGTTCCCGATTTCTCCTCTTTTCTTCTTTTTTCTCCAACCGAGGGTCCAATGGGTGGGGGAGAGGGATTTCGTGGGTGAGGAAATGGGGTGCCCCTAGCGCGCCGGTGGTCCCGTGGAGCGCGTGCGAGGTGTTCCAAGGAGCCGGACGGTCGTGCGTGCGCGCGTTGGACGGCACGTCGATGTCAAGGTAGGTTTCGTGGTCGTTATCGGTGTTTTTTGGCACAGCATTTTTGGAGATTTACTCGTTGGGTTTTCGATTTGACCCCATGCTTTGTACCTGTTAGGGACTGGAAATTTTCTGTGTCGTTTTGCTGTGCGAAATACCGCCAGGCATTTCAGGGTGCGCCATTCGCACGTGGGGAGCACCGTTTTGCGTGCAAATTTGAAAAGACAAGAAAAATAGTGGGGAGACCAATTGCAAGTGTCTACAAGAAATTGGGGGCGAAACCAAGGTGGGGGATTCTACCGAAAAAGGGTGACCTCTCCTCTTTTTCCTCTGCTTTTGATTTTAGAAGCACTATAGTAGCATGTTGTGTAGGGTAACAATTAATGCGGATAAAAATTGGGTATAGCTCAAAAAGAGAATTATGATAAGCTTAATAGGTGATATATTCGCATGTATAAATGAACCTAGAGTAAAAGTGCAACTTTATGATTTACCTAAAATTGGTGATATATTCGCATGTGTAAATGAACCTGGATGAAAAGTGTAACTTTATGAATTACCTAAAATATGTGATATATTCGCATGTGTAAATGAATCTAGAGGAAAAGTGCAGTTTTATAATTTAGCAAATATAGGTGATATCTTGCATGTGTAAATGAATCTAGAGAATAATGCAAGTTTATGATAAAGCTAATGTAGGTTATTTATTGCATGTGTAAACGACAATTCGAATTATGTTTGTGATCATGTTAGGACAAGATCCTAGAAGTTGTGTAAATGAACTTAGAAAAAATGCAAAAATGATGTATGACTTAGGAGAAAACTGCGTCGAATTGTATGGATGTGAAAACTAGGAGAAAACCTATAGTAAGGGTGCATAATTTGTGGCATTAACCCTAGAAAGATGACGTATGGCACATGTTACAGATTAAATAAGGTTGTGTGCTAGAGTATTAACTTAGAGTCAAACTCTAAGGAAAAGTGTATGTGATCAAGGTTAAAGAGTTAAACAAATATAACCCTAGAGTTGGTCTTAGGGTGTTTGGGCAAATGGACAACCACTTTAACTTCAATTTGAGTTAAATTATTGAAAGAGAAATGTTTAGGAGTCCAAGAGACTCCCTAGTTATCCTTGTGGCAAGCCCTAGGATAAGGAATATGTAGGGCCCAAGAACCCCATGTAGCTTTTTTCCGTGAATCCACTTAGTGAAACACCTATCATTGGTGTGTCTGGCCCATAGTGCATCCAAGGGGTGCCACAGATGGACCCAGTGAGGTATTCAGAGCTAGATTGGCTTTCGACAGCTTTTGCCGAATTTTAGAAAGGGTTTTGTGCCAAACAGAGGTTGGATTTGGATTTAGCGCGGAAAAACGCTTGAAAACGGCTATTTGCTTGTATTTTTCTGAGTCCGGATGTCCAAAAACGGGCTCCCGGAAGTTTTAGTGGATACGGGTGCATGGGGGAGGCCGTAGACCGGCTGGGTGCCACGTGGCGTCTTGTTATTGGCCGGTTTACAGTGCGCGGTCCACAGAGCAGCGCCGGGTGGCTCATGGAGCAGGCGCGGGGACACGTGGCGCCCCAGGAGTGGCCGGCGCACGATGCGCGGTCCACGGAACCCCGCCCGGGTGCATAGACCGGGTGCGGGGACACGTGGCAGCAGGTGATTGGAGAGCTCATGCGGCGCGGTCCACGGAGGTGCACGCCGGTGCCTCGGGATGCATGCGTGTGTGGAGGGCAGGCGGTGCGGCCGGCGAGGCGCACGTGGGCGCGGTCGGCGGGACGCGCGGGCGGGCCACGTGGCGCCCAGCCATTGGCGGGCGCCACCCGCCCGCATTGACAGGGGCGCGCCACGTGGTAGCGTCCGAAGGGCCTTGCACTTGTTGTTCCCTATTTGGGACACGTGTCAAGAGCAGGTAGTTTCGGGCGCTGGTCGGACGGCGGCTCTGGTGCAACTGTTGGATTCGGGCGCCCGAAAAGGTGCGCCCGAATCCGAACAGTGGCTCTTTTTGGCTTGGGCCTATAAATAGGCCCCTTGGGCCTTCTTTTGATGGCTTTTTGGGCTGTTTCGCTAGAAAGGCTCTTAAGAGAATTTCTTCCTTGTTCAGTTGTGCATCTTGTGGAGAAGTTCCAGAATTTTTGGAGGACGCTACTTTGACGTCTACTGCGATTCGGCACTCTGCGACGCACCTTCTTTGTTAGCCTTTTTCGTCCCATTTCGGTCTGCGGACTCTTCTGGGCTACCCCGAAGGAATTTTCGGGTCATTCTTGCGCTCACATTTTCACGGCAGGTGGGGCTACGACTTATGTATTTTCAGCTTCTCCGTATTTCGAGGTTTCCTTGAACTTTTTGGATCATTTCTGTGACCTCTTTTTCTGTGATGGAATTTGGATAGCATCGGGGTTTTTGTGGGTTTTATCAGCAACCGAGAGTCGGAACGAGGAGTGCAAGTACTCGATTTATATCTACGCGTCGCAAGGAACATCGTCGTATTTTTTCTGGATTTTTCTGAGGTTGCTTCGAAGGTGAAAATTATACTTTTTCTGGACAGAGTACTTCTGACTTTTGATCATTGGAAGTTTCGCGTGTACCGCGATGATTAATTTGTATCTTGGCCTACAGGTGTCGGAACGGGATGAGTAAGTACTCATTTTTCATCTACTCGTCGCGTGGATCGCAACGGTGATTTTTTCGGATTTTTCTGAGGACTATACTGAGGTGAATTTCCTCATTTTCCGTGCTTTTTTGTAAATAGTAATTACTGTTGTGGAAGTTGTTCATTTATGCCGTGTGCGATCTATGATACAGCAGTTCTCGCATTTTGGAGGTTTGCGGAGATTGAGAATCTTGGACAGTGAGGGATCTCGTATTGTTGTTGCCCACGCTTTTCTAGGTGGGTGGTTGTTATGGACCTCATCTTTGATTTACTCACTAGGAATATTAGAGTGATCCCCATTGTTGAATGCCGATTAGTATATCGTGGTTTTTATGCATGCTTGTATAGTCGGACTTGTGATATGTTAGTACGTAGTATACTTATGAGATCTTTATTATCTGGGACTAGCATGCTCTAAGCAATGAATTAACAATGATATTTATCTTTCTTTTATCAGCATGAGGACACTTGCATGCTTGTATGGACATCTAGTTAGGCCACCTTTTTCTGCTACACTATCATTGGAATTTGACTTAGGAGAAACCATGTTGGCACCTCTTCTCCTTTTATTGAGATACATGTGGTATTGCTCGGGTTGAGCAGGGTTGTAGGATAGTGTAGCCGGGTCTATTGAGTGGATTTGTCATACCAGATTGTGGATTGTGGGGTATTGCGGCGACCGCGGATATTGGGCGGTTGACCGGATGTTTACTTGTGCATCAGATTGGGGATCGGATTTCTCTAGTGGATGGAGTTTCCCACTTTTTGTTGTATTATTGCATTAGAATGGGGGATCGGGTTATCTTTAGTGGAGGGGTTTTCCCACTTCTATCATTGTCGTGATCCAGTCCTGCTATAGTGAGATATTGAGACATGATTACTTTACTCGTGTGGGTCGCTCCCCTCGAGTGCCACTCTGGAGTAGGCGATTGACACATCGGCCAGTGAGTGCCAGACATTGAGTATCGGCCAGTGAGTGCCAAACATTGAGTATCGGTCAGTGAGTACCGTTTTGTGAGCAGTTACTTGAGACCGTTGGAGCAGTCAATACCAGTGGTTACTGGTCCTTCGATTGGGTTTATTCAGGCAGATAGTTTTACTGATGCATGCATTCGGTTATTCTTTTCAATACTGCATTTAGAGGCATAGTAGTGGTAGTTTTCCTTTATCGGCAGTTTTATAGCTTACCACATTTCTCCTTTTCTTTTTGCCTCTGGTAGACCTAGTGGGTGTGTCGGAGTTTGAGGCTTTACCCACTAGGGGAGGCTACTGTTTTTATAGTGGTTCTCACCCCCATCGTCTTTTTCTTTGTTTCTCCCTTTGTTTTGCAGAGTCCTCTGCGGGAGTTGCTGGGCCGTCAGCATCGGATCGAGGTAAGAGGATAGCGGACTAGATAGAGTGTCCACCCGACAGTTGCTAGCTGGACTTTTGATGTACCCCTATCTTCTCAGACAGTTTTATTATACTTTATTTTGGGTCTGGCGTTAGCCAGCTGTTTGTATATTTGTGGTGAGCTGGGAGAGATACTTGTATTTATTTTCAGATATTCTTTACTTTATTTCCAGCTTTAGTCTGAGATGTAGTAATTTTAGTTCAGCTCTGATTTTATGCTCTTTTATTATTATCTCTTATATCTGAGCAGGTTACCGACGCTTCGTGTACGCGGGAAATACCGTGTGCACGGCGGATCTGTAGACGGGCCCGGGTTCTGGTTTACACCCGGGGCGTGACAGATTAGGTGGTATCAGAGCTTAGGGATAGGTCAGTTGGGACTTAGGAAACCCTAGGCTTTTTGGGCAGACCCTAGGATGATAGGGCGTGAGTGGCGTGATATTTCGCGAAAGTCGGTGATTTATTTTGTTGACTCTTCCTGTGAGTGAAGAGGGATTGGCATATCCTATTTCTGGTGGACAATTATGTTGGCTGCAGACAACATAAAGTTACAGGAATTGGGAGATGCCTTTGACTTTCGCTAGATTGGGTCGAGCGTGATTTTTGTTACTGACGTATGGTTTCTTGTGGCAGGATGCCTCCCCGACGCCAGATCCCTACCCGGGGTACTCCTATACCCCCGGATGAGCCGGAGCAGTCCAGACCTTCTGAGCTTAGTGAGCTGAGGGCCTTGGTGGCCCAGTTGGCTGAGAGTACTCGCCGACAGGAGCAGAGGATGGATCAGTTTCTTGCCCAGAGAGAGGCACCGCCCCCGGCTGTTTCTGAGGCCCCTGCACCACCTGTTGTACCATCTGTGCCGACGGCACCATCGTCTAGTAGCGGGGCTCCGGGAGCGATCCAGCCTTTGACATCTGAGGAGGAGCAAGATATCGCTGACAAACTCACCAAGTTCTGTCAGCGAGGACCGCCAAGATTTTCGGGGCGGGATGCACAGCCCTGGGAGATTGGGATGTGGCTATCAGCGATGGAGAAGCTATTCAGGGACTTCTTCATAGATCCGAGGTACCGAGTGCATATGGCGGTGCACTTTTTGGATGGTGATGCAGATGCCGGTGGCATCGGGTAGAGCCACTAGAGTTTCAGATTACCCGACAGCTACCATGGGCCGAGTTTCGACGGATGATATTGGATACTTACTTTTCGACCAGCGTGAAGAGAAAACTGGAGGATGATTTGAAGAACTTTCAGCAGGGCGACCGACCGGTTCAGGCATATTATCAGGAGTTTATGCAGTTGCTCAACTGCGTGCCATTCGTCGCTCGTGATGGTCCCCATCAGGTGGAGTTATTCGAGGCAGGCCTCCGTACCGAGATATACACTTTAGTGCATGCTCAGAGGCTCCAGACTCTAGAGGAGGCCGCGGAGCATGCCCAGTGGGTTGAGAGAGGAGATCATGTGGTTGCCAGGCGAGGTGGTATGGTCCGTAGAGTTCCGATAGGAAGCGACCAGCCCCAGACGACGGGGGACAGGCCAGTTCGTGGAGACCGCCACGACCGCCGCGGCCTCAGTTTTCTGGCCGTGGGCGTTCGGAGCGGTGAGGGCCTGGTGGATCCCAGAGGTCACAGCAGCAGCAGCAGCATCAGCAGCAGCAGAGGTCGCAGCCAAGACAGTAGAGGTCTCAGCAGTAGTCTCCGAGACAGCAGCAGCAGTCGAGGCAGCTCCGGTCTTCCGACAGATGCATCTTTTGTGGAGGTCAGCATCTTCCAAGTACCTGTGATCAGCGGTGGGGTCGATGTTTTCGGTGCGGACAGCCTGGGCACGTGCGAGCTACCTGCCACGCCCCGGGGTCGAAACTGCGACCCGGGCTCGCCAACAGATCTGACACCTATACGAACCCCGTATAGGCGAAGCATCTAACCTGCAAGAAAAGCTACTACAGCTAAACAGATATCAGAGCTATAAAAATAAACTGCTAGAAAAGTAAAGTCCAAACACTGTACAACTGAAAATAAAGATACCACGATAAAATCCATCTCCCAAGAGATAATCATATAATGTCCTCAATATACAATAACTCAGAACTAAAAATGGAGGTAAACCAAAATAATACATCAGTGTACAGTCTCTCAGTACATGTCATATCCTCACTACAAAGATCTCTCAAAAGTAGAAATAAAGCTAATCTACTGACTGTACTACAATCTGCAAAATGGGGCACCGCTATACTCCAAAGACGGGTAGGGAACTAGCTCGCGACTCCCTCGCCTCGGTCAGAAGGATCAGCAACTAGAAGATCAGGAACAGGAACTGGAGAAGGGGTCCCTGGGGAAAAAAATACACCGCAGCAGGTGTGAGAACTACATCCCATAGTAGTTCTCAGTGGGTACCGCAACCAAACCCAACGGTCTGCCCACTAAGTCTACTGAGGCATAAGATAACAGAAAACTGAAGAAAGGGAAAGCTGGAAATAACTCTACAGCTACCATGCCTCTATCTACAATGCTCAAAGGGTGATACAGATGAAAATGATGCATCGACTCAAACCCAGTATACTCAATCTATACTGACTGCCACATGGGGTCCAGTCAAACCTGCGCCCACCTACTGCCGCACATCCACAAGTGGACGGGTCTACCGTAGGGCGTCCGTGACTGCCAAAACTGGCCCAGCCAGAGGGACTGCGTCGACAAGTCGCGATAGAAAGTAACAGGCCCAACTCCGGAGTGGCACTCGAGGGGCGCGACCCCACCGAGTAAAGTATCCGCGCATCTCTGTCGAGATCAATATGGATCATGCAGGCTATAGTCCAAATCCACGATCAACAAGATCGACAGTAACCAACATCACAACTCTAACTCACTAGCTGGAAAATACTCACAGCTGGGACCACCGTCCACCCGACGGCTCCCACAACAAAACACTAAGCTCACAGATAACACAGGAAGAACCGACACCATAAGGGTTCGAAAATCCCTATAGGTCGGTGCCTAGAACCCCAATCAAACAAGAACAGACTCCAGGCTCCGCCTATAGAAGTTCCCGACCCCCTTACAGTTCGGGAGAACAACAACCTCAGTACAACATACGGAAGATACCAACCAGGGTCCGAAAGTTTCAGGAGACCGACACCTACAACCCTATCAAACAAGAACAGGTTCCAGGCACGGCCCCCGTAGCTTTCGCCCCGAAGAGGAACGGCCCCTAGAACCCAGATCACCCAAACTCTCTCGGGTGATGAAGTTGCAATAAAAGATGACAGTTATTACTGAAAACCATTTTAGTCTGAGAAACCCAATTTAATATATTTTAGTTCTTTAATAGAAATCAGTTCAAATAAGTTTTATTTTCCAAATTCCGAGGGGCTATTGCCTTCACCCAATCAAACAAGAACAGGCTCTGGCGACCCCTCGAAGTTCGGAAGGAAAACCTTAGTTTACTGAAATCATGTGTGTCCAAAAATAGTCTGGGTTCTAGGTCCTACTATCACAGGTATAACACTGTCACTAACACAGTGACGACAGATACAGTAGAGGAACACAACATCCTGGGACCACCGTTTACCCAAACGGCTCCCGACACAGATAAACGACTAACAACATCTACCAGACTCCACTCTGCTCCCATAGCACGAGTATAACATGCATCCCACACTAAAAGATAACTCTTGACCACTCGGCCCACTACCCGGGCGAGGAAGAACACTATGTCCAGGAAAGTAGAATACAAAGTGTGGATGTCTAAAGCATAAATAAACCTAGCCCAAGTGAGGGTTTTCTACTAGTCTGGTTTACACATGCAAACATATGACAGGGTGCTAGGTCAAGTTCCAATAATAGCAGTTAATTTAGCTAAGCAGGATTAGGGAACAAATAATAACACAGGAAAAAGAACATCTCTCTCTCTCTAGCATGCATTCTAATCCATCTCTCTCTCTCTAGCATTCATGTTCCCTATATAATAGAATTAGTAAATAGCCCATTGATCTTGGAGGCGAAGCAACCCACCAGAAAGTGCAATTTATCCAATGTCCAAAAAGTCTGCAACTGCACGGGGATCATCCTCGAATTTCCACGATTCCAACGGGTCCAGAAACGCCCAAAAACTCCTCCTGGTTACAAAGTTATAGCCCAAACATACAAACAACACAATTAACCCAAGTACAGAATCTGCTAAAAAATCTGTCCCAAAGAAGCAATATTATCACCTACGAGGTAAATTCCTAAAATCCCAATAAAAATACGACGGCGATCCTCGCGAAGCGTAGATATCAATCGAGTCCTCAAACATTGAATTCCGATACTCGAGTGTAGAGATAAAAATCCGACAAGCCTCCGCTATCTAGAAATCCACCAGCAAAATAGTGGCTTATAAATGCCTCGTAAACTGTGCTAAGAACTCAGAATCAAGCAAGACGATCAACACGGAAATCGAAGGCGTACCTCTCTTGAACGCGTTGCCGCAAAAATCATCTCAAAATTCCATAGGTGTAGCTCAGGGGGTCTCCCACACTGAAAGGCGACGGTAGAAGCCAAAATCCAAGAAACGTCGCAGTGCGCCGCGTCGCAGAAAGCGTGGATCTCGAGGCCTCCAAAAATTCTGTAAATCCATCACAAGGTGGAGCACAAGGTGAGGAACATTTTTTCTTAGGGGATCAACTATAGGGGAGCTCGGGAAGAGGCCCGAAATCGCAGCCCAAAAGGGCTATTTATAGCCTCCTCAGAACAAATCCAATAATTCCCATTTTGTCCCAACTTTCGGGCGCCCATTCTTCCGGGCTGCTACAGTGCGCCCAAAACGTACCCCAAACCGTCAGCGCCCGAATCGTCCCTGGGGCGACACGTGTCCCTGAACAGGCAACAGCGAGCGCAGCCAACCGCGTCGCGCCACGTGTCCTGCTCCCCGGTGCACGCCTCCGCGGTGGACCGGGCGGCCCGCCTCAGCCCGCCGCCGCGCTGCACCGCCGCCGGCGCGTCTCCGGCCGCCAGAACAGTGTTCCAAAGTCTCGAAATCCGTGTTTTGGCATCCGGTCTCCAAAAAATACAAGTAAATAGTCCATTTTGAGCGTTTTCGCGCACTGAATCCAAATCCGCTGTCCGTTTTCCCAAATTCCACTTCTAAAATTTCTCAAAAATTCTCGAAAAAGCAAACTTGATCCGTTTTTCATGCCGGGTCCAAATCTTGGGTCCAATATGCGCGCAAACACCTCTAACACTCAACCTGGGTCTCCAGAAGTCACAGATCCAACAGTAATCCAAACGTGGGAATTTCCGGGTCCTCACACTACCTGCCCTCTTTCTACATCATCGACACCTTCTTCGGCGTCGGCTCCTTATTCACCTCAGCAGTGGCCATCAGCTCAGCGACCCTATGCTCCAGCGAGCAGGCCATCTTCTTCTCACCCCACCGACTACCGGCCTCCAGCACAGAGCGGGCGAGTATATGCCGCCCAGTTAGCGGACTCCTCAGCAGCCGACCAGGTGGTGGCAGGTATTACCTTACTTTCTGGCATTAGGACTCGTACCTTGTTTGACACTGGAGCATCGCATTCATTTATTAGTCGAGCATTTGCATCCCTCTATGGTATAGAGATAGAGTCCTTATCGCATGCATTAGAGGTTCGGATTCCTGATCATGTTTCGCATGTCGAGGAGTATTGTGTGGCTTGCCCGGTACAGTTGGGATCTTGGATCTTGCCGGCAGACTTGCTTGTCTTGCGGCAGCTCCAGGATTTTGACGTGGTATTAGGTATAGATTGGTTGTTGCGGTATTTTGCCACTATTGACTGTAGGGAGAGGACGGTGACTCTCCGCAAGCCAGGACAGGAGGAGTTTATTTTCAGAGGTTGCCAGAGCACGTTGTTCGCAGCGACTATTTCTTCGGCGAGAGCTAGGCGGATGTTGAGCAGAGGTTGCACTGCTTTTCTGGCTACTATCGTGGAGGTGCCTACGGTGGCACTGGGACTCGAGGATATCCCCATCGTCCGCGAGTTTCCAGGTGTGTTTCCCCTTGAGTTGACGACTATGCCGCCAGAGAGGGAGATAGAGTTTGTGATTGACGTGGTTCCGGGAACCACGCCAATCTCGAAGGCACCTTATCGGATGGCGCCTGCCGAGTTGAGAGAGCTGAAGGCGCAACTACAGGATCTGATGGACAAGGATTTTGTTAGACCCAGTGTATCGCCGTGGGGAGCGCCTGTTCTATTTGTGAAGAAGAAGGATGGTTCGCTTCGATTGTGTGTGGATTATAGGGAGCTGAACAAAGTGACCATCCGAAACAAGTATCCATTACCGCGGATCGACGATTTGTTTGATCAGCTGCAGGGAGCTTCGGTGTTTTCGAAGATTGATCTTCAGTCCGGTTACCACCAGCTGAGGGTGAGGGCCGAGGATATCTCCAAAATGGCATTCAGATCTCGGTACGGGCATTATGAGTTCACGGTGATGCCATTTGGTTTGACGAATGCCCCTGCCGCATTTATGGATTTGATGAACAGGATATTTCAGCCGTATTTGGACCGGTTTGTTGTTGTATTTATTGATGATATGCTGATTTACTCCCGGAGTGATGTGGAGCATGAGGAGCACTTGAGGACAGTGCTACAGCTTCTATGAGAGAAGAAGCTATATGCCAAGCTTAAAAAGTGCGAATTTTGGCTCCGGAAGGTCGCCTTTTTGGGCCACGTAATTTCAGCTACGGGAGTGGCGGTTGATCCAGCCAAGGTGGATGCTATTCGAGATTGGCCGAGGCCAACGACTATCTCCGAGGTGCGGAGTTTTCTATGTTTGGATGGCTATTATCGTCGATTTGTGGAGGGCTTTGCGAAGCTTTCCACTCCCCTCACACGTCTGACCAGGAAAGGGGTTAAGTTTATTTGGAGTGAGACTTGTCAGAGCAGTTTTGAGGAGCTGAAACAGAGGTTGATGACGGCTCCGATCCTTGCTCTCCCGGTTATGGGAGAGGGATTTGTGATCTACAGCGACGCCTCTCACAGGGGTCTGGGTTGTGTACTGATGCAGTATGGTAGGGTAATTGCCTATGCTTCACGGCAATTGAAGAACTATGAGAAAAATTACCCTACTCATGATCTTGAGTTGGCAGCGGTCGTGTTTGCTCTGAAGCTGTGGCGGCTCTCAAGCTGTGGCGGCATTATTTGTATGGAGAGCACTGCGAGATTTACACTGATCATAAAAGCTTGAAGTATCTGCTCACTCAGAAGGAGTTGAACTTGAGGCAACGCCGGTGGTTAGAGTTGTTAAAGAATTATGACGTGAGTATCCTTTATCATCCCGGCAAGGCCAATGTCATGGCAGATGCTTTGAGTAGGAGGACGAGTCTGAGTATGATGATTTCGCAGCAGGCACCGTTGGTTGAGCAGATCAGACGATTGCAGATTGAGGTTGTATCCCCTGGGGTCTCTGCTAGACTTATGTCTTTGGTCGTGCAGCCCACTCTGTTGGACAGGATTAGAGAGAAACAGAGTTAGGACCCCCACTTGATGAGGATCCGAGGGCAGATTCAGACTGAGTTGGCAGGGAATTTTTCAGTTGATGCTTCGGGAGTACTGCGGTACAGGGACCGAGCTTGTGTGCCTATGGATTCAGAGATTCGAGAGCAGATCTTGAGAGAGGCCCATTATACACCTTATACCATTCATCCTGGTGGGACTAAGATGTATAAGGACCTCAAGGCACAATTTTGGTGGAGTGGTATGAAGAGAGACATTGGGAGATTCGTGGCTCACTGCTTAACTTGTCAGCAAGTAAAGGCTGAGCACCGTGTACCCGCTGGCAAGTTGCAGAGTCTCCCAATCCCAGAATGGAAATGGGATCATATCACCTTGGATTTTGTTACTGGACTGCCGAGAGCACAGAGTGGGGCTGATGCGATCTGGGTAGTCGTGGATAGACTCACCAAGTCCTCTCACTTTCTACCGGTGCAGGTGACTTGGCCTTTGGAGCGACTGGCACAGTTGTACTTAGCTGAGGTGGTGAGGTTGCATGGTGTACCTGTCTCAATTGTATCAGATAGAGAACCGATGTTTGTCTTGCATTTCTGGAGGAGTTTACAGACAGCCTTGGGGACGCAGCTCCGATTTAGCACAGTATTCCACCCACAGACCGATAGACAGTCTGAGCGCACCAAACAGACCCTCGAGGATATGTTGAGAGCGTGCGTCCTGGATTTTGGAGGAGGGTGGTACCGACACTTGGGATTGGTTGAGTTTGCGTACAACAACAGCTATCAAGTGAGCATTCAGATGGCTCCGTTTGAAGCGTTGTATGGATGCAAGTGTCGGTCACCCCTATATTGGAGTGACATGGGTGAGAGGAAGACTTTGGGTCCTGATCTACTGTCAGAGGCAGAGGAAAAGGTTAGATTGATATGACGACATCTCGAGACCGCCTAGAGTCGACAGAGGAGTTATGCTGATACCCGACGGTGAGACTTAGAGTTTCAGGTTGGTGATCATGTCTTCTTGAAAGTCTCGCCTTCGAAGGGGGTCCGGAGATTTGGAGTTCGTGGGAAGCTTAGTCCCCGGTTTATTGGACCCTTTGAGGTACTGGAGAGAGTTGGCCCTGTTGCTTATCGAGTTGCTCTTCCTCCACGCCTGGCTGGAGTTCATGATGTGTTTCACGTCTCTGCTCTGAGGAAGTATATATTTGATCCTGCGCATGTGATTGACTTCACCCCACTGGAGATTGGGGAGGACCTTGGGTACGAGGAGCGCCCGTTGCGGATTCTGGCTCGTGAGGTGAGGAAACTGCGCAATCGGGTGATACCTTATGTGAAGATTTTATGGAGCAACCACGAGGAGCGGGAGGCCACTTGGGAGCTGGAGGAGGTGATGCGGGATACCTATCATTTCTTGTTCGAGGCTTCTAGCTGAGGAACGTTTATCTTGTTTCTTAGTTTCGGGGACGAAACTTCTTTTTAGTGGGGGAGGATGTAGAGCCCCAAAACCCCATGTAGCTTTTTCTCGTGAATCCACTTGGTGAAACAGCTATCATTGGTGTGTCTGGCCCATAGTGCATCCAAGGGGTGCCACAGATGGACCCAGTGAGGTATCCAGAGCTGGATTGGCTTTCGGCTGCTTTTGCCACATTTTAGAAAGGATTTTGGGCCAAACATAGGTTGGATTTTGATTCAGCGCGGAAAAACGCTTGAAAACGGTAATTTGCTTGTATTTTTCTGAGTCTGGATGTCCAAAAAGGGGCTCCCGGAAGTTTTCAGTGGATTAGGGTGCATGGGGGAGGCCGTAGACCGGCTGGGTGCCACGTGGCGGCCTGTTATTGGCCGGTTTACAGTGCGCAGTCCACAGAGTAGCGCCGGGCGGCGCATGGACCCGGCGTGGGGACACGTGGCACCCCAGGAGTGGCCGGTGCGCGATGCGCGGTCCACGGAACCCCGCGCGGGTGCATAGACCGGGCGCGGGGACATGTGGCAGCAGGTGATTGTTGGGCTCATGCTGTCACGCCCCGGGGTCGAAACTGCGACCCGAGCTCGCTAACAGATCCGCCATCTGTACGGAAACTGCCGTACAGACGAAGCGTCTAGCCTGCAGAAGACAAAACTACAGCTACACAGATATCAGAGCGGATAAGAAAGCTGTAATATAAAATCTCACTACTAAAAGCTGAAAGGAATACAAGCTCCATCTCCCGAAAACAAGGTGATACAAAAGACATCCACCTATACATCATCTATAAATCCAAAAGGGAGATAGCTAAACTAGAAATGTAATAATACATGAACAGCTCCCATAGTCCGGGATGGTACATCTACCTCGCTCTAAAGTAACGATGCTGGTAGGGAACTATCTCGTGACTCCCTGTCCTCGGTCCGTCAAGCCAGCTCGGGCGGAACGGAAGAAAAAGCCTCAGCAACCTGTCACCGACAGAGGGTGTGAGAACTACATCCTACAGTAGTTCTTAGTGGGTACCGTCTCCAAGAACCACGGTCTGCCCACTAAGTCTACTAGAGGCATAAGATAACAGAAAAGACTGCAATAATGAAAAGTAAGCTGGAAAGTATCTACAGCTATCATGCCTCTATCTACTATGCTCAATGGGGAAAAGAACACAGATGATGGTATGCATCCACTCACTACTGACTATATGTCATAAGTACTATGCTCAAAGGACAACTCACTAAGGCACAGTAAGCATACTCTCTCACATAACACTCAATCTCAATGACTGCCTCATAAGGTCCAGTCCAGCCTGCGCTCCACTACTGCCACTACGCCCAAACAGGACTTGGTCTTACGTAGGGTGTCCTACACAGACTATCTCAATCTCAAGCGAACTCTAGTGTATCAACTAGTCGCATCATCGCAGCTTCGTCAGGCTCGGTATCATCATCGCACCCGGGGCGTAGCTCGAGGGGAGCGACCCCACCGAACTCAAGTATCACAAGTATCTCATAACTGGCATGAAATGCCAGGCTCAGCAGGCTATAATCCATGATCAAACAGATCGGTAACCCGAGCTCAAAACATAACTCAGTCGGAAAAGAACCTCGACTCAAATATGAATAGCTCAACCACTCTCACAGCTATGTCGGAGAACCCTCTACGACTCGAACTCACAACACTAACTACCCAGCTGGGACCGCCGTCACTCCAAACGGCTCCCACAACAACACCCCACTCATAGGCGAGAAGAACCGACTGATGCGGCAAAGATCCGAAAATCCCGATAGACCGGTGCCTAGAGCCCCAATCAAACAAGAACAGACCCTAGGCTCAGCCTATCGAAGTTCTCGATCCTTTGCCGTTCAGGGATTCGGCCCCTCTAGGTTAAAGTGGGAAAACTGTCTCAACACACAAACTCACGGCTGGAGGTGCTCCACAGCCAGATCCGCGAAGGGTTCGAAAACCTCGGGTGACTAGTACCTACGGCCCCGATCAAGCAAGAACAGGCTATAGGCGTAGCCTCCCGTCGTTTTCGGCCCAAGAAGGAATCAGCCCTTAGAACCCAGACCACTCGAATCATCTCGGGTGGATAAGTTTATAAGAAATAGTGACTTTTATTAAGAAACCCTTTGATCTGAGAGAAATCCATCTTTTTAATGATTTTTAGTCTTTATAGGAAACCATTTGAAAACCAGTTTAATGTCCAAACCTCGAAGAGCCAATGCCCTCGTCCTATCAAACAAGAACAGACTCAGGCGCCCCTGCGAGGCTTGGAAGAAAACATTGGCTGACTAAAATCATGTGTTCGTCCAAAAAGGTTCTGGGTTCAAGGTCCTGCTAACACACGTGCACCACGATCACATCACGGTGGTGACGAGAAGAACAGCGAAAACCAAACTCCTGGGACCACCGTTTATCTGAAACGGCTCCCAAACACCAACACTGGCCTAACCCAGCCACCAGACCCCACTCGGCCCCCGGCCTGAGTGCAACACCCATCCCACAACACCCTGACCACTCGGCCCACTACCTGGGCGAGGAACTCCATGTCCAGAAGGATATGCAATGTGTGGGATGTCTAAAGCATAAAAGAACCTAGCCCAGATTAAGGTTCTCTATTGGTCTGGTTAAACACATGCTCAAATGACGAGGGTGCTAGTCAAGGTTCCAAAAAATACACTTATACTAGCATGCAAATCCTATCATGATAGAATTAGAAGGAAGTCCGTAGACTTGGAGAGAAAACCAACCCACCTCTGCTCGCCACCAATTGCTTGTCGACACTTGCAATTGGGCTCAGCGGGATTACCTTGCCTCCACGGGGTCCGCGCGCAAACGAAGCACGGTGCCTGAATCCGGACGCAAATCGGAGCACGCTGCGACCTACCACAAGACCGCGCGCTCCGCGGATGCCCCAAAGCCAGCCCGCGGCTCAACGCGGCGGAGAAACTCACAACCAGCCTCGACGGAAGCTAAAAACAGCACTACAACCGCCAGGAAAGAAGAAATCGCAAAATCAGTCAAACGGTCGAAAACCGAGCATCCGGCGGCGAAAAACAGCCTCCGTCGGTGAAAAACTGCGCCCGACGGCGAAAAACAGCTCCGTCGGCGAAAAACAGCGCGAAAACCGCTCGCAAAAACTGCTCGCGAAAAACTGCTCGAAAACCGCTCGCGAAAAACTGCTCACGAAAAACTGTGAAAACCGCTAGCGAAACTGCTCGCGAAAAACTGCTCGAAAACCGCTAGCGAAACTGCTCGCGAAAACAGCGGAAAACGGCCTGCGAAACTGCACGCAAAACGCTCGCGAAAACAGCGAAAGCTGCGAAAACAGCGCGCGAAACCGCTAGCGAAACTGCACTAAAAATTTCCTCGCGAAAACAGCATGCGTCGCAAAACAACCTCCGTCGGCGAAAAACAGCGGCCGACGGCGAAAACAGCGGCCGACGGCGAAAAACAGCGCGCGGCGGCGAAAAGCGGCCTCCGCCGGCGAAAAACGGCGCCGGCAAGCAAAAACGGAGCGTCGCCGCTGACCCGGGGCACGCCGAACGGCGAAAAACGCAGCCGCGCGGCCTAGGAGGCCGGCCGCGCGGCGCGAAGCCCGGCCGCGCAGCGCAGGGGCTGCCGCGCGACGTGTCACGCCCCGGCGTCGAAACTGCGACCCGGGCTCGCCAACAGATCCGCCGCCCATACGGAAAGCCCCGTATAGACGAAGCGACTAACCTGCAAAAAGAACCAACTACAGTATACAGATATCAGAGGTGAAAGTAAACTATTGAAAAACTTAAAAAATCCAGTCATTGTACAGCTGAAAATAATACAATATCCATCTCCCAAATACGATCGTATAAAAAGTCCTCTGATACAAAACTCAAAAGGGAAATATCTCCAGTAAATACATCAGTGTACAAGCCCTCAATACAAAAATATCCTCACTACAATAGTCTCTCACAAACTGTAAAATAAAGTACAACTCTATACCTCACAACAAAGGTCTCTCAACAGAGGAAAAAGAAGTAAACTAATCTACTGAAGCTCTCCTCAGAAGGGGTACCGCTACACTCCAACGATGGGTAGGGAACTAGCTCGCGACTCCCTCGCCTCGGTCAGATGGATCAGCAACTGGAGCAACAGGAACGGGAGAAGGAGTCCCTGGGAAAAAAAATACACCACGACGGGTGTGAGAACTACTTCCCACAGTAGTTCTCAGTGGGTGCCGTCAACAAGCCCAACGGTCTGCCCACAAGTCTACTAGAGGTATAAAGTAACAATTGCTGAACTGAAGGGAAAAAGCTGGAAAATAACTCTACAGCTACTATGCCTCTATCTAGATGCTCAAGAAGTGGAACAGATGATAATATGATGCATCTACTAACTCACACAGTACAGTCACCCAATCTACACTGGCTGCCGCATAGGGTCCAGTCAAACCTGCGCCTACCTACCGCCGTTACATCCCGGAGGACCGAACTTACGTAGGGCGTCCGTGACTGCCATTAACTGGCCCAGCCAGAGGGACTGCGTCCGTAACTGCCACTAACTGGCCCAGTCAGAGGGACGGCGTCCGTAACTGCCACTAACTGGCCCAGTCAGAGGGACGGCGTCGACAAGTCGCGATACCAAAGTGCAGACCCACCCCGGACGTGGCACTCGAGGGGAGCGACCCCAACGAGGACAAGGGTATCCGCGCACTCTGTCGAGCTCAAGTGGCACTGCAGGCTATAGTCCAAAATCCACGCTCACGCTCTGAACGGAAAGACTCAGAATCCACAAACATCTCGCACAACAGTCGGAGCACTCTCGACGACAAAGCTGATCAGCTCACACCAAACACGAGACACTAGCCTCACCAACCGCTCACAGCACAAAACGCACTGGCTGGAGATACTCCACAGCCAGGAACGACCCACAACTCAGGGCTAACAAAACTGGTCGGACAACACTCAACGACCCGGGACCATCGTCAACCCCAACGGTTCCCAACAACGCAGGCCGGAAGATACTCGACGGCCCGGGACCATCGTCAACACAACGGCTCCCCCCGACAGAACATCAAACTCACAGAAGACAACAACCAGGGCCCGAAAGTTCCGGGAGACCAACACCTACAACCCTATCAACAAGAGCAGGTTCCAGGCTCGGCCCCCGTGGCTTTCGTCCCGACAAAGGAACGGCCCCTAGAACCCAGACCACTCGAATCCTTTCGAGTGGGGATAATTACAGGAAAAAGGTGACATTTGTTACTGAAACCCATTTTCACTCAACCCACGCAGGGCGAGGACTAAAAGTAGTTCCCTTTTTGAAAAACTATCTTGATTTAAGGAGAAACCCATTTTTAATGATTTTAGTTCTTTTAGGAAAAATAGTTAGAAAACAACTATTTTATACCCAAACCCCGAAGGGCTGATGCCTTTGTCCAATCAAACAAGAACAGACTTCAGCGGCCCTTCGATGCTTGGAAGAAAACATCGATAGACTAAAATCATGTGTATGTCAAAAAGGTTCTGGGTTCTAGGTCCAGCTAACACAAGCACACAACTGCCACTAACATAGTGGCGACAGCACGGCAGGGATACAAGACCTCCCGGGACTACTGTTTACCCAAACGGCTCCCGGCACAGATAAGCGACCCATTACAACTACCAGACTCCACTCTGCTCCCAAGCACGAGTGCAAATGCAACCCACACTAAAAGAAAGTCCCGACCTCTCGGCCCACTACCCGGGCGAGGATAACACTAAGTCCAGGAATGAAAGAACAGGGTGGATGTCTAAACATAAATAACCCTAGCCCAAGTGAGGGTTTTCTACTAGTCTGGTTACACATGCAACATATGACGGGGGTGCTAGGTCAAGTTCCAAGATAACTACAATTTAACAGATGAAAGAGAGCAAGGAGGTCACAAGAACCTCAGATAATAAAAGGAAATAACAATTCTCACAATCTAGCATGCTTCACAAGAAAATAAACTATCATGCATAGTCCTACATCAGCAGAATTACTGGACAGTCCATAAAACTTAGAGACAAGGCCACCCACCTCGGTTTGCCACCAATTGCTCGTAGATACTTGCAATTGGCCTCCACGCGATCCGCACACAAAACGATGCCCGCCGCCGGAGTCCGCACGCAAAATGGAGTCCGCACGCAAAACGGAGCACAATGCCGGAATCCGCACGCAAAACGGAGCACGGTGCTAGAATCTGCACGCAAAACGGAGTCCGCACGCAAAACGGAGCACGATGCCGGAGTCCGCTCGCAAAACGGAGCACGGTGCCGTAATTCGCACGCAAAACGGAGCACGGTGCCGGAATGCGCACGCAAAACGGAGCACGGTGCCAGAATCCGCACGCAAAACGGAGTCCGCACGCAAAACGGAGCACACCGTCGGGGACCGCACGCAAAACGGTGCAGAAAAACACGGTCCCTAACACAGATGAGAGCAAGGGGGGGGGGGGGGGGGGGGGGGTTAATTCAATGTCCAAAGGAACGCCCCAAAACTGTGCCAAAAACACCGTAAAAACAAGTGCGGGACCTACCTCGACAGCGCCGCGCCGCCCAACTGCTCCGCTGGAAAACCTCGCGCGCTACACGAGGCCCACGACGCACCGCCGCACCACCCATAAACCTCTCCCTCACACCCTCTCGCTCTCGGTTGGAGAAGAAAGGAAAGAAAATGGAGAAGAAAAGGTGTGCGGGGAAGAAAGAGGAAGAAGAAAAGGAGGAGAAAGGAGTGGTCCACGGAACCGGGGTCCACGGTGGACCGGCCAATGGGGGGCCACCGCACGCGGTCCACGGCACACACGGGCGCGTGCACCCGGCCCAGGCACGCGCCTGCCTGCCCACGCGGCACGCGGCCAACGCGCCACGCAGGCGCGGTTGCTGCGCGCCACACGGCCGCGGTTACACCGCGACACCCACAGGCGCGGGACACGCGCGCGCCACACGGGAGCGTGCCCCCGCATCCGCGCGGGCGCCAGTTGGGGCCCGCCACGTGGCGGCCCCTGCGCTGACCCGCGCAGAAAGGGCGTGCTTCCATAGCGCGCCAGCTGCGCCTCGCGCAGTGTGCCGCCGCACTCCGAGCCTCGCGCCGTTGCCTCGGGATCCATGCCGTCTCGAAAAACGCGCTCTTACCTCGAAAAACGCGCGCAACACCCGGGCTTCAAAAAAAACAAGTAAATAGTCCATTCTCAACGATTTCGCGCGCTGAATCCAAAAACGATGTCCATTTCCCCAAATTCTCATCCGAAAATTTGCCGAATGCCCCCGGATAGCCCACTCGATCCGATTTCCGCGCCGGGTCCAATTCTGAAGTCTGATTTGCCAAATTCCAACTCTAAAAATTCCCGAAGGCAACCGGAGAGGTAATCTTTTATCCAAACTACGCCCGGAGTCCAAATTTGACATCTGCGTCGCGCGAAACCACCTCTAAACACTCGACGGGTCCTCCAATTTCCCACGGGATCTCATTTTAAGCCCAAAGTCCAACACTTGTGTCCAAATTGCGCACAAACACTCCCAAAGGCCACAATCTGACAGTAATCTCTTAAGTGGGGATTTCGGGTCCTCACACTGCGCGGTTGCTGCGCGCCACACGGCCGCGGTTACACTGCGACAGCCACAGGCGCGGGACGCGCGCGCCACATGGGCGCGTGCCCCCGCATCCGCGCGGGCGCCAGTGGGGGCCCGCCACGTGGCGGCCCCTGCGCTGACCCGCGCAGAAAGGGCGCGCTTCCCCAGCGCGCCAGCTGTGCCTCGCGCAGTGTGCCGCCGCACTCCGAGCCTCGCGCCGTTGCCTCGGGATCCGTGCCGTCTCGAAAAATGCGCACTTACCTCGAAAAACGCATGCAACACCCGGGCTCCGAAAAAAGCAAGTAAATAGTCCATTCTCAATGATTTCGCGCGCTGAATCCAAAAACGATGTCCATTTCCCCAAATTCTCATCCGAAAATTTGCCGAATGCCCCCGGATAGCCCACTCGATCCGATTTCCGCGCCGGGTCCAATTCTGAAGTCTGATTTGCCAAATTCCAACTCTAAAAATTCCCGAAGGCAACCGGAGAGGTAATCTTTTATCCAAACTTCGCCCGGAGTCCAAATTTGACATCTGCGTCGCGCGAAACCACCTCTAAACACTCGACGGGTCCTCCAATTTCCCACGGGATCTCATTTTAAGCCCAAAGTCCAACACTTGTGTCCAAATTGCGCACAAACACTCCCAAAGGCCACAATCTGACAGTAATCTCTTAAGTGGGGATTTCGGGTCCTCACACTGCGCAGTTGCTGCGCGCCACACGGCCGCGGTTACACTGCGACAGCCACAGGCGCGGGACGCGCGCGCCACACGGGCGCGTGCCCCCGCATCCGCGCGGGCGCCAGTGGGGGCCCGCCACGTGGCGGCCCCTGCGCTGACCCGCGCAGAAAGGGCGCGCTTCCCCAGCGCGCCAGCTGTGCCTCGCGCAGTGTGCCGCCGCACTCCGAGCCTCGCGCCGTTGCCTCGGGATCCGTGCCGTCTCGAAAAATGCGCACTTACCTCGAAAAACGCATGCAACACCCGGGCTCCGAAAAAAGCAAGTAAATAGTCCATTCTCAATGATTTCGCGCGCTGAATCCAAAAACGATGTCCATTTCCCCAAATTCTCATCCGAAAATTTGCCGAATGCCCACGGATAGCCCACTCGATCCGATTTCCGCGCCGGGTCCAATTCTGAAGTCTGATTTGCCAAATTCCAACTCTAAAAATTCCCGAAGGCAACCAGAGAGGTAATCTTTTATCCAAACTTCGCCCGGAGTCCAAATTTGACATCTGCGTCGCGCGAAACCACCTCTAAACACTCGACGGGTCCTCCAATTTCCCACGGGATCTCATTTTAAGCCCAAAGTCTAACACTTGTGTCCAAATTGCGCACAAACACTCCCAAAGGCCACAATCTGACAGTAATCTCTTAAGTGGGGATTTCGGGTCCTCACACTCTCCCCCACTAAAAGAAAGTTTCATCCCCGAAACTAAAACAACCCAAACAGGAGTCTCAAAATCAAGGGTAGGGACTCAAAATCACCGGCTCTAGCTCCCCAAGTCACCTCTCACTCCCCGTGATTACTCCTTAGCAACAATAACAATAGCCAGTACGGCATGGCCCGGTCGCGCAATCCTCTCATCTCTCGAGCCAGAATTCGCAACGGTCGCGCAATCCTCTCATCTCTTGAGTTGGCGTATTTCGTGAATTCGGTTAAGTCTTGAAGATTGAAGGTAAAGAAGGTTGGATCATATAACTCAATCTCAAGAAAGAAGAATTCAAAAGGATCAGGTATGTTTAACTTAATATCTTTGGTGATCCGAATACTTCTTATAGTGTAGAAACACTTGGATAATCTTGTAATTGCATAAAAATAAAAAACTGGACATGGGACATGTTCAGGATCCGGATCAGATATTCCAATCCGGATCACGAAGGGTGTTAGTTCATACGCAACTGCAATCCGGATCGTAGCCTTCCTTGATCCGGATCCCGAACACTGGTTCTTACCGAATTGTATGAACGATCCGGATCTTGTTTTTCAATCCGGATCCCGAACACTGGTGTTTGGTGAAATGTATGAACGATCCGGATCAGCCACTTCGATCCGGATCCCGAACCTTCGTTTTTATGGAAACTGTCTTTCTCGCTACTGCAATCCGGATCGCCGAACTCCGATCCGGATCGCCGTCCTGTAAAATTCCAGAAAAGGTTAGTTTTTGATTCTTATCTTTTTCCCAGGGTTTCTAACCTATAAATAGACCCTATGATTCTTTTTCTAGGGCTAATCCAAAAAGCCATCATAATCAAATATAATCCTATATACGGCCTAAGATCCACATATAGAGAAGAAAGGAAATACTAGATTTAATCTTATGTTTCTTCATCTATATTGATTGATTTGATTCTAGGTTTTCATACTCATATTCTGAGTAGAATCAAATCAATTAATACTTAGATGGTATTTCCGATCTATTTCTAATCTAAGTATTCGGCGGATCATCACCACCCAAAAAAATCAACGATTTATCCCAAATCGGCGCGTGGACTCGCGTGGCCTTGTGGATTCAAGGTGCAACCGCTCTCGTGGATTCGGAGCGAGGTACGTTCGTGGATTCGAGACGTGCTACTGGGTGAAGACCGTGGATTCGGTCAGACGTCGTGGATTCGACGTTGGACGCCGTGGATTCGGCGTTGGACGCAAATCGTGGATTCGAGAAGCGTTGCGGAGCGAGCGGAGAAGATCAACTAGGAGCGTATGGAAAAGGTTGAGTCGTCTGTGAGTACGGTATATCACCTTGTACGTGTTTAATTCTAGTGGATTTCAACGTGTTATCGGTCCCGTGGTTTTTTACTCCGGTTTGGAGTTTTCCACGTAAAAATATCTGCGTGTTATTCATTTTTCCGCATTGGGTTTTATATCGCAAAGATTTTTGAGTGTTTATTGTTTACACCTATTCACCCCCCTCTAGGTGTTTTTTCCCTATTTAGATCCAATTATACATAACCCAACAAGTGGTATCAGAGCGGGAATAGGGTTGTAAACAATGGTTGAAGGTGGAAACATCAACAGACCTCCGTTCTTCGATGGAACAAATTATGCGTACTGGAAAGTACGGATGAAAGCCTTTTTAATTTCCATCGACGAACGGGTGTGGCAATCAATTGAATTAGGATGGTCTAATCCAACTGAATTTATTGGTGATGTTCGCACCATCAAACCTAGGTCGAAATGGACCAAGGAAGAGATAGATTTTTCTTCTTGCAATGGCAAAGGGATTAATGCTCTATTTAATGCTTTGTCTCAAACTGAGTTCTCTCGCGTCTCGGCATGTGAGACTGCGAAAGAAATCTGGGATGTTCTTCAAGTTACGCATGAGGGAACTAACCTTGTGAAGATTCAGAAACTGCAAATGCTTACGAGCAAGTTTGACTCTATTTTCATGGCAGAAAATGAATCGTTCACAGACTATTACACACGATTGCAAGATATCGTAAACTCATGTTCTAACTTGGGAGAGAAGATTCCAGAATTTAAAGTTGTAAGAAAAATACTAAGAACTCTTCCTGAAAGATTTTGTTCCAAGGTTACAGCCATTGAAACTATTAAACACCCGGACGAAATCTGTGTAGAAGAATTAGTTGGTTCTTTACAAACATATGAAATGACATTTCCTACTAACTATTCTTCGGGAAAGGCATCCTCTTCTAAGTCTTCAGGTTATGCTTTGAAAACAACAATAGAAGAAGACGCGGATTCATCCTCCTCATGCGATGATGAGAACTTATCTATGGAGGACTTTGAGAAGCAGCTCGCTCTCTTCACAAGGAAGTTTCGCCGAAATTTTCGAAGGGGTAATTCAAGCAAAACTCCATCCTTCGGAAAGTGAAAGAAAGGCAAGGGTTCTTCAAGTTACAAGTCAAGAAAGCAAGAGAGTTTTTCTAAGGATAAGAAAAGCACAGAAGGACAAGTCCAATGCTTCAAGTGCCGAGGATACGGCCATATCTCAACGGAATGTCCAAATAAGAATCCATCCAAGGAGAAGGCGATGCAAGCCGTCACTTGGGATGACACCTCATCGTCAAATGAGTCATCGTCAAGTGATGAAGAAGAGACCGTAACGGCATTCCACGCGTCCACATCTTCACCCTTCATGTGCTTAATGGCAAGTACATCCGAGTCATTGTCCAACTCCACTGTTGAAAAGATTGCAACGGACGATGAATCGGATAATTCGGAAGGTGAAGATTTTGCTCTAGCCTACCACAGACTTTTGAGGGATTCAAAGAAACTGGCTAAGCAAAACAAGGGGTTGAGAGGGAGATTGCAGGATCTCGAAGAAGAAGTAAAAAGGGTAACTTCTCTCTTGACCGATCTTGAAGTGGAAAGGGATAATCTGATAAAAGAAAATGTTTCCCTTCAAGAGTCCAATGAGCAATTCGAGAAGAATTATGTAGATATGGTGAACAAAGCGAATTACTTCTTGAAGCTCAACGGCGAGGCCCGACAGGAAAAATTGGAAATGACAGAGACCATTCTCCAACTCAAGGATGACTTACAGCGATTTTCATCAGGAAGGAGTAAGTTGGATAAGCTTCTTGGTCTTGGTCAAACAAACAAATTCGGCCTCTGATACAATCGAACTGAAGACAATTTTAGTTCGGTTGGGACAGTCTTTGTGCCTCAGTCGGTATCTCCTCCTCCGACACCGGAATTCACGACAAGCAACGACAACAAGCCTACTTCATCCTCCTCGGGATCGTCAAGCACTAAGGTATGTTTTCGTTGTGGTATTGCAGGGCACATAAGGACGAATTGCAAGATGGGAGCCAAACGCTCAACTCAAGCACTTCTTGCAACGACTACCAAAAGGGTGTTTCCTCGGAAATCAAATGCAAATTATTCGAAGGAAAAGAGCCTTGGTAGTTCATCAAACAAGACGACGACGACGTCAAGAAAAAGCAATGGATCAAACAAGACGCTTTCACCAAAGGTATCAACTTCACAATCATTTCCGACGTACTCCAAAACTCGAAAAGTTTGGGTACGCAAAGGTGAATTCTTCTTTCATCCTTGAACCACGTCGGTACCAAACGGCCCTTGGAATTATTGCATATGGATTTAATGGGGCCGACACGTCAACCATCCTTGGGAGGTAAATGGTATATTTTCTTATTGGTTGATGATTTCTCTAGGTATTCTTGGGTAGCATTTTTAAAAGAGAAAGCTGATACTTTTGATTCTTTTCACGAGATTTGCCTTCGTATTATGATTGAAAAGAATGAAAAGATCATTCGTGTTAGAAGTGATAGAGGTGGAGAATTCATAAATTCAAAATTCATTGATTTTTGCACTTCCAATGGCATTAAACATGAATTCTCAGCACCCTATACACCTCAACAGAATGGTGTAGTCGAGCGCAAAAACAGGGTTGTACAAGAGATGGCACGTGTTATGCTTCATAGCCGGAATTTACCGTTATATTTTTGGGCTGAAGCTGTGAACACTGCAATCTATGTTATTAATCGAGTTTATTTGCGCCCGGGTACGTTAAATACACCATATGAACTATGGTGTTGTAGAAAACCAAACATCAAATATTTTCGTATCTTCGGGAGTCGGTGTTACATTTTACGTGACCGCGAAAATCTTGGAAAATTTGACTCTCGAAGTGACGAAGGGATTTTCATGGGTTATTCTACAAATAGCAGAGCATATCGGGTATTTAACTTGGAATCTAAAACGATCGTAGAATCCATAAATGTTAAAGTAGATGAAGCTTTCCACTTTGTATCTGATAAATCTACCCCTGATATCTCTCTTGATGATGATACTCCTGTAAATGCATCTTCTCATGATAATACTTCCAATATTAATGATGCATCTAATGGTTCTTCAAGCTTATCTGATGTGCAGGAATCATCTCATGTACCTCCGAGTACTCCATTACATCAAACGTTATGCATCTCCAAGGATCATCCTGAATCAAACATCATTGGAGACCCACAAGAAGGAGTCAAAACTCGGAGATAGTTGGTTTGTGGATTCGCTTGTTACGTTTCCTTGATCGAACCAAAGAACGTCGTTGAAGCTCTTCAGGATGACTACTGGATTGAAGCAATGCAAGAAGAGCTCCATCAATTTGAGCGAAACAAAGTCTGGGAATTAACGACGCCTCCGAAGCAACACAATGTGATCGGTACTAAATGGATTTTCAAGAACAAGAAAAATGAGGATGGTACCATCATCAGGAACAAAGCACGTTTAGTTGCTCAAGGCTACTCTCAAATAGAAGGTATAGACTTTGATGAAACGTTCGCCCCTGTAGCTAGACTCGAGTCCATTCGTATCTTATTCGCTATTGCTTCTCACTTTAAAATAAAACTCTTTCAAATGGACGTTAAGAGCGCGTTTTTAAATGGGTTTTTAAATGAGGAAGTTTATGTAGCTCAACCGAAAGGTTTTGTAGACTGTAAACTACCTAACCATGTTTTTCGTTTGAAAAAGGCTCTTTACGGTTTAAAACAAGCACCGCGAGCGTGGTACGAAAGGTTGACAAAGCACCTTTTGGAGAAGGGCTATACTGGAGGGGGAGCAGATCGGACTCTCTTTGTGAAGCATTATCAAGATAACTTCATTGTTGCACAAATCTATGTCGATGACATTGTATTTGGAGCAACAAAGGATAATGATGCTTCTAAGTTCGCAGAAACCATGGAAAGCGAATTTGAGATGTCTATGATGGGGGAACTGACATACTTTCTTGGATTGCAAGTGAAACAAAATGATGAAGGCATCCATCTGTGTCAATCCAAGTATGCAAAGGAGTTGGTAAAGAAATTCGGATTAGAAGATTCTAAAGATTTTCCTACTCCTATGGGAACTAGCAATAAGGGATTAGGAAGTGAATCTCTTAGTGATAGTGTAGACGAGAAACTCTATCGAAGTATGATTGCAAGTCTACTCTACCTCACAGCTAGTCGCCCGGACATATCCTTTAGTGTTGGGATCTGCGCGAGATATCAATCAGCACCAATGGAGGATCACCTGAAAGCGGTGAAACGGATCATCCGGTACGTCAAAGGAACTGTAAATTTCGGAATTTGGTATCCTATGGGAACAAGTTTAGATATTATTGGATACTCAGATGCCGATTGGGCAGGATCTGTGGATGATCGGAAAAGTACGAGTGGTGCATGTTTTTATCTTGGCCATTGCCTTGTTGCATGGCATAGTAAAAAGCAAAACTGCATTGCACTCTCGACTGCCGAAGCGGAATATATCTCAGCGGGTAGTTGTTCAACTCAACTCATTTGGATGAAAAGCGTGTTGAGCGACTTCCGGATTTCAGCAACTTCGGTAACTGTTTTATGTGACAACACTAGTGCTATAAACATTTCAAAAAACCCTGTGTTGCACTCTAGAACAAAACACATTGAACTTAGATATCATTTTCTTAGAGAGCTAGTTGAATCAAATATTCTTCAAATTTCCTACATTTCAACTGAAGATCAATTAGCTGACTTTTTAACAAAACCTTTGGATCAAAAACGTTTTATTCATTTGCGTAAAGCAATTGGAATGCTTTCCTTGAAATAACCTCTTTTTGAAACTTTTGTTTAGGTTACGTTTTGTTTTTGTGTTTTTGTTCATTATCTATGCTTAGACATAGAACATTAATTGAGCATTAGTTTTATTGACTTTAACTGCATCCTTTTATATATTTAGAAATCTATTATGCTTTAGATATCATAATATTTCATTTGATGCAATGATCATTTATGTCAATTAACTCATCTTTGTTTTGATCAAAGTCATTTTCTCTCTCAATGATCTCTTGGTATAGTTATTATCTTATTTGACTATTTAGTCGAGTATGAAATCGAGATCAATTTTTGGTTGAATACTTTATATCTTAAATAATTGATAGCCAACTGAGGGGGAGTCAAAGAAAAAGTATTATGCTCAAAAGATGTGGAAAGAGTTACATCCCAATGAGGAGTGTGAAAACTACCACCACATGGAGGAAAGAGCTACCACCTCGGTCGTCCGAGTACTGTGTGCAGCTACCACATGTATACCAAGCAAGGTTTTTCGAGTTTGATTAAATAAAATGCATGTTGAAATACTTGACTCTGTCAAAATTTCAAGGTTGGTATAAGGTGGGAATTTTAATGAAAGATGCTCAAAGAGTCACTCTCTTCAATAAATTGACTAGATATATTATCTAACTTATCTGGGATTTCAGACATCTATTGATCTTTGTATTTCATTTTCTTTACCGAATTGATGATTTGATAAAGGCATTACTCATAAGATCAAGTTAGATGTAATTGAAGTTGTTCAACTTTAAGGGATTTAATTTTTATAAATTTTCGTTTCATTTGTTGGATGTTATTGATAGATTTGGCATAATCTATTTCTTGTTGTATGAAACGATGATTTTCGTTTAAAGTTGATACACAAAAGTGCTTACAATCTTTTTCTGGATTTTCTAGAATTTTTCTGAAATTTTCTAAAGAAAAAGTTGGAGCCGATCCGGATTGGACATGCCGATCCGGATCCCGAACGCAGATATTCTTCTGCGGGCAGACGATCCAGATTGGACATGCCGATCCGGATCCCGAACGCAGATTTTCTCTGCGGGTAGCCGATCCGGATCGAAATCACGAACTGATCCGGATCGCGGCTAGGGTTTTATATAGAACAAAAGGGTTTTGATTTCTTTTTACTTCAATCTTTTGTTCCAAAGTTTCCAGAGCTTCTCTCTCTAGATTTCATCCATCTTGGAAGCTTTCAAACTCAAGTTCTTCGACTTTAAGTAAGTTTTATTGATCAAAATCTCGGTTTTTCACAGTTTTTCATATTCTTCCTCAAAACGTGATGAAATTCTTGTATCTATTTCATTTGTGGATGGTTTTTGATCAAATTTCTTTTGAAATAAGAACTCTGGGTAGATTAGTTTTGATTATATGCTAGGTATTCTCAAGATAAACGGATTTTTGGGCTTCGATTTCAAAAATTTCGGTTTTAGGGTATATAATGGGAATTTTCGAAAATCATGCAACTGATCTATTTTTAAAATTCTTTTTTCAAAACTAATTTGATTCTTAGTCTCTCTACATGATAATGTTTGTTTGGGTACAATTTTTCAAATTTTTGAAAATCAACAATTTTTTCGTGTTCTTGAGTTGTTGCTCACAGGATTTCCTTTCTCACAAGAAACTAGTAACAATGGTGATCACCTGGATCATTTTTCTTCTGGCTACTATGGTCCATACTAGAGACACTATCAAGCCCAAGAGGGCTAAGAAGGCGAAGAAAACAAAAGATGATTTCGATACGGAATCTGAGACGGAATCAATCGATTGGGATGAGTTGCAAGTTGAAGCAACTGCACCCACTGCTTCGAAGGGAAAAGCGCCTGCAGAAACATCAAAGGCTCCGCCTACGGCTGCTGAAAAAGGAAAAGCACTAATAACCTCTTCATCCATCTCCTTAAAAAGAAAAAGACTTGCTCGACGGATTGGACGAGCTCGGGGTATTGAAATAAATGAACCATGTCAAGAGGAAACAAAGAATATCCCTCAAATTGACACTAAATCTGAAGACAAAGAAGATTGGGACACATTTCTTACTGAAGTACAACAAGGTATTGATGAAGAAAATAAGCTTTACCTAAAGAACAAGAAGCTGATGAAGTCTTCCTCAACGACTAAGCAGTACACAAGGAAAAAGAATTCGCCAAGCAATGGAATTCAAATCAATGAACCTCTTGACAATTCACATTCTCTGCCAAGAAGATCTCCTCGGAATGAAGGTCAGACTGCTCCGTCAGCTGTCACACAACGTTCTTCGACTTCCAGAAGAATCGACCAAAAGGCAAACTTAGTGTCTTCCATCAATCAAGAACAAGATAAACTGGCTCTGGAACTCAGAAAGATGTCCACGGACATACACAAGATGAAACAAGAATGTTCTACGATTTCGGGAATGCTTAAAGGAATTTTGAACAAACTGGGCTGCACGAGCTCTGAAGACTCTGACTCAGATAATTGATTTGCATTCAAACTTTTCTTTTTCTTGTGCAGATTTTTAATTTTTTCTTTGTGCAGGTTTTAAGTTTTAGTTTTTCGTTTTAGTTCTCACACTTTTGGTACTTGAACTGTTAACTATTCTCTCCATTTTGGTAATTTTTGGCTAACTTTTGTGACAAAAAGGGGGAGAGAGAAGTATAAACAATGATACAATGTTTGTGAGAAACTTGAAACTATGGAGGTAAGTATAACCTCAACTTGAAAGGTAAGTATAACTTCAACTTTTGGTTTTGTATTTGGTTTGAATGCATGCCTCGACTAACTATTCGACTAACTATTTGGGCATGTAATATAACTAACAAGTTGATGTTTACTAACAAGTTTGTGACATTTGGATCTTGATTGCATAGAAGATATGTTGGTTTTTAATTATGATCTAATTACATATCTGAATGTATAAATGTCATGAGAAGCATAAATGAGTATAAACTTCATCTCTGTGTATGGTTTTTGAATGACATAAAATTCTTGAGGTATCTAACGATTTCTTTTGTCAAGAATGATTTCTTTTGTAGAGAGTACAGATGTCTAAGTCTAGAGTCTGTTTTAGGAGTTTAACTCATGTATCTATCTTTATTCGGATCTCATTGTAAATTTTTGTTGTATGGTGATAGCAACAAAAATATCTTTTTGAATTTTCTTGAGTGGATTTATGTTTTGTCACGAAACCGCCAAAGGGGGAGATTGTTCCGGAATTTGAGTTGGCGTATTTCGTGAATTCGGTTAAGTCTTGAAGATTGAAGGTAAAGAAGGTTGGATCATATAACTCAATCTCAAGAAAGAAGAATTCAAAAGGATCAGGTATGTTTACTTAATATCTTTGGTGATCCGAATACTTCTTATAGTGTAGAAACACTTGGATAATCTTGTAATTGCATAAAAATAAAAAACAGGACATTGGACATGTTCAGGATCCGGATCAGATATTCCAATCCGGATCCCGAAGGGTGTTAGTTCATACGCAACTGCAATCCGGATCGTAGCCTTCCTTGATCCGGATCCCGAACACTGGTTCTTACCGAATTGTATGAACGATCCGGATCTTGTTTTTCAATCCGGATCCCGAACACTGGTGTTTGGTGAAATGTATGAACGATCCGGATCAGCCACTTCGATCCGGATCCCGAACCTTCGTTTTTCTGGAAACTGTCTTTCTCGCTACTGCAATCCGGATCGCCGAACTCCGATCCGGATCGCCGTCCTGTAAAATTCCAGAAAAGGTTAGTTTTTGATTCTTATCTTTTTCCCAGGGTTTCTAACCTATAAATAGACCCTATGATTCTTTTTCTAGGGCTAATCCAAAAAGCTGTCATAATCAAATATAATCCTATATACGGCCTAAGATCCACATATAGAGAAGAAAGGAAATACTAGATTTAATCTTATGTTTCTTCATCTATATTGATTGATTTGATTCTAGGTTTTCATACTCATATTCTGAGTAGAATCAAATCAATGAATACTTAGATGGTATTTCCGATCTATTTCTAATCTAAGTATTCGGCGGATCATCACCACCCAAAAAAATCAACGATTTATCCCAAATCGGCGCGTGGACTCGCGTGGCCTTGTGGATTCAAGGTGCGACCGCTCTCGTGGATTCGGAGCGAGGTACGTTCGTGGATTCAAGACGTGCTACTGGGTGAAGACCGTGGATTCTGTCAGACGTCGTGGATTCGACGTTGGACACCGTGGATTCGGCGTTGGACGCAAATCGTGGATTCGAGAAGCGTTGCGGAGCGAGCGGAGAAGATCAACTAGGAGCGTATGGAAAAGGTTGAGTCGTCTGTGAGTACGGTATATCACCTTGTACGTGTTTAATTCTAGTGGATTTCACCGTGTTATCGGTCCCGTGGATTTTTACTCCGGTTTGGAGTTTTCCACGTAAAAATCTCTGCGTGTTATTTATTTTTCCGCATTGAGTTTTATATCGCAAAGATTTTTGAGTGTTTATTGTTTACACCTATTCACCCCCCCTCTAGGTGTTTTTTCCCATATTTAGATCCAATTATACATAACCCAACAGGCGCTGGTATCAGTCTCATCATCCGATTGCCAAGCTCTCCTGGCACTGCCCAGTCCAAGAAGCTCCTCATCTCGACAATAATTGTCGATCTCGGCCATTCTCGAATGGCATCCATTTTTTTTTCTTTTTTTTTTTTTTTTTGGCCGGATTTTCCACCGCCGCTCCTACGGTTCGAACAAAGTGACCCAAGAAGGTATGCTTCTGAAGCTACAACTTGTACCTCAATAACTTGGCATACAACTTCATCCACACGAGCATGCTAGCACATCCACAAGTGCTCATCGTGCTCCAAGTCGCTCTGGGAGTAAATCCTAATATCCTTGGAAACACCGCTCCCAATCCGTCCAAGTACAACTGGGACACACAATTCCTCAAATCATTATAGCGGCAGGGCATTAATCAAACCAATAGGCCTCACTGAGAGCTCATAATTCCCTACCGTTTCCAGAACGCCGACTTGGCAAAAAAACTCAGCTGAAAGATTCCTATTGGGTACAGGCATCAAAGACGAACAACTGCCGGAGTATGACTCCATCAAAAGATCCTAGATACCACCCGGACCTGTCTACACTCGAACCATAAAAGGACCCTCACAGTCGTGTATCAACGACGTGGCATCACCACCGTGCATCAACGGCGTGGCACTAGGTCAAACAGACCCTCTATCCATCAGATCCTGTCACAGCGCCATCAGCTCTCTCAGCTCTACAGGCGATATCCAATGAGGTGCTGTCGAGGGTGGCGCGGTTCCCCGAACCACGTCAAACACAAACTCTATCTCCCTAACCGGCGGCATCATCAACAGCTCAGGTAAAATCACACCCGGGATCTCGTGGGCAACAGAGATATCCTTGCGTCCCGGTGCCGCCGTAAGCACCTCTCACACTGTCGCTAAAGCCTGTGTGCTCTGACAATCTCAACAACCAAACCTCCTCTCGTCTGCCTCGCAGAAATCCGATATCCTCTCTCTCCTCAGTCAAAACATCCTGTGGCATTGTGCTAATCATTCTCATGCACATGGTCAAAACACCGACTGCCACAATTACCAATAAGTCTGCCGGTATAACTCATGGCCTCAGCTGCATTGGACACGATCCAAAAGCCTCCCCAACATGCACCACACCATCAGGAACCTATACCTCTAGTGCACGCGGTAACAATCTACCTCTAGTCCAGACAGGAAGGCCAAAAACCCTCAACTCAAACTGCTGTAAAGGAATCATGCCCGCGACAACCTGGTCCACTGCCGTAGCGCCCTCGATGTAGATGGTCGTCGCTCGATGTAGATGGTCGTCGCTCAGTCTGCCCCGACGTCGTGTCCCCATCGGCCTGGCGGTAATCGGAGGAGCTCCTTCATCCCGAAGAGGTAGCGGGGGTGCCGACGCAAGCGGTATTGCCGTACGCACTGCTCGAGGGCATGCTGCCTGAAACTGTCCCGACTGTCCACACGAAAAACATCGCCTCTGCCTGTGGTCACACTGCGACATAGAATGTGGCCCACCACAAATGACACAGTCATCCCGCTGCTGCTGCTAATACATCGGCTGTAGAGAACCTCCTGGTCTCTGTCTCCTCTGAGACTCACGACCCTCCGACTGGGATCGTGGCGGCCCCGGGGGTCTCGATCTACGCGACTGTCCAAACTCAGGCGGCACTGGATGCCTCTCCCCGGAGCTGGTCCCTGGCGCTCCGTCTCTCTCTGACATGATCACTGATCCTCGGTCAACCCACCGAGCAAGCTCAATCGCTGCATCTAACGTCGGCGCTCGCCGAGAATGCACCAAGTGATAGATATTCCGATGCAGTCCTCTCTCAACTAGCTCAACTTTCTGGGCCTCATCCTGGGCGACATGGGGTACACTGCTCAACAATCGCAAAACTCGCGAACATACTCCAGAAGAGGTCGACTCCCCTGCTGCAGGCGTCTAAGATCCCCTTCCAGTTTCTGCTTACACTGTCCGGAAGAAGGCCCTGAGCAGCAAAGCACGAAACTGGTTCCAAGTCAACAACTGCGCTCCCGGTGGTCCAACAGGACGAACTCGACGCCACCAAATCTCGGCGTCCTTTTCCCAAAAAGTGCGTAGCCAAGTGCACCTAATGCTTCTCCTGGATGAGTAAATTCTCAAACAGCTTCTACATTGTTACTATCCAGTTTTCAGCCTCCCACGGCTCCAAGCTCAATCCTGCAAATCGAGGCGGATCAGACTGCCGGGACTGGCTCTATCGACCGATGATGTCCCAAAGCTCATCTACTATCCGCCATCCACCCTACCTCGGTGCCTCGGCACTACTCGTCGACACGGAGGGGGTTGCTCGCTCCATCGGTGCCACTAGTATAACTGAATATGCCACTGCATAGGAAAAGTGCTGGAGGACTCTCAAGCGATACTGCAACTAGCTGTGCTCTCTGCTCCAACAAGCGCATCAAACGTTCCATGGCTTCCTCCTGGCATCGGACAGCCTCCGACATCGGTGCCATCTGGATCCATAACTCCTGGGTCTCGCTCTGCTCTGATAGCTCTGCCTCCCGCTGCTCGGGTACCCATCAGATGCGGGGTGTGTCCTCTTGACAACACGACGTCTCAGGGGGATCGTAGTCCACTGCACAATAACAAACATCAGGACACAACAACCATGCGACCCAATCCAGCGAAAGTCTAAGACATGTCATCCATTCCATAGCATTATGTTGTCTGCAGCCAACATAATCGCTTAGGAGAATAAACATGCCACTCGCTCATCCCGTCTCTTGGGAGAGGTAAAAACTCAATCAGGACTCTCGCTAAAAGTCACGACTCTCACGTAGTCATCCTAATGTCCAACCACAAGCCTAGGGTTTCTAAGTCCACCACGACCTACAACCTAGGCTCTGATACCACCAAATCTGTCACGCCCCAGCGTCGAAACTGCGACCCGGGCTCGCCAACAGATCCGCCGCCCATACGGAAAGCCCGTATAGACGAAGCGACTAACCTGCAAAAAGAACCAACTACAGTATACAGATATCAGAGCTGAAAGTAAACTACTGAAAAACTAAAAAAATCCAGTCACTGTACAGCTGAAAATAATACAATATCCATCTCCCAAATACGATCGTATAAAAAGTCCTCTGATACAAAACTCAAAAGGGAAATATCTCCAATAAATACATGAGTGTACAAGCTCTCAATACAAAAATATCCTCACTACAACAGTCTCTCACAAACTGTAAAATAAAGTACAACTCTATACCTCACAACAAAGGTCTCTCAACAGAGGAAAAAGAAGTAAACTAATCTACTGAAGCTCTCCTCAGAAGGGGTACCGCTACACTCCAACGATGGGTAGGGAACTAGCTCGCGACTCCCTCGCCTCGGTCAGATGGATCAGCAACTGGAGCAACAGGAACGGGAGAAGGAGTCCCTGGGAAAAAAAATACACCACGACGGGTGTGAGAACTACTTCCCACAGTAGTTCTCAGTGGGTGCCGTCAACAAGCCCAACGGTCTGCCCACAAGTCTACTAGAGGCATAAAGTAACAATTGCTGAACTGAAGGGAAAAAGCTGGAAAATAACTCTACAGCTACTATGCCTCTATCTAGATGCTCAAGAAGTGGAACAGATGATAATATGATGCATCTACTAACTCACACAGTACAGTCACCCAATCTACACTGACTGCCGCATAGGGTCCAGTCAAACCTGCGCCTACCTACTGCCGTTACATCCCGGAGGACCGGACTTACGTAGGGCGTCCGTGACTGCCACTAACTGGCCCAGCCAGAGGGACTGCGTCCGTAACTGCCACTAACTGGCCCAGTCAGAGGGACGGCGTCCGTAACTGCCACTAACTGGCCCAGTCAGAGGGACGGCGTCGACAAGTCGCGATACCAAAGTGCAGACCCACCCCGGACGTGGCACTCGAGGGGAGCGACCCCAACGAGGACAAGGGTATCCGCGCACTCTGTCAAGCTCAAGTGGCACTGCAGGCTATAGTCCAAAATCCACGCTCACGCTCTGAACGGAAAGACTCAGAATCCACAAACATCTCGCACAACAGTCGGAGCACTCTCGACGACAAAGCTGATCAGCTCACACGAAACACGAGACACTAGCCTCACCAACCGCTCACAGCACAAAACACACTGGCTGGAGATACTCCACAGCCAGGATCGACCCACAACTCAGGGCTAACAAAACTGGTCGGACAACACTCAACGACCCGGGACCACCGTCAACCCCAACAGTTCCCAACAACGCAGGCCGGAAGATACTCGACGGCCCGGGACCATCGTCAACACAACGTCTCCCCCCGACAGAACATCAAACTCACAGAAGACAACAACCAGGGCCCGAAAGTTCCGGGAGACCAACACCTACAACCCTATCAACAAGAGCAGGTTCCAGGCTCGGCCCCCGTGGCTTTCGTCCCGACAAAGGAACGGCCCCTAGAACCCAGACCACTCGAATCCTTTCGAGTGGGGATAATTACAGGAAAAAGGTGACATTTGTTACTGAAACCCATTTTCACTCAACCCACGCAGGGCGAGGACTAAAAGTAGTTCCCATTTTGAAAAACTATCTTGATTTAAGGAGAAACCCATTTTTAATGATTTTAGTTCTTTTAGGAAAAACAGTTAGAAAACAACTATTTTATACCCAAACCCCGAAGGGCTGATGCCTTTGTCCAATCAAACAAGAACAGACTTCAGCGGCCCTTCGATGCTTGGAAGAAAACATCGATAGACTAAAATCATGTGTATGTCAAAAAGGTTCTGGGTTCTAGGTCCAGCTAACACAAGCACACAACTGCCACTAACACAGTGGCGACAGCACGGCAGGGATACAAGACCTCCCGGGGCTACCGTTTACCCAAACGGCTCCCGGCACAGATAAGCGACCCATTACAACTACCAGACTCCACTCTGCTCCCAAGCACGAGTGCAAATGCAACCCACACTAAAAGAAAGTCCCGACCTCTCGGCCCACTACCCGGGCGAGGATAACACTAAGTCCAGGAATGAAAGAACAATATGGATGTCTAAACATAAATAACCCTAGCCCAAGTGAGGGTTTTCTACTAGTCTGGTTACACATGCAACATATGACGGGGGTGCTAGGTCAAGTTCCAAGATAACTACAATTTAACAGATGAAAGAGAGCAAGGAGGTCACAAGAACCTCAGATAATAAAAGGAAATAACAATTCTCACAATCTAGCATGCTTCACAAGATAATAAACTATCATGCATAGTCCTACATCAGCAGAATTACTGTACAGTCCATAAAACTTGGAGACAAGGCCACCCACCTCGGTTTGCCACCAATTGCTCGTAGACACTTGCAATTGGCCTCCAAGCGATCCGCACGCAAATCGATGCCCGCGGCCGGAGTCCGCACGCAAAACGGAGTCCGCACGCAAAACGGAGTCCTCACGCAAAACGGAGCAAGATGCCAGAATCCGCACGCAAAACAGAGCACGGTGCAGAATCCGCACGCAAAACAGAGTCCGCACGCAAAACGGAGCACGATGCCGGAGTCCGCACGCAAAACGGTGCACAGTGCCGGAGTCCGCACGCAAAACGGTGTCCGCAGGCAAAATGGTGCACGGTGCCGGAATCCGCACGCAAAACGGAGCACGGTGCCAGAATCCGCACGCAAAACGGAGTCCGCACGCAAAACGGAGCACGCCGTCGGGGACCGCACGCAAAACGGTGCAGTAAAACACGGTCCCTAACACAGATGAGAGCAAGGGGGGGGTTAATTCAATGTCCAAAGGAACGCCCCAAAACTGTGCCAAAAACACCGTAAAAACAAGTGCGGGACCTACCTCGACTGCGCCGCGCCGCCCAACTGCTCCGCTGGAAAACCTCGCGCGCTCCACGAGGCCCACGACGCACCGCCGCACCACCCATAATCCTCTCCCTCACACCCTCTCGCTCTCGGTTGGAGAAGAAAGGAAAGAAAATGGAGAAGAAAAGGTGTGCGGGGAAGAAAGAGGAAGAAGAAAAGAAGGAGAAAGGAGTGGTCCACGGAACCGGGGTCCACGGTGGACCGGCCAATGGGGGGCCACCGCACGCGGTCCACGGCACACACGGGCGCGTGCACCCGGCCCAGGCACGCGCCTGCCTGCCCACGCGGCACGCGGCCAACGCGCCACGCGGGCGCGGTTGCTGCGCGCCACACGGCCGCGGTTACACCGCGACACCCACAGGCGCGGGACACGCGCGCGCCACACGGGCGCGTGCCCCCGCATCCGCGCGGGCGCCAGTGGGGGCCCGTCACGTGGCGTCCCCTGCGCTGACCCGCGCAGAAAGGGCGCGCTTCCCCAGCGCGACTGCTGCGCCTCACGCAGTGTGCCGCCGCACTCCGAGCCTCGCGCCGTTGCCTCGGGATCCGTGCCATCTTGAAAAACGCGCACTTACCTCGAAAAACGCGCGCAACACCCGGGCTCCAGAAAAAGCAAGTAAATAGTCCATTCTCAACGATTTCGCGCGTTGAATCCAAAAACGATGTCCATTTCCCCAAATTCTCATCCAAAAATTTGCCGAATGCCCCCGGATAGCCCACTCGATCCGATTTCCGCGCCGGGTCCAATTCTGAAGTCTGATTTGCCAAATTCCTACTCTAAAAATTTCCGAAGGCAACCGGAGAGGTAATATTTTATCCAAACTTCGCCCGGAGTCCAAATTTGACATCTGCGTCGCGCGAAACCACCTCTAAAAACTCGACGGGTCCTCCAATTTCCCACGGGATCTCATTTTAAGCCCAAAGTCCAACACTTGTATCCAAATTGCGCACAAACACTCCCAAAGGCCACAATCTGACAGTAATCTCTTAAGTGGGGATTTCGGGTCCTCACACGGCGCCCCAGCGGCGCTGCGCGCAGCGCCCAGCGGCGCCGCGCGCGCCCGCTGCGGTGCGCGCACTACTGCGCACGGCCCGCAGAGCTGCGCACGCCCGTGCGGCCCGCACGGGCCCGCGGGGCTGCGCGCGGCCCGCAGGGCCCAGCGAGGCCCGCGTGGCCCTCGCGGCCCGCAGCGCTGTGCGCACGACCGCTGCGGGCACCCTGCGGTGCGCGCAACCCGCGAGCGGGGCAGCGCTGCGCGCGCGCCCTGCCGCGTGCGCTCGCGCGCGGACAAGCAGTGCCGCGCGCAGCCTCCTGCTGCGTGCGCACTGCCGCGCACGCTTGCGCGCGGCCCTGCTGCGCCGCCCCAGCAGCAGGGTGCTGCAACCCTGCAGCACCCTGGCGGCTGCTGCGCGCGGCGCCATTGCGCGCCCGCGCAGCATCCGCGCCGGCCGCGCGTGCGCCATTGCGCGCGCGCGACTCCCACGGCGCCAAAAAATTTGAAATAAATTAAAAATAAATTTAAAATAATTAATTTAACCCCAATTAATTATTTTAAATCCAATAAAAACCCCAAAACTCGAAAACTGCACAAAAACCTCAAAATCCTAAAAAATCTAAAAATCGCTTACCTCGTCGTCGCACGCCGCACTCTCACGAGCTCCACTCGGCCACCAATGGCAAGTCCTCAAGAACCCTCTTCTTTATCTTCTTTTCCTTCTTCTTCTTCCTTTTCCTTTCCTTTCTTCTTTCTCTTTCTTCTTCTTTCTTTCTTTCTCTGCTACAGAGGAGAGGGGTGGCTTGGGAGGTGACGATAAGGCTAAGGTGGAGATGGTCACCTCTTTAAATAGAGCCACCACTTAATTAACCCTTTGCTTAATTAAGACTTAATTAAGCTTAGAAGGGATTAATTTAGAAGTAGCAATTCCACTTACCTCATCTCACCACCCTCAACTTCACTCCCACAGCCACCAAGCAAAAGACCCAATTAAATAGCAAAGCTACTAGTTAAATTAATAAAATAATCCAAAAAGCCCAACTCCAACTCACTTTTTGCCTTCGGGCTCTCCGCGTCAGTCCGGAACCTCCCGAACTCCGCTGTAAATCGAAAGTACACGCGCTCACAGCTTTTTCTCTTCAAAAAGCTCATCCGTTGAGTCGGGGTGCTCAAATCAAAAACCGGCTCCGAAACTGTCAGTTCCGACTCACTTTTTGCCTCCGGATCCTCCGCGTCAGTCCGGAACCTCTCGGACTCCGTTGTAATCTGATAATATACCTGTCCCAAGTGTTCTCGAATTTTCTGTACTTCACTGTGAGATCGGTAAATTCCCAAATCAAATCCTCAATCGGCGCACTATGCCGGAAAAGTCCCGAATCGAGCTGGGACTTCTGCGTCGATCCAAATCAACCTGACATCAACAGTAAACACAAACGCAACATGCCCGAGGCAACCTCTCTGCTCCACGACACCATGTGCGGTCGGCGCGCCATCCGAAGACCCGGTACTCTACACTCTCCCCTCCTTCAGAAGGTTTCGTCCCCGAAACCAAAACACACCCCCTACCACAAAGAAGCCCTACATCAGGAACATCATCAACCCCAACTCTCTATTTGGAATGCAGCCGAAATTGCGAAAAGTCCAAAAATTCCAAAAGACCGATGCCTTCACCCTAATCAAACAAGAACAGGTTCCAGCATCGTCTCCATTTCTGGAGTAGCCCTTTGAAATTTTCGTCCCGTTCGCCGGTTTCGGCGTCAAGACGAGAAAACAAGGAGAGAGGTGTTGAAGCTGTCCCTGCTGTGGCTGCAACCCAAAGACTACAATCCACCAACTCGAACCATGCAGGTTGCAAAACTCTGATCTCAACAACTAGGATCGGAAGTCACACCAAGTACCATGCGATCCGCTAACCTGGCGCCCACCAATCGGGCAACCCAAACTCATCCTCTCGATGTGGGTGGTCGTCGTCCTGACTGCCTCGACGTCGTGGCCTCATCTGGCTGGCGGTAAGTCGGAGGAGCTCCTTCTTCCGGAAGAGGTAGCGGGGGTGCCGTCGCAAGCGGCATTACCGTAAGTACTACATGAGGGCATGCCTATGGTCACACTGCTGCACGGCATGCGGCCCACCGTAAATGACACACTCATCCTGATACTGCCGGTGGTGCCTCGGCTGTGGGGGACCTTCTTATCTCCGTCTCCTCTGAAATCCACTACCCTCAGACTGGGATTGTGGCGGCCTCGGGGGTCTCGATCTACTCGACTGTCCAAAATCAGGCGGCACTGGATGCCTGACCCCGGAGCTGGCCCCTGGCGCTCTGTCCCTCTCTGACATAACCGCCGTGCCCCGGGAAACCCACCGAGCACGCTCTATGGCTGCATCCAAAGTCGGTGACCGGTGCGAGTGAACAAGATGATAAATATCCTGGTCCAGTCCTCTCTCAAACAAATCCACCCACTGAGCCTCATCTGGGGCGACATGTGGCACACTGTTCAACAACTTCTGGAACTCCTGAATGTACTCCTGAAGTGGTCGATCACCCTGCTGCAATCGTCGAAGATCCCCTTCTAGCTTCTGCTTTGCACTATCAGAAAAATAGGCCCCGCGCAGCAAAGCTCGAAACTCCGCCCATGTCAGTAACTGTACTCCCGGTGGTCCCACTGGACGAACTCGACGCCACCAAGTCTCGGCGTCCTTCTCCAAAAAGTGCGCCCCCAAATGTACCTGATTCTCCTCCTTGATGAAGAGGTTCTCAAACAATTTCTCCATGGCTGTGATCCAGTTCTCCACCTCCCACGGCTCCGAACTCTGACCTGAGAACCGCGGGGGATGAAACTGGCAGATAAAGGATAGTCGATCCATGAGCTCCCTCCGCTCTGCCTCTATCAACGGAGGAAACTGTGACGAGGTCGAGGATGTCGTAACCGGAGGTACTGCTGGTGGCGCCACAGGAGTTGCCCTCTGCTCAAGCATGCGCATCATGCACTCCATATTTTCCTCCTGGCGCCGGAACGCCTCTGACATCTGGGCCACCTGAGCCCGCAGCTCCTGGACCTCACTCTGCCTGGTCTGCTCGGCCTCCCGCCGCTCGGGCTCCTCAGCTGAGGTCGGCCGCCCTCTCGTCGCTGCACGACGTCTCGGCGGCATCGCAGGTAACTGAAACAAAAGCGAACATCAGGACACAACAACCATACAACCCAATCCAGTGAAAGTCTAAGACTTGTTATCCTTCCTAAAGTATTATGTTGTCTGCAGCCAACATAATCACCTTTGAGAGAATAACAAGTAAAATCACTCGTCCCATCCCTTGGGAGAGGTAAAACTCAATCAGGACTCTCGCTAAAAGTCACGACTCTCACGTAGTCATCCTAAAGTCCAACCACAAGCCTAGGGTTTCTAAGTCCACAATGACCTACATCCTAGGCTCTGATACCACTCTAATCTGTCACGCCCCGGGGTCGAAACTGCGACCCGGGCTCGCTAACAGATCCACCATCTGTACGGAAACTGCCGTACAGACGAAGCGTCTAGCCTGCAGAAGACAAAACTACAGCTACACAGATATCAGAGCGGATAAGAAAGCTGTAATATAAAATCTCACTACTAAAAGCTGAAAGGAATACAAGCTCCATCTCCCGAAAATAAGGTGATACAAAAGACATCCACCTATACATCATCTATAAATCCAAAAGGGAGATAGCTAAACTAGAAATGTAATAATACATGAACAGCTCCCATAGTCCGGGATGGTACATCTACCTCGCTCTAAAGTAACAATGCTGGTAGGGAACTATCTCGTGACTCCCTGTCCTCGGTCCGTCAAGCCAGCTCGGGCGGAACGGAAGAAAAAGCCTCAGCAACCTGTCACCGACAAAGGGTGTGAGAACTACATCCTATAGTAGTTCTCAGTGGGTACCGTCTCCAAGAACCACGGTCTGCCCACTAAGTCTACTAAAGGCATAAGATAACAGAAAAGACTGCAATAATGAAAAGTAAGCTGGAAAGTATCTACAGCTATCATGCCTCTATCTACTATGCTCAATGGGGAAAAGAACACAGATGATGGTATGCATCCACTCACTACTGACCATATGTCATAAGTACTATGCTCAAAGGACAACTCACTAAGGCACAGTAAGCATACTCTCTCACATAACACTCAATCTCCATGACTGCCTCATAAGGTCCAGTCCAGCCTGCGCTCCACTACTGCCACTACGCCCAAACAGGACTTGGTCTTACGTAGGGTGTCCTACACGGACTATCTCAATCTCAAGCGAACTCTAGTGTATCAACTAGTCGCATCATCGTAGCCTCGTCAGGCTCGGTATCATCATCGCACCCGGGGCGTAGCTTGAGGGGAGCGACCCCACCGAACTCAAGTATCACAAGTATCTCATAACTGTCATGAAATGCCAGGCTCAGCAGGCTATAATCCATGATCAAACAGATCGGTAACACGAGCTCAAAACATAACTCAGTCGGAAAAGAACCTCGACTCAAATATGAATAGCTCAACCACTCTCACAGCTATGTCGGAGAACCCTCTACGACTCGAGCTCACAACACTAACTACCCAGCTGGGACCGCCGTCACTCCAAACGGCTCCCACAACAACACCCCACTCAGAGGAGAGAAGAACCGACTGACGCGGCAAAGATCCGAAAATCTCGATAGACCGGTGCCTAGAGTGTGAGGTCCCGGAATTCCCCGCATAGGGTTTGCTGGTTGTTGGGCAGCTTTCGGTCGCCGTTGGGGGTGTTGGTGCGCGTGTTAGGGCCCAGAAATGGATTTGTGATGCAATTTGGGATGTAGTTGCATCACTGGAGGCCTGCGTGATGTGTCGGGGGTGTTTGCACGCAATTTGGACACAAGTGTTGGACTTTGGGCTTAAAGGAGATCCCGTGGGAAATTGGAGGACCCGTCGGGTGTTTGGAAGTGGTTTCGCGCGATTCAGATGTCAAAATTGGACTCCGGGCGAAGTTTGGCTAAAAGATTACCTCTCCGGTCGCCTTCGGGAATTTTTAGAGTTGAAATTTAGCAAATCGGACTTCAGATTTGGACCCGGTGCGAAAATCGGATCGAGTGGACATTCGGCAAATTTTCGGATGTGAATTTGGAGAAATGGACATCGTTTTTGGATTCAGCGCGCGAAATCGCTAAGAATGGACTATTTACTTGTTTGATTTGGAGCCCAAATGACGTGCGCGCTTTTCGAGACATCGCGATGCGTTTCCCGAGGCGTGGCGCGGCACGGATCCCAAGGTGGGCGGCGGCGCGCTAGCTGGCGCGCGTTGGGAACGCGCGCCTGCGCGGGTCAGCGCAGGGGCCGCCACGTGGCGGCCCCCCGTTGGCGCCCGCTCGGGCGCGGGGGCGTGCACCGTGTGGCGGTGCGGTGTCCCGCGCCTGCGCGTGGTGCGGTGCAACGCGCCCGTGTGGCGGGCGCGTTGCCACGCGCCACGTGGCGCGCTGGGCGCGTGCGTGGACCCTGCGCACGCGCCCAGCCTTGTGGACCGGCCGGTTGGTTGGCGCGGTGGACCGGCTCCGTGGACCGGCACCGTGGACCATTTTTCTTTCTCTCCTTCTTTTCTTCTTCTTCTTCCTCCCCGCACCGCCATTTTCTCCCTTTCTTTCTTTCTTCTGCACCCGAGAGCGAGAGGGAGTGAGGGAGGAGGTTGCGTGAGGTGCGGCGGCGCGTCGTGGACCTCGTTTTGCGTGCGAGGTCGCCCGGCGGAGCGTTTCGGCGACGGCGGCGCAAACGGGTAGGTCCCGTGTGTTGGTTTTTCTGTATTTTTTGTACAGTTTTTGGAGCGTTCTTTTAGACTGTAATTGACCCTCTTACTCTTTTCTGTGTTGGGCACCGTGCACCATTTTGCGTGCGGACTCCGGCACCGTGCACCGTTTTGCGTGCGGGCTCCGTTTTGCGTGCGGATTCTGGAACCGTGCACCGTTTTGCGTGCGGATTCTTGCACTGTGCACCGTTTTGCGTCGGACTCCGGCACCGTGCACCGTTTTGCGTGCGGACTCCGTTTTGCGTGCGGATTCTGGCACTGTGCACCGTTTGCATGCGGACTCCGGCACCGTGCACCGTTTTGCGTGCGGACTCCGTTTTGCGTGCGGATCCTGGCACCGTGCACCGCTTTGCGTTCGGACTCCGGCACCGTGTACCGTTTTGCATGCGGACTCCGTTTTGCGTGCGGATTCTGGCACCGTGCACCGTTTTGCGTGCGGACTCCGTTTGGCGTGCGGACTCCGGCAGCGGACATCGTTTTGCGTGCGAATCGCGTGGAGGCCAATTGCAACTGTCTACGAGCAATTGGTGGCTTATTGAGGTGGGTGGCCTTATCTCCAAGTTTTATGGACTGTACAGTAATTCTACTGATGTAGGACTATGCATGATAGTTTATCTTCTTGTGTAGCATGCTAGATTGTAGGAATTGTTATTCCTTTTATCATCTGTTGATACAGCTATCTTGGAACTTGACCTAGCACCCCCGTCATATGTTGCATGTGTAACCAGACCAGTAGAAAACCCTCACTTGGGCTAGGGTTATTTTGTGCTTAGACATCCACACTGTTCTTTCATTCCTGGACATAGTGTTATCCTCGCCCGGGTAGTGGGCCGAGAGGTCGGGACTTGCTTTTAGTGTGGGATGCTTTTGCACTCTTGCTTGGGAGCAGAGTGGAGTCTGGTAGTTGTAGCGGGTTGCTTATCTGTGCCGGGAGCCGTTTGGGTAAACGGTAGTCCCGGGAGGTCTAGTATCCCTGTTGCGCTGTCGTGGGAGGGAGCCGTTGAGCAGGCGGTAGCCCCGGGCCGTTGAGTATCTTCCGGCCAGTGTTGTTGGGTACCGTTGGGCTTAACGGTGATCCCAGGTCATTGAGTGTTGTCCGACCAGTATTGTTAGCTTGAGTTGTGGGTCGTTCCTGGCTGTGGAGTACCTCCAGCCAGTGTGCCTTGTGCTGCGAGCTGTTGGAGAGGCTAGTGTCTCGTGTTTCGTGTTAGCCGATCAGCTGAGTAGTCGAGAGTGCTCCGACTGTTGTGAGAGATATTTGGGGATCTTGAGTCCTACCGTTCTGGGAGTGAGCGTGGTTTTTGACTATAGCCTGCTTATGCCAATTAGTGATACTCTATGCCGCGCCGTTTTCCTCAGTTGGAGTCGCGTCCCTGAGATGCCGCTGTGGATACGATGGGCCTGTTGAGGCAGTTTTGCGCGAGGGGTGAGTTAGTCGGGCAGGACGCCCCACGTAAATCCCGTCCTCAGGGGGATGTGTGGTAGTGGGCAGGCGCGTTCCTAGTCGACAGGCGCAGGCTTGACTGGACCCTATGAGGCAGTCAGTACGATTGGGTCTATTGAGCACCTTGGGTGCGAGTGGTCTCTTTTACTTTCATCTGTTCCACTTTTTGAGTATCTAGATAGAGGTATGGTAGCTGTAGAGTAGCTCCAGCTTTTCTTGTTCAGATTTCATTGCACTGTTATCTTTTACCTCTAGTAGACTTTGTGGGCAGACCGTTGGGCTTGTTGACGGCACCCACTGAGAACTACTGTGGGAAGTAGTTCTCACACCCGTCGTGGTGTCTTTTTCCCCAGGAACTTCTTCTCCTGTTCCTGTTGCTCCAGTTGTTGATCCTTCTGACCGAGGCGAGGGAGTCGCGAGCTAGTTCCCTACCCGTCATTGGAGTGTAGCGGTACCCATTCAGAGGAGAGCTTCAGTAGATTAGTTTACCTCTTTTTCCTCTGTTGAGTGACCTTTGTTGTGAGGTATAGAGTTGTACTTTATTTTATAGTTTGAGAGACTGATGTAGTGAGGATATTTGTATTGAGAGCTTGTACACCGAGGTATTTTATTGGAGATACCTCCCTTTTGAGTTTTTATCAGAGGACTTTGTATACGATCGTATTTGGGAGATGGATATTGTTTTATTTTCAGTTGTACAGTGTTTGATTTTCAGTTTTTAGTAGTTTACTTTCTGCTCTGATATCTGTATACTGTAGTTGATTCTCTCTGCAGGTTAGACGCTTCGTCTGTACGGCAGTTTCCGTACAGATGGCGAATCTGTTGGCGAGCCCGGGTCGCCGTTTCGACCCCGGGGCGTGACAGATTAGAGTGGTATCGGAGCCTAGGTTGTAGGTCGTGGTGGACTTAGAAACCCTAGGCTTGTGGTTGGACATTAGGATGACTACATGAGAGTCGTGACTTATAGCCAGAGTCTTGATTGAGTTTTTACCTCTCCCAAGAGACGGGATGAGTGTTTGGCATGTTTACTTCCCCAAGCGATTATGTTGGCTGCGACAACATAATGCTATGGAATGGATGACATGTCTTAGACTTTCGCTGGATTGGGTCGTATGGTTGTTGTGTCCTGACGTTTGTTGTTTTGCAGTGGGTTGCGATACCCCTGAGACATCGTGTTGTGAAGAGAACACTTTGCCCTGGCCGAGTTACCAGGAGGATACTTTCCACTGGCCGAGCTACCAGATGGATGCATTGCCCCTGGCAGAGTTACCAGGTGGGCACATGCCCTGGCCGAGATACCAGGAGGACACTTTTCCCTGGCCGAATTACCCGGAGGATACCTTCCACTGGCCGAGCTACCAGATGGATGCATTGCCCCTGGCAAAGTTACCAGGTGGGCACATGCCCTGGCCGAGATACCAGGAGGACACTTTCCCTGGCCGAATTACCTGGAGGATACCTTCCACTGGCCGAGCTACCAGATGGATGCGTTGCCCCTGGCCGAGTTACCAGGTGGGCACATGCCCTGGCCGAGATACCAGGAGGACACTTTTCCCTGGCCGAATTACCAGAAGGATACTTTCCACTGGCTGAACTACCAGAGATGATGCCGCCCAGTGAGGGGCGATGCCGCCCAGTGAGGGGCGATGCCGCCCAGTGAGGGGCGATGCCGCCCAGTGAGGGGCGATGCCGCCCAGTGAGAGGCGATGCCGCCCAGTGAGGGGCGATGCCGCCCAGTGAGTGGCGATGCCGCCAGTGAGAGGCGATGCCGCCCAGTGAGGGGCGATGCCGCCCAGTGAGAGGCGATGCCGCCCAGTGAGGGGCGATGCCGCCCAGTGAGAGGCGATGCCGCCCAGTGAGGGGCGATGCCGCTCAGTGAGAGGCGATGCCGCCCAGTGAGTGGCGATGCCGCCCAGTGAGTGGCGAAGGTTTGGCCTGTCGAGGCGATTTTCACCTCCGGCCGAGTTACCAGGTGGTTACTTTAGTGAGATTGAGTTGATCTGACAGGACGCCGAGATTTGGTGGCGTCGAGTTCGTCCAGTTGGACTACCGGGAGTGTAGTTGTTGACTTGGAACAAGTTTCGTGCTTTGCGGCTCAGGGCCTTCTTTCCTGACAATGTAAGCAGAAACGGGAAGGGGATCTTAGACTCCTGCAGCAGGGGAGTCGACCTCTTCTGGAGTATGTTCGCGAGTTTTGCGATTGTTGAGCAGTGTACCCCATGTCGCCTGGATGAGGCCCAGGAGGTGGAGCTAGTTGAGAAAGGACTACATCGGAATATCTATCACTTGGTGCATTCTCGGCTAGCGCCGACGTTAGATGCAGCAATTGAGTATGCTCGGTGGGTTGACCGAGGATCTGTGATCATGTCAGAGAGAGACGGAGCGCCAGGGACCAGCTCCGGGGATAGGCAACCAGTGCCGCCTGAGTTTGGACAGTCGGGACATTTTCAGGCAGATAGGGCCACGACGTCGGGGCAGACTGAGCGACGACCATCTACATCGAGCGGATGAGTCTGTACCTCCCGGTTGGAGGGCGCTACGACAGGGACCAGGTTATCGCGGGCATGATTTCCTTACAGCAGTTTGAGTTGAGTGTTTTTGGGCTTTCCTGTCTGGACTGGAGGTAGATTTGTTACCACGTGCACTAGAGATACAGGTTTCCGTGGGTGTTGTGCATGTGGAGGAGGCCTGTGGATTATGTCCAATGCAGTTGAGGCCGTGAGTTGTATCGGCAGACTTGTTGGAAACTGTGGCGGTTTGGTGTTTTGACCCAGCGCTTGGGGATTGGTTGACATAGAGATAGGACCCTTAGCTTGTGCTCGTGAGGTTCAGGTACCTGATCACGTGTTGCACATAGATGAGTGTTGTTAGTCCTGCCCAGTGCAGTTGGGGCCTTGGTTTTTGCCTGTTGATCTTTTGGCCCTTCCTCAGCTCTGGGATTTCGAGGTAGTGTTGGGTAGAGGACTGGGAGGATCTGAGGCCTTGATGCTTGAGTGATGCCACACCATTGATACACGGTGGTGATGCCACACCGTTGATACACGGTGGTGATGCCACACCGTTGATACACGGTGGTGATGCCACACCGTTGATACACGGTGGTGATGCCACACCGTTGATACACGGCGGTGATGCCACACCGTTGATACACGGTGGTGATGCCACACCGTTGATACACGGCGGTGATGCCACACCGTTGATGCACGGCAGTGATGCCACACCGTTGGTACACGGTGGTGATGCCACACCGTTGATGCACGGCAGTGATGCCACACCGTTGATACACGGTGGTGATGCCACACCGTTGATACACGGTGGTGATGCCACACCGTTGATGCACGGCAGTGATGCCACACCGTTGATGCACGGCAGTGATGCCACACCGTTGGTACACGGTGGTGATGCCACATCGTTGATACACGGTGGTGATGCCACATCGTTGATACACGGTGGTGATGCCACACCGTTGGTACACGGTGGTGATGCCACACCGTTGACACATGGTGGTGATGCCACACCGTTGATACACGGCAGTGATGCCACACCGTTGGTGCACGGCAGTGATGCCACACCGTTGGTGCACTGTGGTGACCCAGACCTTTGCTGGGCTTCTTCAGTGTGACCAGCAGCTTCTGGAAGCCTACGTGGCTTGTCGGCGGTGTTCGCGCGCCTATTTGGACACAAGAGATGGACCCTGTGAGCTTTGGTTGGCTGTATTGGCCTTCGGCTGCTTTTGCCGAATTTTAGGAAAGGATTTTGGCCAAACAGAGGGTGGATTTGGGTTCAGTGCGGAAAAACGCTTGAAAATGGCTTTTTGTTTGCTTAATTCTGAGTCCGGATGCCCAAAAGCGGGCTCCCGGAAGTTTTGGCAGTTTTTGGGGTTTGCGGGAGCCTCCGGCAAATTATAGGTTTGGAATTTGGCAAAATGGACGTCGTTTTTGGAATCAGCGCGCGAAAACGGTCAAGATGGGCTGTTTGCTCGATGTTTTTGGGTTGGCGGTTACTGTTCATGCCGGAACAGTACTTCCGGCGATCACCGGCGGCGGCTGGCGGCGGCGGGCAGCGACGGAGGGAGGCGGAAGGCGCTCGGGCAGGCGGCGCGCGGCCGCGGGCAGGCGCACAGGGGCGCGGGCAGGCGCGCGGTCCACCGCGGAGGTCGCGCACCGGGGGCGGGCCACGTGGCGCTCTCCGGTTGGCCGGTTCAGCGGGAGCGGTCCACTGAAATTGGGCCCGGGTGCACGGTAGACCGGGTGGACACGTGGCGTGAGGTGACTGGTTCGGTGCATTGAAATTACGTGCACCGGGCGCAGCAGGCCAAGGGTGTGACACGTGGCGCCTCCCCATTGGACGGGGTACTGTGCGTGGCAGGTGGGGCGACGTGCGCTGGCAGGCGGGCAGGTGGCCGTACAGGCGGGCAGGTGGCCGTACGCGCGGGTCAGCCGGGGCGACGTGCGCGGGGCAGGCACGGTCAACGCCACGTGGCGGAGCGAGGGACGCCGGTTTGGCTGTTGCCTGTTCGGGCGACACGTGGCGAGCACTGGGGCGGGTCGGACGAAGCCTGGATCCTGTCCGACCGCGTATTTTGGGCTGGGCCGCACTGTGCGCGCCCGAAAGTTGTGGGCCGGGCCGCACTGTGCGCGCCCGGAAATTTCCGGGCGCCCGAAATCCCGGACAGAATGGGAATTTTCCCATTTGTTTCTCCAGCACTATTTATACCAACCCGAGCCCCCCTTCTTTGCTTCCTTTCTCTCAACCCTTTCACTTTCTGCCCGAGCCCCCTCAAGCAAAGTTGTTCACCTCTTCACCCTTGATCTTCCTGCCAAGTTCTAGGATTTTTGGGGGCACGAATCCCGAGGTTCCCCATTTTACGGTGCGGCGCGACGTTGCTTTCTAGTGTTCTTCTTCGGCGCAGCAGCAGTGTTTTAGCTCCCCTGGGCTACCCCGAGCTCCTTTTTCTGTGATTCTTGCGCCGACAGACTCCTAAGAGGTAGGGCTTCATCTTTCGTATTGATCGCGCTTTCCCGTTGCGAGTTTTTGGCACGGATCCCGAGGCAACACTGTGACCCTTTTTCTGTTTGGCTTTGTGGGACAGCATCGAGGTGTTTTGGCCATATCTTTGCGCCCAAGCGTCAGCCGGAAACGAGCTTATACAACTTTTTCATCTACAGATCGCAAGGAACGCGTTCGTATTTTTATTGGATTTTTCTGAGATTTCATCAGAGGTGAGAATCACTGTTTCTCTGTGTACAGTGCTACAGTCTTTTGTGCTGAAATCTTTTGAGTGTACCACCTTGTCGAATTTTTATCTTGACTTACCGAACTCCGATTTAGGCGTGCAAGGTACCGTTGCGAAGCTATCGACGCGAGGATCGCTGTGGTATTTTTCTTGGAATTTTCTGGGCACTTTCTGCAGGTGATAATTTAACAGTTTCGGGACTGTTGTTGTATGGGATTATAAGAGTTATATTTGGGAGCCTTAGTGTAATTAGTGAGCTTTGTATTGTGCCAGGAGAGTTACGGGTGTGCTGAACTTATTGGAGCAAGGGATTAGAGTTATCTGGTGTTTTCAGCTGTTGGGCTTTGGACAGTCAGCTTTTCAGGTGGGTGCCTTATTCCCGGAACCGGTGGACGGTTCTCTATATTGTTATATGTTAGCATTGCATGCAGGTGTACGGTACAATAACTGAAATTGGTCGGTAAGTTTAACAGTGAGGATTCTATGGAAATTGCAAGTGAATTTCTCATAGTATGACAATGGTATAATCAAATATTCATGTTGGTGATTAGTGGAAGCCCACCTAAGGCAAGGTTACCATATCAGGATTAATTATCATGCCATATTAGCACATAACCTTTTATGAGGCTGGTTTATGCATTGGGATAGGATTATGTAGTTATGTGTAGGTTCTACTCCAAGGAGTGATTATGGATCGAAAATCATGGACAGGTATGGTCATTGCTAATTCTGGCATGAGGTTTATTTTCTTTATCCTTCTTAAGGACAAATGCATGCTTGTATGGACATATGTGTATGAACATATAGTTAGGCCATCTTTTACTGCTGCACTACATATTGGAATTTGACTTAGGAGAAACCATGATTGCTTTCTTTCTCCTTTTTATTTAGACTTTTGAGTCATGTTGCTCGGGTTCGAGCAGAGGTTTGGGATAGTGTAGCTGGGACCTTAGGGTCAGAGACAGGGTGTGCTTGATGTTGGATTGTGGGTTATTGCGGCAACCGCGGACAGTAGGCGGTTGACCGGATCTTGATTAATTTACCCAATTGTGGGTTGTGGGTTATTGCGGTGACCGCGGACTTTGGGCGGTTGACCGGATGTTGACTATTGCATCAGATTGGGTATCAGATTTGTTCTAGTGGATGGTGTTTCCCACTTTTTGAGTATTATTGCATCAGATCGGGGTTGTGTTAGTGGACGGAGTTTCCCACTTTGATCATAGTCTTGATCCAGTCCTGCTATTATGAGACAGAGGTTACAGAGATACTCGATACAGTGATGCTTGATACAGTGATACTTTACTCGTGTGGGTCGCTCCCCTCGAGTGCCACTCCGGAGTAGGCTTTCCACGGTGCAGAGCGCCGGGCACCATGCTGGGTTTTGAGTCCTTGGGACTCCTTTGCTTCGGTGTTATGCGTAGGCTGGCATACCCGTCGCGGCAGAGCAGGCAGTACCAGTGATTACTGGTCTATCGATTGGGTTTATTCAGTCAGATACTTTTTGTTACACTCATGCCTGGGGGACCGAGTGGAGTCTAGTAGCTGTGTTTAGACCAGTGCTAGTATTGTTGGGAACCGTTCGGGGTTTGACGGTGGTCCCGTGGTCGTTGTGAGTTCTTTGACCATTGTGTGAGAGGTTGAGCATCTTGAGTCTTTCCGTTCTGAGAGAGAGAGGGCATGGATTTGACTATAGCCTGCATGAGCCACTACTCGATAGCGAGTCAGTCCGTTTGGACGCCCTACGTAATTCCTGCCCGTCAGCGGGAGGTGGTTGTTGGTAGGCGCAGGTTTGACTGGACCCGATGCGGCAGTCAGCTCGATTGGGTCGATTGAGCATCTCGTGTGCGAGTGTTGCATATCTTCATCAGAGTTGCCCCATTTGAGCATTTGGTTAGAGGCATGGTAGCTGTAGAGTGTTTCCAGCTTCTTCTTTCAGTTTTACTGCATCGGTTATCTTTTGCCTTTAGTAGTCTTGGTGGGCAGATCGTCGGGCCTTGTGGCGATACCCACTGAGAACTCCCTTATTGCGAAGTTCTCACGCCCGTTGGGGGTTTTCCCCCTTTTGTCCTTTCTCCTCTTTGTTTTGCAGAGTCTTGGCGGGTGTTGCCGTTCTGTGGTTGCTGTGCGTGGTGAGGGAGTAGCGAGCTAGATCCAGACCCATCTTTGGAGAGTAGCAGTACCCCCTTTGGAGGAGATCTTCCGTATAGTCGGTAGAGTGGTATTTATTTCCTCTTTTGAGAGACTGATGTAGTGAGGATATGATGTATTGAGAGCTTGTACACTGATGTTGTATTTGAGATATCTCCCTGTGGAGCTTTGAGTTTTGTACTCGAGGTTATCGTATGATTATCTTTTAGGGAGATGGACCTTATTGTTTTATCTTCAGTTGTACAGTGGTTGATTTTATTTCTATAGCAGTTTTTTTCTTTTAGCTCTGATATCTGTTAGCTGTAGTTCTTTTTGGCAGGTAGGACGCTTCGCCTATGCGGGTTTGGCATAGGTGGCGGATCTGTTGGCGAGCCCGGGTCGCAGTTTCGACCCCGGGGCGTGACATGCACGGCAGTGATGCCACGTTGTAGGTACACAACGGTGAGAGTTTTGTGGATGTTTCGGACTTTGACCGCGAGTTTGGGCATCGGCTTTATGATCTCCTTGTGAGCCAGTTTTCAGTCCCGTTCACCGACGGTTTGGTCCCCGTCAGGGTGTTCTTTATTAGTTGAGGGATCGACTTCGACCCGTGGGTCCGTTGGGGTTATGATAGCATGTTGAGCGACCAACTGTGGAACGAGATTGTGCCTTTTGAGGATCCCTTTTGAGGGTACCCTGCAGTTGTGTAGTCCACTCGAGTGGTTTCGGATCGGAAAGTAACCGAGTGAAGACTCCAGCTTTTTGGATTCCCTTCCTTATTGGATGAATGTGCGGGTATGCTTCGGGTCGTCTTGTTGAGGTTGGCACCATGTTGTGGTTTGGTGCGTGTTACACTTGTGGTTATTTCAGTTTCCCCAAGCCTTTTAGTGGAGCCCTTTGGTTTTTCACGTCTCAGCTCAGTAGTGATGTGTTTTTCCTCGCCCGTGATTTACTTGCCCCTTTGCGATCTGTGATTATTGGAGTACGAGGGACGCCCGTTGCAATTTCTGGCTTGAGAGATGAGAGAATTGCACATCGGGTCATACCGTACTTGTTGTTGTTGTTGCGGAGTAATCACGAGGAGCGAGTGGGGTTTAGGGAGCTGGAGGCGTATTGTTAGATACCTAGCCGTGGTATTCTAGTCTCCTGATGGGCTTGATCTAGTTTCGAGGACGAAACTTTCTTTTAGTGGGGGAGGATGTGAGGTCCCGGAATTCCCCGCATAGGGTTTGCTGGTTGTTGGGCAGCTTTCGGTCGCCGTTGGGGGTGTTGGTGCGCGTGTTGGGGCCCAGAAATGGATTTGTGATGCAACTTGGGATGTAGTTGCATCACTGGAGGCCTGCGTGATGTGTCGGGGGTGTTTGCGCGCAATTTGGACACAAGTGTTGGACTTTGGGCTTAAAGAAGATCTCGTGGGAAATTGGAGGACCCGTCGGGTGTTTGGAAGTGGTTTCGCGCGATTCAGATGTCAAAATTGGACTCCGGGCGAAGTTTGGATAAAAGATTACCTCTCCGGTCGCCTTCGGGAATTTTTAGAGTTGAAATTTAGCAAATCGGACTTCAGATTTGGACCCGACGCGAAAATCGGATCGAGTGGGCATTCGGCAAATTTTCGGATGTGAATTTGGAGAAATGGACATCGTTTTTGGATTCAGCGCGCGAAATCGCTAAGAATGGACTATTTACTTGTTTGATTTGGAGCCCAGATGACGTGCGCGCTTTTCGAGACATCGCGACGCGTTTCCCGAGGCGTGGCGCGGCACGGATCCCGAGGTGGGCGGCGGCGCGCTGCGCAGTGCGCGCTAGCTGGCGGGCGTTGGGAACGCGCGCCTGCGCGGGTCAGCGCAGGGGCCGCCACGTGGCGCCCCCCCGTTGGCGCCCGCGCGGGCGCGGGGGCGTGCGTCGTGTGGCGGTGCGGTGTCCCACGCCTGCGCGTGGTGCGGTGCAACGCGCCCGTGTGGCGGGCGCGTTGCCGCGCGCCACGTGGCGCGCTGGGTGCGTGCGTGGACCCGGCGCACGCGCCCAGCCTTGTGGACCGGCCGGTTGGAGCCCCCGGTTGGTTGGCGCGGTGGACCGGCTCCGTGGACCGGCACCGTGGACCATTTTCCTTTCTCTCCTTCTTTTCTTCTTCTTCTTCCTCCCCGCACCGCCATTTTCTCCCTTTCTTTCTTTCTTCTGCACCCGAGAGCGAGAGGGAGTGAGGGAGGAGGTTGCGTGAGGTGCGGCGGCGCGTCGTGGACCTCGTTTTGCGTGCGAGGTCGCCCGGCGGAGCGTTTCGGCGACGGCGGCGCAAACGGGTAGGTCCCGTCTGTTGGTTTTTTTGTATTTTTTGTATAGTTTTTGGAGCGTTCTTTTAGACTGTAATTGACCCTCTTACTCTTTTCTGTGTTGGGCACCGTGCACCATTTTGCGTGTGGACTCCGACACCGTGCACCGTTTTGCGTGCAGGCTCCGTTTTGTGTGCGGATTCTGGAACCGTGCACCGTTTTGCGTGCGGATTCTGGCACCGTGCACCATTTTGCGTCGGACTCTGGCACCGTGCACCGTTTTGCGTGCGGACTCCGTTTTGCGTGCGGATTCTGGCACTATGCACCGTTTTGCGTGCGGACTCCGGCACCGTGCACCGTTTTGCGTTTGGACTCCGGCACCGTGCACCGTTTTGCGTGCGGACTCCGTTTTGCGTGCGGATTCTGGCACCGTGCATCGTTTTGCGTGCGGACTCCGTTTAGCGTGCGGATTCCGGCACCGTGCTCCGTTTTGCGTGCGGACTCCGGCAGCGGACATCGTTTTGCGTGCGAATCACGTGGAGGCCAATTGCAAGTGTCTACGAGCAATTGGTGGCTTATTGTGGTGGGTGGCCTTATCTCCAAGTTTTATGGACTGTACAGTAATTCTACTGATGTAGGACTATGCATGATAGTTTATCTTCTTGTGTAGCATGCTAGATTGTAGGAATTGTTATTCCTTTTATCATCTGTTGATACAGCTATCTTGGAACTTGACCTAGCACCCCCGTCATATGTTGCATGTGTAACCAGACCAGTAGAAAACCCTCACTTGGGCTAGGGTTATTTTATGCTTAGACATCCACACTGTTCTTTCATTCCTGGACATAGTGTTATCCTCGCCCGGGTAGTGGGCCGAGAGGTCGGGACTTGCTTTTAGTGTGGGATGCTTTTGCACTCTTGCTTGGGAGCAGAGTGGAGTCTGGTAGTTGTAGCGGGTTGCTTATCTGTGCCGGGAGCCGTTTGGGTAAACGGTAGTCCCGGGAGGTCTAGTATCTCTGTTGCGCTGTCGTCGGAGGGAGCCGTTGAGCAGGCGGTAGCCCCGGGCCGTTGAGTATCTTCCGGCCAGTGTTGTTGGGAACCGTTGGGCTTAACGGTGATCCCAGGTCGTTGAGTGTTGTCCGACCAGTATTGTTAGCTTGAGTTGTGGGTCGTTCCTGGCTGTGGAGTACCTCCAGCCAGTGTGCCTTGTGCTGCGAGCTGTTGGAGAGGCTAGTGTCTCGTGTTTCGTGTTAGCCGATCAGCTGAGTCGTCGAGAGTGCTCCGACTGTTGTGCGAGATATTTGGGGATCTTGAGTCCTACCGTTCTGGGAGTGAGCGTGGTTTTTGACTATAGCCTGCTTATGCCAATTAGTGATACTCTATGTCGCGCCGTTTTCCTCAGTTGGAGTCGCGTCCCTGAGATGCCGCTGTGGATACGATGGGCCTGTTGAGGCAGTTTTGCGTGAGGGGTGAGTTAGTTGGGCAGGACGCCCCACGTAAATCCCGTCCTCAGGGGGATGTGTGGTAGTGGGCAGGCGCGTTCCTAGTCGACAGGCGCAGGCTTGACTGGACCCTATGAGGCAGTCAGTACGATTGGGTCTATTGAGCACCTTGGGTGCGAGTGGTCTCTTTTACTTTCATCTGTTCCACTTTTTGAGTATCTAGATAGAGGTATGGTAGCTGTAGAGTAGCTCCAGCTTTTCTTGTTCAGATTTCATTGCACTGTTATCTTTTACCTCTAGTAGACTTTGTGGGCAGACCGTTGGGCTTGTTGACGGCACCCACTGAGAACTACTGTGGGAAGTAGTTCTCACACCCGTCGTCGTGTCTTTTTCCCCAGGAACTTCTTCTCCTGTTCCTGTTGCTCCAGTTGCTGATCCTTCTGACCGAGGCGAGGGAGTCGCGAGCTAGTTCCCTACCCGTCGTTGGAGTGTAGCGGTACCCCTTCAGAGGAGAGCTTCAGTAGATTAGTTTACCTCTTTTTCCTTTGTTGAGTGACCTTTGTTGTGAGGTATAGAGTTGTACTTTATTTTACAGTTTGAGAGACTGATGTAGTGAGGATATTTGTATTGAGAGCTTGTACACCGAGGTATTTTATTGGAGATACCTCCCTTTTGAGTTTTGTATCAGAGGACTTTGTATACGATCGTATTTGGGAGATGGATATTGTTTTATTTTCAGTTGTACAGTGTTTGGTTTTCAGTTTTTAGTAGTTTACTTTCCGCTCTGATATCTGTATACTGTAGTTGATTCTTTCTGCAGGTTAGACGCTTCGTCTGTACGGCAGTTTCCGTACAGATGGCGGATCTGTTGGTGAGCCCGGGTCGCCGTTTCGACCCCGGGGCGTGACATAGAGCCCCAATCAAACAAGAACAGACCCTAGGCTCAGCCTATCGAAGTTCTCGATCCTTTGCCGTTCAGGGATTCGGCCCCTCTCGGTTAAAGTGGGAAAACTGTCTCAACACACAAACTCACGGCTGGAGGTGCTCCACAGCCAGATCCGCGAAGGGTCCGAAAACCTCGGGTGACTAGTACCTACGGCCCCGATCAAGCAAGAACAGGCTATAGGCGTAGCCTCCCGTCGTTTTCGGCCCAAGAAGGAATCAGCCCTTAGAACCCAGACCACTCGAATCATCTCGGGTGGATAAGTTTATAAGAAATAGTGACTTTTATTAAGAAACCCTTTGATCTGAGAGAAATCCATCTTTTTAATGATTTTTAGTCTTTATAGGAAACCATTTGAAAACCAGTTTAATGTCCAAACCTCGAAGAGCCAATGCCCTCGTCCTATCAAACAAGAACAGACTCAGGCGCCCCTGCGAAGCTGGGAAGAAAACATTGGCTGACTAAAATCATGTGTTCGTCCAAAAAGGTTCTGGGTTCAAGGTCCTGCTAACACACGTGCACCACGATCACATCACGGTGGTGACGAGAAGAACAGCAAAAACCAAACTCCTGGGACCACCGTTTATCTGAAACGGCTCCCAAACACCAACACTGGACTAACCCAGCCACCAGACCCCACTCGGCCCCCGGCCTGAGTGCAACACCCTTCCCACAACACCCTGACCACTCGGCCCACTACCTGGGCGAGGAACTCTATGTCCAGAAGGATATGCAATGTGTGGGATGTCTAAAACATAAAAGAACCTAGCCCAGATTAAGGTTCTCTATTGGTCTTGGTTAAACACATGCTCAAATGACGAGGGTGCTAGTCAAGGTTCCAAAAAATACACTTATACTAGCATGCAAATCCTATCATGATAGAATTAGAAGGAAGTCCGTAGACTTGGAGAGAAAACCAACCCACCTCTGCTCGCCACCAATTGCTTGTCGACACTTGCAATTGGGCTCAGCGGGATTACCTTGCCTCCACGGGGTCCATGCGCAAACGAAGCACGGTGCCGGAATCCGCACGCAAATCGGAGCACGCTGCGACCTACCACAAGACCGCGCGCTCCGCGGATGCCCCGAAGCCAGCCCGCGGCTCAACGCAGCGGAGAAACTCACAACCAGCCTCGACGGAAGCTAAAAACAGCACTGCAACCGCCAGGAAAGAAGAAATCGCAAAATCAGTCAAACGGTCGAAAACCGAGCATCTGGCGGCGAAAAACAGCCTCCGTCGGCGAAAAACTGCGCCCGACGGCGAAAAACAGCTCCGTCGGCGAAAAACTACGCCCGACGGCGAAAAACAGCTCCGTCGGCGAAAAACAGCACGAAAACCGCTCGCGAAAAACTGCTCGAAAACCGCTCGCGAAAAACTGCTCGAAAACCGCTCGCGAAAAACTGCTCGCGAAAAACTGCGAAAACCGCTAGCAAAACTGCTCGTGAAAAACTGCTCGAAAACCGCTAGCGAAGCTGCTGGCGAAAACAGCGGAAAACGGCCTGCGAAACTGCACGCAAAACGCTCGCGAAAACAGCGAAAGCTGCGAAAACAGCGCGCGAAACCGCTAGCGAAACTGCACTAAAAATCTGCTCGCGAAAACAGCATGCGTCGCAAAACAACCTCCGTCGGCGAAAAACAGCGGCCGACGGCGAAAATAGCGGCCGACGGCGAAAAACAGCGCGCGACGGCAAAAAGCGGCCTCCGCCGGCAAAAAACGGCGCCGGCAAGCAAAAACGGAGCGTCGCCGCTGACCCGGGGCACGCCGAACGGCGAAAAACGCAGCCGCACGGCCTAGGAGGCTGGCCGCGCGGCGCGAAGCCCGGCCGCGCAGCGCAGGGGCTGCCGCGCGGCGCTGCGCGCGCCCGCACGAGCCCACTGCGGTGCGCGCACTGCTGCGCGCGCCAACGCGGCCCGCACGGACCCGCGGGGCTGCGCGCGGCCCGCATGGCCCCGCTAGGCCCGCGCGGCCGCTGCGCGCACCCTGCGGTGCGCGCAGCCCGCGCGCGGGGCAGCGCTGCGCGCGCGCCCTGCCGCGCGCGCTCGCGCGCGGCCAAGCAGTGCCGCGCGCAGCCTCCTGCTGCGTGCGCACTGCCGCGCGCGCTTGCGCGCGGCCCTGCTGCGCCGCCCCAGCAGCAGGGTGCTGCAACCCTGCAGCACCCTGGCGGCTGCTGTGCGCGGCGCCATTGCGCGCCCGTGCAGCATCCGCGCCGGCCGCGCGTGCGCCATTGCGCGCACGCGCGACTCCCACGGCGCAAAAAAATTTAAAATAAATTAAAAATAAATTTAAAATAATTAATTTAACCCCAATTAATTATTTTAAATCCAATAAAAACCCCAAAACTCGAAAACTGCACAAAAACCTCAAAATCCTAAAAAATCTAAAAATCGCTTACCTCGTCGTCGCACGCCGCACGCTCACGAGCTCCACTCGGCCACCAATGGCGAGTCCTCAAGAACCCTCTTCTTTATCTTCTTTTCCTTCCTCTTCTTCCTTTTCCTTTCCTTTATTCTTTCTCTTTCTTCTTCTTTCTTTCTTTCTCTGCTACAGAGGAGAGGGGTGGCTTGGGAGGTGACGATAAGGTTAAGGTGGAGATGGTCACCTCCTTAAATAGAGCCACCACTTAATTAACCCTTTGCTTAATTAAAACTTAATTAAGCTTAGAAGGGATTAATTTAGAAGTAGCAATTCCACTTACCTCATCTCACCACCCTCAACTTCACTCCCACAGCCACCAAGCAAAAGACTCAATTAAATAGCAAAGCTACTAGTTAAATTAATAAAATAATCCAAAAAGCCCAACTCCAACTCACTTTTTGCCTTCGGGCTCTCCGCGTCAGTCCGGAACCTCCCGAACTCCGCTGTAAATCGAAAGTACGCACGCTCACAGCTTTTTCTCTTCAAAAAGCTCATCCGTTGAGTCGGGGTGCTCAAATCAAAAACCGGCTCCGAAACTGTCAGTTCCGACTCACTTTTTGCCTCCGGATCCTCCGCGTCAGTCCGGAACCTCCCGGACTCCGCTGTAATCTGATAATATACCTGTCCCAAGTGTTCTCGAATTTTTTGTACTTCACTGTGATATCGGTAAATTCCCAAATCAAATCCTCAATCGGCGCACTATGCCGGAGAAGTCCCGAATCGAGCTGGGACTTCTGCGTCGATCCAAATCAACCTGACATCAACAGTAAACACAAACGCAACATGCCCGAGGCAAACTCTCTGCTCCACGACACCATGTGCGGTCGTCGCTCCATCTGAAGACCCGGTACTCTACACATGCGACGCGGTCCAGGGAGGTGCACGCTGGTGCCTCGGGATGCGTGCACGCGTGGGGGACAGGCGGCACGGCCGATGAGGCGCACGTGGGCGCGGTCGGCGGGTCGCGCGGGCGGGCCACATGGCGCCCAGCCATTGGCGGGCGCCACCCGCCCGCGTTGACGGGGGCGCGCCACGTGGCAGCATCCGAAGGGCCTTGCACTTGTTGTTCCCTGTTTGGGACACGTGTCAAGAGCATGTGGTTTCGGGCGCTGGTCGGATGGCGGCTTTGGTGCAACTGTTGGATTCGGGCGCCCGAAAAGGTGCGCCCGAATCCGAACAATGGCTCTTTTTGGCTTGGGCCTATAAATAGGCCCTTTGGGCCTTCTTTTGATGGCTTTTTGGGCTGTTTCGCAGGGAAGGCTCTTAAGAGAATTTCTTCATTGTTCAATTGTGCATCTTGTGGAGAAGTTCCAGAATTTTTGGAGGACTCTACTTCGACGTCTACTGCGATTCGGCACACTGCGACGCACTTGCTTTGTTAGCCTTTTTCGTCGCATTTCGGTCTGCGGACTCTCCTGGGCTACCCCGAAGGAAGTTTTGGGTCATTCTTGTGCCCACGTTTTCAAGACAGGTAGGGCTACGACTTATGTATTTTCAGCTTCTCCGTATTTTGAGGTTTTCTTGGACTTTTTGGATCATTTCTGTGACCTCTTTTTCTGTGATGGAATTTGGACAGCACCGGGGTTTTTGTAGGTTTTCTCAGCAACTGAGAGTCGGAACGAGAAGTACAAGTACTCGATTTATATCTACGCGTCGCAAGGAACATCGTCATATTTTTTTTGGATTTTTCTGAGGTTGCTTCGAAGGTGAAAATTATACTTTTTCTGGACAGAGTACTGCTGACTTTTGATCTTTGGAAGTTTCGCGTGTACCGCGATGATTAATTTGTATCTTGGCCTACAGGTGTCAGAACGGGACGAGTAAGTGCTCGTTTTTCATCTACTCGTCGCGAGGATCGCAACGGTGATTTTTCCAGATTTTTCTTAGGACTGTTCTGAGGTGAATTTCCTCATTTTCTGTGCTATTTTGTAAACAGTAATTACTGTTGTGGAAGTTGTTCATTTATGCCGCGTGCGATCTATGATGCTGCAGTTCTCGCATTTTGGAGGTTTGCGGAGATTGAGGATCTTGGACAGCGAGGGATCTCGTATTGTTGTTGTTCACACTTTTCGAGGTGGGTGGTTGTTATGGACCTCATCTTTGATTTACTCACTTGGAATATTAGAGTGATCCCCATTGTTGAATGTCGATTAGTATATCGTGGTTTTTATGCATGCTTGTATAGTCGGACTTGTGATATGTTAGTACGTAGTATACTTATGAGATCTTTATTATCTGGGACTAGCATGTGTTACGGAATTTGAGTTGGCGTATTTCGTGAATTCGGTTAAGTCTTGAAGATTGAAGGTAAAGAAGGTTGGATCATACAACTCAATCTCAAGAAAGAAGAATTCAAAAGGATCAGGTATGTTTAACTTAATATCTTTGGTGATCCGAATACTTCTTATAGTGTAGAAACACTTGGATGATCTTGTAATTGCATAAAAATCAAAAACTGGACATGGGACATGTTCAGGATCCGGATCAGATATTCCAATCCGGATCCCGAAGGGTGTTAGTTCATACGCAACTGCAATCCGGATCGTAGCCTTCCTTGATCCGGATCCCGAACACTGGTTCTTACCGAATTGTATGAACGATCCGGATCTTGTTTTTCAATCCGGATCCCGAACACTGGTGTTTGGTGAAATGTATGAACGATCCGGATCAGCCACTTTGATCCGGATCCCGAACCTTCGTTTTTGTGGAAACTGTCTTTCTCGCTACTGCAATCCGGATCGCCGAACTCCGATCCGGATCGCCGTCCTGTAAAATTCCAGAAAAGGTTAGTTTTTGATTCTTATCTTTTTCCAAGGGTTTCTAACCTATAAATAGACCCTATGATTCTTTTTCTAGGGCTAATCCAAAAAGCCGTCATAATCAAATATAATCCTATATACGGCCTAAGATCCACATATAGAGAAGAAAGGAAATACTAGATTTAATCTTATGTTTCTTCATCTATATTGATTGATTTGATTCTAGGTTTTCATACTCATATTCTGAGTAGAATCAAATCAATGAATACTTAGATGGTATTTCCGATCTATTTCTAATCTAAGTATTCGGCGGATCATCACCACCCAAAAAATCAACGATTTATCCCAAATCGGCGCGTGGACTCGCGTGGCCTTGTGGATTCAAGGTGCAACCGCTCTCGTGGATTCGGAGCGAGGTACGTTCGTGGATTCGAGACGTGCTACTGGGTGAAGACCGTGGATTCGGTCAGACGTCGTGGATTCGACGTTGGACGCCGTGGATTCGGCGTTGGACGCAAATCGTGGATTCGAGAAGCGTTGCGGAGCGAGCGGAGAAGATCAACTAGGAGCGTATGGAAAAGGTTGAGTCATCTGTGAGTACGGTATATCACCTTGTACATGTTTAATTCTAGTGGATTTCACCGTGTTATCGGTCCCGTGGTTTTTTACTCCGGTTTGGAGTTTTCCACGTAAAAATCTCTGCGTGTTATTTATTTTTCCGCATTGGGTTTTATATCGCAAAGATTTTTGAGTGTTTATTGTTTACACCTATTCACCCCCCTCTAGGTATTTTTTTCCCCTATTTAGATCCAATTATACATAACCCAACAAGTGGTATCAGAGCGGGAATAGGGTTGTAAACAATGGTTGAAGGTGGAAACATCAACAGACCTCCGTTCTTTGATGGAACAAATTATGCGTACTGGAAAGTACGGATGAAAGCCTTTTTAATTTCCATCGACGAACGGGTGTGGCAATCAATTGAATTAGGATGGTCTAATCCAACTGAATTTATTGGTGATGTTCGCACCATCAAACCTAGGTCGAAATGGACCAAGGAAGAGATAGATTTTTCTTCTTACAATGGCAAAGGGATTAATGCTCTATTTAATGCTTTGTCTCAAACTGAGTTCTCTCGCGTCTCGGCATGTGAGACTGCGAAAGAAATCTGGGATGTTCTTCAAGTTACACATGAGGGAACTAACCTTGTGAAGATTCAGAAACCGCAAATGCTTACGAGCAAGTTTGACTCTATTTTCATGGCAGAAAATAAATCGTTCACAGACTATTACACACGATTGCAAGACATCGTAAACTCATGTTCTAACTTGGGAGAGAAGATTCCAGAATTTAAAGTTGTAAGAAAAATATTAAGAACTCTTCCTGAAAGATTTCGTTCCAAGGTTACAGCCATTGAAACTATTAAACACCCGGACGAAATGCGTGTAGAAGAATTAGTTGGTTCTTTACAAACTTATGAAATGACATTTCCTACTAACTATTCTTCGGGAAAGGCATCCTCTTCTAACTCTTCAGGTTATGCTTTGAAAACAACAAAAGAAGAAGACGCGGATTCATCCTCCTCAGGTGATGACGAGAACCTATCTATGGAGGACTTTGAGAAGCAGCTCGCTCTCTTGACAAGGAAGTTTCGCCGAAATTTTCGAAGGGGTAATTCAAGCAAAACTCCATCCTTCGGAAAGTGGAAGAAAGGCAAGGGTTCTTCAAGTTACAAGTCAAGAAAGCAAGAGAGTTTTTCTAAGGATAAGAAAAGCACAGAAGGACAAGTCCAATGCTTCAAGTGCCGAGGATACGGCCATATCTCAACGGAATGTCCAAATAAGAATCCGTCCAAGAAGAAGGCGATGCAAGCCGTCACTTGGGATGACACCTCATCGTCAAATGAGTCATCGTCAAGTGATGAAGAAGAGACCGCAACGGCATTCCACGCGTCCACATCTTCACCCTTCATGTGTTTAATGGCAAGTACATCCGAGTCATTGTCCAACTCCACTGTTGAAAAGATTGCAACGGACGATGAATCGGATAATTCGGAAGGTGAAGATTTTGCTCTAGCCTACCACAGACTTTTGAGGGATTCAAAAAAACTGGCTAAGCAAAACAAGGGGTTGAGAGGGAGATTGCAGGATCTCGAAGAAGAAGTAAAAAGGGTAACTTCTCTCTCGACCGATCTTGAAGTGGAAAGGGATAATCTGATAAAAGCAAATGTTTCCCTTCAAGAGTCCAATGAGCAATTCGAGAAGAATTATGTAGATATGGTGAACAAAGCGAATTACTTCTTGAAGCTCAACGGCGAGGCCCGACAGGAAAAATTGGAAATGACAGAGACCATTCTCCAACTCAAGGATGACTTACAGCGATTTTCATCAGGAAGGAGTAAGTTGGATAAGCTTCTTGGTCTTGGTCAATCAAACAAGTTCGGCCTCGGATACAATCGAACTGAAGATAATTTTAGTTTGGTTGGGACAGTCTTTGTGCCTCAGTCGGTATCTCCTCCTCCGACACCGGAATTCACGACAAGCAACGACAACAAGCCTACTTCACCCTCTTCGGAATCGTCAAGCACTAAGGTATGTTTTCGTTGTAATTTTGCAGGGCACATAAGGAGAAATTGCAAGATGGGAGCCAAACGCTCAACTCAAGCACTTCTTGCAACGACTACCAAAAGGGTGATTTCTCGGAAATCAAATGCAAATTATTCGAAGGAAAATAGCCTCGGTAGTTCATCAAACAAGACGACGACGACTTCAAGGAAAAGCGATGGATCACACAAGACGCTTTCACCAAAGGTATCAACTTCACAATCGTTTCCGACGTACTCCATGTTGGGTTATATGAATAATAGGATCTAAATAGGGGAAAAAACACCTAGAGGGGGGGTGAATAGGTGTAAACCATAAACACTCAAAAATCTTTGCGATATAAAAACCCAATGCGGAAAAATAAATAACACGCAGAGATTTTTACGTGGAAAACTCCAAACCGGAGTAAAAAACCACGGGACCGATAACACGGTGAAATCCACTAGAATTAAACACGTACAAGGTGATATACCGTACTCACAGACGACTCAACCTTTTCCATACGCTCCTAGTTGATCTTCTCCGCTCGCTCCAGACGCTTCTCGAATCCACGATGTGCGTCCAACGCCGAATCCACGGCGTCCAACGTCGAGTCCACGACGTCTGACCGAATCCACGGTCTTCACCCAGTAGTACGCTTCGAATCCACGAACGTACCTCGCTCCGAATCCACGAGAGCGGTTGCACCTTGAATCCACAAGGCCACACGAGTCCACGCGCCGATTTTGGGGTAAATCGTTGTTTTTGGGTGGTGATGATCCGCCGAATACTTAGATCAAAGATAGATAGGAAATACCATCTAAGTATTCATTAGTTTGATTCAACTCAAAATGTGAGTATGAAAACCTAGAATCAAACTAATCAATATAGATGAAGAAACATAGAATTAATCTAGTTATTTCCTTTCTTCTCTATATGTGGATCTGAGTCCGTATAAAAGATGACGGCTACTTTTTCTATTCTATGGACTTCTGGGATTAACCCTAGAAAAAGAATCATAGGGTCTATTTATAGGTTAGAAACCCTTGGAAGAAGATAAGGATAAAAAACTAACCTTTTCTGGAAATTTTCATGACGACGATCCGGATCGGAGATCGGCGATCCGGATTGCAGTAGCGAGAAAAACAGATTCCAGAAAAATGAAGGTTCGGGATCCGGATCGAAGTGCTTGATCCGGATCGTTCATACAGTTCACCAAACATCAACGTTCGGGATCCGGATTGCAGTAGCCTGATCCGGATCGTTCACATAAAATGGTAAACTCAGTGTTCGGGATCCGGATCAAGGGAAGCTACGATCCGGATTGAACTGGTGTATGAACGAACCACCTTCGGGATCCGGATTGAACAGTCTGATCTGGATCCTGAACATGTCCCATGTCCAGTTTTTGATATTTATGCAATAACAAATCCATCCAAGTGTTTCTACGCTATAAGAAGTATTCGGATCACCAAAGATATTAAGTTAAACATACCTGATCCTTTTGAATTCTTCTTTCTTGAGATTGAGTTATATGATCCAACTTCCTTTACCTTCAATCTTCAAGACTTAACCGAATTCACAAAATACGCCAACTCAAATTCCGTAACAATCTCCCCCTTTGGCGGTTTCGTGACAAAACATAGATCCACTCAAGAAAATTCAAAAAAGATATTTTTGTTGCTATCACCATACAACAAAAATTTACAATGGAGATCCAAAATAAAATACATGAGTTAAACTCCTAAAACAGACTCTAGACTTAGACATCTGTACTCTCTACAAAAGAAATCATTCTTGACAAAAGAAATCGTTAGATACCTCAAGAATTTTATATCATTCAAAAACCACATACAGAGATGAAGTTTAAACTCATTTACACTTACCATGACATTTATACATTCAGATATGTAAACTGATCATAGTTAAAACACCAACATATCTTCTATGCAATCAAAAACCCAAATGTCATGTTAGTGAACATCAACTTGTTAGTTATATTACATGCCCAAATAGTTAGTCGAATAGTTAGTCGAGGCATGCATTCAAACACAAATGAAAACCGAAAGTTGAAGTTCTACTTACCTTTCAAGTTGAGGTTATACTTACCTCTGTAGTTTCAAGTTTTCTCAGTAACCATTGTATCATAGTATCATTGTTTATACTTCTCTCTCCCCCTTTTTGTCACAGAAATTAGCCAAAAAAATACCAAACTGGAGAGAATGGTTAACAGTTCAAGTACCACAAGTTTGAGAAATTAAAACTTAAAACTAAAACTTAAAAACCTGCACAAAAGAAAGTTAAAAAAAAAGTTCCTGCACAAGAAAAGCATTAAACATATGCATTATAAACAGAAATTGGAAGGATACGGATTATTCAGATTCCTCTGAACTGATACAGCCAAGAATTTGGAAGATTTTCTTTAATCTCTTGTTCATTGATGACTGATTCTTATTTACCTTCTTTATTTCTTTCTTTACCTCAATGAGCTCATTTGATATACGTTCTTGCTCGTTGGAGAGCCTTTGCTGTTCTTTATAGATTGAGGTAACTGATGCATCATCATCAGAAGTTGATGGAGGTGCTTGTTGTGCTGGTTGGACTGGAGGAGTTGCTGCAGGTGCAGAGGTTGTCGCTTGTTGTTGTTGTGCTCGTTGTCGGTGAGGAGGTAATATGGGCTCGTCAGGCTTTGTCGAGAGAGACTTTACAATCGTTGTTTCATTGATCGTTCCCAGACTGTGCATGTAGGAACTCGCATTCGTGTCAGCTTTAAATTTTCGAAGAATGCGCATGATGATTGTCATGCCCCGGGGTCGAAACTGCGACCCAGGCTCGCCAACAGATCCGCCACCTATGCCAAACCCGCATAGGCGAAGCGTCCTACCTGCAAAAAGAGCTACAGCTAACAGATATCAGAGCTAAAAGAAAAAAACTGCTATAGAAATAAAATCAACCACTGTACAACTGAAGATAAAACAATAAGGTCCATCTCCCTAAAAGATAATCATACAATAACCTCGAGTACAAAACTCATAGCTCCACAGGGAGATATCTCAAATACAACATCAGTGTACCAGCTCTCAATACATCACATCTTCACTACATCAATCTCTCAACAAAAGGAAAATAAATACTAATCTACCGACTAAACTGAAGATCTCCTCAAAAGGGGGTACCGCTACTCGCCAAAGATGGGTCTGGATCTAGCTCGCTACTCCCTCACCACGCACAGCAACCACAGAACGGCGACACCCGCCAAGACTCTGCAAAACAAAGAGGAGAAAGGACAAAAAGGGGAAAACCCCCAACGGGCGTGAGAACTACGCAAAAGGGAGTTCTCAGTGGGTATCGCCGCAAGGCCCGACGATCTGCCCACCAAGACTACTAGAGGCAAAAGATAACCGATGCAGTAAAACTGAAAGAAGAAGCTGGAAACACTCTACAGCTACCATGCCTCTATCCAAATGCTCAAATGGGGAAACTCTGATGAAGATATGCAACACTCGCACACGAGGTGCTCAATCGACCCAATCGAGCTGACTGCCACATCGGGTCCAGTCAAACCTGCGCCCACCTACAACCACCTCCCGCTGACGGGCAGGAATTACGTAGGGCGTCCAAACGGACTAACTCGCTATCGAGTAGTGGCTCATGCAGGCTATAGTCATAATCCATGCTCTCTCTCTCAGAACGGATAGACTCAAGATGCTCAACCTCTCACACAATGGTCAAAGAACTCACAACGACCACGGGACCACCGTCGAACCCCGAACGGTTCCCAACAATACAAGCACTGGTCTAAACCAAGCTACTAGACTCCACTCGGTCCCCCAGGCACGAGTGTAACAAAAAGTATCAGCCTGAATAAACCCAATCGATAGACCAGTAATCACTGGTACTGCCTGCTCTGCTGTCGAACTCAAGAACCCTGCCTGGTGCCCGGCGCTCACACCGTGGAAAGCCTACTCCGGAGTGGCACTCGAGGGGAGCGACCCACACGAGTAAAGTATCACTGTATCAAGCATCACTGTATCGAGTATCTCTGTAACCACTGTCTCATAATAGCAGGACTGGATCAAGACTATGATCAAAGTGGGAAACTCCGTCCACTAATAAAAACCCCGATCTGATGCAATAGTACTCAAAAAGTGGGAAACACCATCCCCTAGAATAATTCTGATACCCAATCTGATGCAATAGTAAACATCCGGTTAACCGCCCAAAGTCCGCGGTCACCGCAATAACCCACAACCCACAATTGGGTAAAATAGTCAAGACCCGGTCAACCGCCTACTGTCCGCGGTTGCCGCAATAACCCACAATCCAACATCAAGCACACCCTGTCTCTGACCCTAAGGTCCCAGCTACACTATCCCAAACCTCTGCTCGAACCCGAGCAACATGACTCAAAAGTCTAAATAAAAAGGAGAAAGAAAGCAATCATGGTTTCTCCTAAGTCAAATTCCAATATGTAGTGCAGCAGTAAAAGATGGCCTAACTATATGTCCATACACATATGTCCATACAAGCATGCATTTGTCCTCAAGAAGAATAAAGAAAATAAACCTCATGCCAAAATTATCAATGACCATACCTGTCCATAATTCTCAATCCATAATGGCTCCTCAGAGTAGAACCTGCACATAACTACATAATCCTATCCCAATGCATAAACCATCCTCATAAAAGGTTATGTGCTAATATGGCATGATAATTAATCATATAGGGTATCCTTGCCTTAGATAAGCTTTCACTAATCAGCAACATGACTATTTGATTAATACCATTGTCATACAGTGAATAATTCACTTGCAATTTCCATAAAATCCTCATTGTTAAACTTACCGATCAATCCCAGCTATTGTACCATTCACCTGCATGCAATGCTAACATATGAAAATTTAGAGAACCGTCCACCGGTTCCGGGAATAAGGCACCCACCTGAAAAGCTGACTGTCCAAAGCCCAACAGCTGAAAACACCAAATAACTCTAATCCCTTCCTCCAATAAGTTCAGCACACCCGTAACACTCCTGGCACAATACAAAGTCCACTAATTACACTAGGCTCCCAAATATAGCACTTAAAACCACATACAACCTCGAATTCTGAACTGTTAAATTATCACCTGCAGATAGTGCCCATAAAATTCCAATAAAAATATCACAGCGATCCTTGCGTCGATAGCTTCGAAACGGTACCTTGCACGCCCAAATCGGAGTTCGGTAAGCCAAGATATAAATTCGACAAGGTGGTACACTCAAGAGATTTCAGCACAAAAGACTGTAGCACTGTATACAGAGAAACAGTGATTCTCACCTCTGATGAAATCTCAGAAAAATCCAAGAAAAAATACGAGCGCGTTCCTTGCGATCCGTAGATGAAAAAGTTGTATAAGCTCGTTTCTGTCTGACGCTCGTGCGCAAAGATATGGCCAAAACACCACGATGCTGTCCCACAAAGCCAAACAGAAAATGGGTCACAGTGTTGCCTCGGGATCCGTGCCAAAGACTCGAAACGGGAAAGCGCGATCAAAACGGAAAATGAAGTCCTACCTCTTAGGAGTCTGCCGGCGCAAGAATCACAGCAAAATGATCTTGGGGTAGCCCAGGGGAGCTAAAACACTGCCGCTGCGCCGAAGAAGAACCCAGGAATGCAACGTCGCGCCGCACCGAAAAATGGGGAACCTCGGGATTCGTGCCCCCAAAAATCCTAGAACTTGGCAGGAAGATCAAGGGTGAAGAGGTGAACAACTTTGCTTGAGGGGGCTCGGGCAGAAAGTGAAAGGGTTGAGAGAAAGAAAGCAAAGAAGGGGGGCTCGGGTTGGTATATATAGTGCTGGAGAAACAAATGGGAAAATTCCCATTCTGTCCGGGATTTCGGGCGCCCGGAAATTTCCGGGCGCCCGGAAATTTCCGGGCGCGCACAGTGCGGCCCGGCCCACAACTTTCGGGCGCGCACAGTGCGGCCCGGTCCACCACACAGCCCAGTCCACACTCCCCCGGGCCCCCACTGCACCCGGTGCACCTGCGCCCGCGAATGGCGACGCGACACGTGGCCCGGCAACCCGTGCACCACGCACGTCACGCCGTGGACCGCGCACGTCGCGGCTGACCCGGGCCATACGGCCACCTGCCCCGGGCGTACGGCACCTGCCCCGGCCAACGACTCCACAGGTTGTGTGGACCGGGAGCACAACACCGAACCAACCACCTCACGCCACGTGTCCACCCGGTCTACCGTGCACCCGGACCAAAATTCAGTGGACCGCGCCTGCTGAACCGGCCAACCGGAAAGCGCCACGTGGCACCGCCCTGGTGCACGACCCCCGCGGTGGACCGCGCACCTGACCGCGCGCCCGGGCGCCTGCCCGCGCCCTGCCCGCGCCGCGTGCCGCCGCCTGCCGCCTGCCCGAGGCCGCGCCGCCGCCCGCCGCCGCCGGCCGCCGCCGGCGATCGCCGGAAACACTGTTCCGGCGTGAACAGTACCCGCAAGCTCAAAAACAGTAAGTAAATAGCCCATCTTGACCGTTTTCGCGCGCTGATTCCAAATCCGGCGTCCATTTTGCCAAATTCCAATCCTATAATTTGCCGGAGGCTCCCGGAAAGGTAATTTTAATCCGAATTCCGCGCCGAGCCTAAATTTGATATCCACTCCTCGTGTAAACTGTTCTAAACATCCGATGGGGTCCCCCGATTACCTATGAGATCCATTTTAAGCCCCGAGTCCATCTCTTGTGTCCAAACTGGCGCGCGAACACCGCCGACATGCCACGTAGGCTTCCAGAAGCTGCTGGTCACACTGTAGAAGCCCTGCAAAGATCCGGGTCACCACATCCTCCCCCACTAGAAGAAAGTTTCGTCCTCGAAACTAAGGCAACTCCCAAGGAGTCCCAGAAACCAAGGGTCAATACTCAACACCGCCGTCTCCAGCTCCCAAGTCACCTATCACTCCCCGTGATTACTCCTCAGCAACAACAACAGCAACAACCAGTACGGCATAGCCCGATTGCGCAATTCCCTCACCTCACGAGTCGAAATTCGCAACGGCGTCCCTCGTACTCCAAACTCTTACAGACCCCAAAAGGAACGAGTCAAACACGGGCGAAGGGTCCAAAACATGACACTCCAGAGCTGAGACGCAGAAAAACCTCAAAAACTCCAACAAAAGGCGGGGGGAAAAGGAACAAACAGCCTGAGTAACACACTCTAAAATCACTACCAAGAGCCAGCTCAACCAAAGCGACCCGAATCACAACCACACAAACACCTGCACAGAAAAGGGGCCCTAACAAGCAGGGGTTCACACTCAGTCGCCCTCAAAACTCAACCACCTAAGTGGATTGCTCAGCCGCAGCCTCTCATCAAAAGGGATCCTCTGGGACACAAACTCGAACTCTGTACACCAGAATGGCCCCACACAGCGCCAGCTATGGAACCGTCAAACTCGACTCCCAAATAGCTCTTCTGCTCCAGGCATCCGCCACCACAGTGGCTCTGTCGGGGTGATACTGGATGCTCACAAAATCCAATGGTGGCTCTACAGCCACTACGGGAGGTATCACAACAACTCGCAAATCCATCTCCCACCACTGACTAGGTTAGAATCGGCGCTGGTACCAATCTCATCACCCGGTCATCAAGTTCTGCTGGCACTATCCGGTCCAAAAACTCCTCACCCCAACAATGACCGTCGATCTCGGCCAGTCTTATATAGCATCCACTTTGGCCGAATTTCCACCGCCGCCCCTTCGGCTAGAAGAAGTAGTCCAGGAAGATATGCTCTCGAAGCTAAAGCTTGTACCACAACGACTAGGCATAAAGCTTCATCCCCACAGACTTGTCACATCGTCTACAAATGCTGCACAAGCTCTAAACCACTCAGGGAGGGGGTAAAACCAAAATATCCCAGGAGAACGCCGCTATCAAACCGTTCAAGCCCAACTGAAACACAGAATTCCTCAATCTAGAGGCAACAGGGCATTAGTCAATCCATTGGCTTCACTGTACTCATATTTCCCTACCGTGTCCTGAACACCAACTAGACAATGCCCTCAGCTGAAATTCCAAATTGGGGCAGGCATCAAACAATAACTGCCGGAATATAGCTCCTTCAAAAGGTTCTAAATAATACCTGGACCTGCCAGGACTCCAATCCCAAAGGGCTCTCACCGTCGTGTATCAACGACGTGGCACTAGGTCAAACAGACCCTCTATCCATCAAATCCACGCACCTAAGAAATCAACTCTCGCAGCTCTAAAGGCGATATCCAATGAGGGGCTATTGAAGTTGGCGCGGTTTCCAGAATCACGTCAATCGCAATCTTAATCTTCCTTTCTGGCGGCCTAATCATCGGCTTAGGTGGACTCACACCTGGGATTTCATGGGCAATAGGGACATCCTTAAGTCCCGCTGCCGCCGTAGGCACCTCTCACACGGACGCTGCAACCTGTGTGCTCAATTAGTCTCAACAAACAAAATGCCTTCCATTATCTGCCTCGCAGAAAGTCAAAGTCCTTTCTTTCCGTAGTCAAACATCCTGTGGCACTATGCCAACCGATCCCAAGCACTGGGTGAAAACACTGAACTGCCACCCATATCAAGAGGTTTGCTGGTATAACTCATGGTCTCAACGACACTGAACAAAACCCACAAGCCTCCTTCACATGCATAACACCGATGGTATTCCGTACCTCTAGTGCACGTGGTAACAACTCTGCCTCTAGTCCATGCCGAAATGCAACATGTCCTAACTCCGACTGCCATGAAAAAAATCACACCTGCGACAACTCAATCCACTACCGTGGCGCCCTCCAACCGGGCGGCACAGATTCATTCGCTCGATGCAAGTGGTCGTCGCTCAGCCTGCCAAAATATCTAGACCAATCACAAAGGGAGCACGACCTCTGTCCATGCTCACACTGAGATGCCGAACGTGGTCTCTCGCAACCAACCAATCCACGCTACCGCTGCGCCACTCTGATAAAAGGGTTGTAGCTGTCATCGGGGTCCACCCAACCCCTGACGTCTCAGAAATCCACCTGGGTATCATCATCATACGACCAAGCACAATGGATTCATGCAGTTCCTTATACAATTATCCTTACTAAGCTTACCCCTCAATCACATATATCGCACCCCAAACATGCCAGTTATCAATCACACAGGGTAACATCCCCCCTTGGGTAAGCTTTACATTAACCATCCACAAGGATATCCACCACCCAGGAAAGCAAAACGAAAATGCCTCTGCCTGCCGATCTGTCCTCCATCACTTAGCGCCAAGCGCCTCCCTCCAGAACTCGCCTCTAGCGGCAGATCCCCATCCAAGGAACTTCAGTGTCCAGCTCCAAACACAATGCCTACACCGACGAGGCATCCACAGTCCGAAACCCGAACAGGAGGGACCGAAAAGAAACTAAGGAGTATCCTGGCGCAATCCACTCCCAATCTCACTTATCCTATGTGCCTCGTCCCTCTAAACCTGGAGCGCCAGTTCAACAACTGCATAAACTCTCTAGCACAGGGAGGCTCTCAATTGATCACTCCATCACCCCCAACCACGACTCTGCCTCCAAAGGCTCCAAACTCAATCTTACGAGTCGGGGTGGTTTATCTGCCAATCTGGCTTGCTAAATCAAACATGCCCCACAGCTCCTCTGCTGTCAACCATCCACCCTACCTTAGTGCCTTGGCACTAAACATTGGCACGGAGGGGGCCACTCGCTCTATTGGCACTACAAAAATCCCTGCCGCTGAGGGTAATACATCCTGGTGGTCTCAGAAGAAAAGTACTGTCAGGCTGCCCACTGCTCTGACAACTGCGTCACCAAACTAGCTGCTCACTCTGCCGCTGATATGCCTCCGACAATCCTGTCATCTGGGTCCGGAGTTCTCTGACCTCAATCCGGGTATCCGGCCCAAAACCAACCGCTCAAGCTCAACTGCCATGACAGGATGCACAAGGGTCCCAAACACAGCGTCGGGGAGACACCGCTCACCACGACGAAACCACAAATCAGCACACAACAACGCTCGACCCAATCCGGCGAAAGTCTAGAGCATGTTACCCGTTCCACAGCGTTATGTTGTCTGCAGCCAACATAACTACTTAGGAGAATAAACATGCCAATCACTCATCCCGTCCCTCGGGAGAGGTGCAAAACTCAATCAGGACTCTCGCTACAAATCACGACTCTCACGAAGTCATCCTAGGGTCCAACCACAAGCCTAGGGTTTCTAAGTCCACCATGACCTACAACCTAGGCTCTGATACCACCTAATCTGTCACGCCCCGGGGTCGAAACTGCGACCCGGGCTCGCCAACAGATCCGCCACCTATGCCAAACCCGCATAGGCGAAGCGTCCTACCTGCAAAAAGAGCTACAGCTAACAGATATCAGAGCTAAAAGAAAAAAACTGCTATAGAAATAAAATCAACCACTGTACAACTGAAGATAAAACAATAAGGTCCATCTCCCTAAAAGATAATCATACAATAACCTCGAGTACAAAACTCATAGCTCCACAGGGAGATATCTCAAATACAACATCAGTGTACCAGCTCTCAATACATCACATCCTCACTACATCAATCTCTCAACAAAAGGAAAATAAATACTAATCTACCGACTAAACTGAAGATCTCCTCAAAAGGGGGTACCGCTACTCGCCAAAGATGGGTCTGGATCTAGCTCGCTACTCCCTCACCACGCACAGCAACCACAGAACGGCGACACCCGCCAAGACTCTGCAAAACAAAGAGGAGAAAGGACAAAAAGGGGAAAACCCCCAACGGGCGTGAGAACTACGCAAAAGGGAGTTCTCAGTGGGTATCGCCGCAAGGCCCGACGATCTGCCCACCAAGACTACTAGAGGCAAAAGATAACCGATGCAGTAAAACTGAAAGAAGAAGCTGGAAACACTCTACAGCTACCATGCCTCTATCCAAATGCTCAAATGGGGAAACTCTGATGAAGATATGCAACACTCGCACACGAGGTGCTCAATCGACCCAATCGAGCTGACTGCCACATCGGGTCCAGTCAAACCTGCGCCCACCTACAACCACCTCCCGCTGACGGGCAGGAATTACGTAGGGCGTCCAAACGGACTAACTCGCTATCGAGTAGTGGCTCATGCAGGCTATAGTCATAATCCATGCTCTCTCTCTCAGAACGGATAGACTCAAGATGCTCAACCTCTCACACAATGGTCAAAGAACTCACAACGACCACGGGACCACCGTCGAACCCCGAACGGTTCCCAACAATACAAGCACTGGTCTAAACCAAGCTACTAGACTCCACTCGGTCCCCCAGGCACGAGTGTAACAAAAAGTATCAGCCTGAATAAACCCAATCGATAGACCAGTAATCACTGGTACTGCCTGCTCTGCTGTCGAACTCAAGAACCCTGCCTGGTGCCCGGCGCTCACACCGTGGAAAGCCTACTCCGGAGTGGCACTCGAGGGGAGCGACCCACACGAGTAAAGTATCACTGTATCAAGCATCACTGTATCGAGTATCTCTGTAACCACTGTCTCATAATAGCAGGACTGGATCAAGACTATGATCAAAGTGGGAAACTCCGTCCACTAATAAAAACCCCGATCTGATGCAATAGTACTCAAAAAGTGGGAAACACCATCCCCTAGAACAATTCTGATACCCAATCTGATGCAATAGTAAACATCCGGTTAACCGCCCAAAGTCCGCGGTCACCGCAATAACCCACAACCCACAATTGGGTAAAATAGTCAAGACCCGGTCAACCGCCTACTGTCCGCGGTTGCCGCAATAACCCACAATCCAACATCAAGCACACCCTGTCTCTGACCCTAAGGTCCCAGCTACACTATCCCAAACCTCTGCTCGAACCCGAGCAACATGACTCAAAAGTCTAAATAAAAAGGAGAAAGAAAGCAATCATGGTTTCTCCTAAGTCAAATTCCAATATGTAGTGCAGCAGTAAAAGATGGCCTAACTATATGTCCATACACATATGTCCATACAAGCATGCATTTGTCCTCAAGAAGAATAAAGAAAATAAACCTCATGCCAAAATTATCAATGACCATACCTGTCCATAATTCTCAATCCATAATGGCTCCTCAGAGTAGAACCTGCACATAACTACATAATCCTATCCCAATGCATAAACCATCCTCATAAAAGGTTATGTGCTAATATGGTATGATAATTAATCATATAGGGTATCCTTGCCTTAGATAAGCTTTCACTAATCAGCAACATGACTATTTGATTAATACCATTGTCATACAGTGAATAATTCACTTGCAATTTCCATAAAATCCTCATTGTTAAACTTACCGATCAATCCCAGCTATTGTACCATTCACCTGCATGCAATGCTAACATATGAAAATTTAGAGAACCGTCCACCGGTTCCGGGAATAAGGCACCCACCTGAAAAGCTGACTGTCCAAAGCCCAACAGCTGAAAACACCAAATAACTCTAATCCCTTGCTCCAATAAGTTCAGCACACCCGTAACACTCCTGGCACAATACAAAGTCCACTAATTACACTAGGCTCCCAAATATAGCACTTAAAACCACATACAACCTCGAATTCTGAACTGTTAAATTATCACCTGCAGATAGTGCCCAGAAAATTCCAATAAAAATATCACAGCGATCCTTGCGTCAATAGCTTCGAAACGGTACCTTGCACGCCCAAATCGGAGTTCGGTAAGCCAAGATATAAATTCGACAAGGTGGTACACTCAAGAGATTTCAGCACAAAAGACTGTAGCACTGTATACAGAGAAACAGTGATTCTCACCTCTGATGAAATCTCAGAAAAATCCAAGAAAAAATACGAGCGCGTTCCTTGCGATCCGTAGATGAAAAAGTTGTATAAGCTCGTTTCTGTCTGACGCTCGTGCGCAAAGATATGGCCAAAACACCACGATGCTGTCCCACAAAGCCAAACAGAAAATGGGTCACAGTGTTGCCTCGGGATCCGTGCCAAAGACTCGAAACGGGAAAGCGCGATCAAAACGGAAGATGAAGTCCTACCTCTTAGGAGTCTGCCGGCGCAAGAATCACAGCAAAATGATCTCGGGGTAGCCCAGGGGAGCTAAAACACTGTCGCTGCGCCGAAGAAGAACCCAGGAATGCAACGTCGCGCCGCACCGAAAAATGGGGAACCTCGGGATTCGTGCCCCCAAAAATCCTAGAACTTGGCAGGAAGATCAAGGGTGAAGAGGTGAACAACTTTGCTTGAGGGGGCTCGGGCAGAAAGTGAAAGGGTTGAGAGAAAGAAAGCAAAGAAGGGGGGCTCGGGTTGGTATATATAGTGCTGGAGAAACAAATGGGAAAATTCCCATTCTGTCCGGGATTTCGGGCGCCCGGAAATTTCCGGGCGCCCGGAAATTTCCGGGCGCGCACAGTGCGGCCCGGCCCACAACTTTCGGGCGCGCACAGTGCGGCCCGGTTCACCACACAGCCCAGTCCACACTCCCCCGGGCCCCCACTGCACCCGGTGCACTTGCGCCCGCGAATGGCGACGCGACACGTGGCCTGGCAACCCGTGCACCACGCACGTCGCGCCGTGGACCGCGCACGTCGCGGCTGACCCGGGCCGTACGGCCACCTGCCCCGGGCGTACGGCACCTGCCCTGGCCAACGACTCCACAGGTTGTGTGGACCGGGAGCACAACACCGAACCAACCACCTCACGCCACGTGTCCACCCGGTCTACCGTGCACCCGGACCAAAATTCAGTGGACCGCGCCTGCTGAACCGGCCAACCGGAAAGCGCCACGTGGCACCGCCCTGGTGCACGACCCCCGCGGTGGACCGCGCACCTGACCGCGCGCCCGGGCGCCTGTCCGCGCCCTGCCCGCGCCGCGTGCCGCCGCCTGCCGCCTGCCCGAGGCCGCGCCGCCGCCCGCCGGCACCGCCCGCCGCCGCCGGCCGCCGCCGGCGATCGCCGGAAACACTGTTCCGGCGTGAACAGTACCCGCAAGCTCAAAAACAGTAAGTAAATAGCCCATCTTGACCGTTTTCGCGCGCTGATTCCAAATCCGGCGTCCATTTTGCCAAATTCCAATCCTATAATTTGCCGGAGGCTCCCGAAAAGGTAATTTTAATCCGAATTCCGTGCCGAGCCTAAATTTGATATCCACTCCTCGCGTAAACTGTTCTAAACATCCGATGGGGTCCCCCGATTACCTACGAGATCCATTTTAAGCCCCGAGTCCATCTCTTGTGTCCAAACTGGCGCGCGAACACCGCCGACATGCCACGTAGGCTTCCAGAAGCTGCTGGTCACACTGTAGAAGCCCTGCAAAGATCCGGGTCACCACAATGATCATTGGATAAGGTAGTCTCTCTGAAGGGTGAGCATGTTCCACATAGCGAGCCATCCTCGCCCAGATGGTGTAGGGAATGTTTAAGTTTGCTCCCATTGCTGCTGAGGGGTTTCCAAGAAGATAAAGGAATAACATCCTATCCCACCGAAGAACCTTCGTGTTCATATTTGGAAGGACGTTATAACAAACAATGAAGTTTAAGAAGTGATACTCTGGTCGTAGTTCTTTTGAAAAAACGGAGTTTCCTGTAGACAGAGTATCGGGCAGACAGATGCCATCAACAACCACTCTCCAGGAGTTGGTGTTGAAAACTTGATTCTTCTGGTAATGAGCGCCATCGGCTCGGGCCGTCATCCCTAATACCTCTCCAATCAGTTGCGGCGTTACTTTAATCTTAACATTCTTGACCAATGTTTGAAAGTCTCGACGTCCGCTCTCCTGATCAACGAGATAACAAGCATTTTGATAGAACATCCTCACTGAGTGAAGACAATACCCAGTGGTCTCGGGGAAATTGCAAATGGGAGCAAGACCTGTCTGGTCATACAGAGTCCCAAATGCCGGAGATCTTTCCTTCAAGGCTTTGACATTAACATGCCTTTCGCCAATGCATTCCCTGTTTTCAAAGTCCTTTATCCTAGCTGAGCTGATAAAGTCTTGTGGAGATGGTTGCCTATCAACTGGTTGCTCAATGGAGATTCCTCGAGCACTCCCTCTTTTGCGAGCAACGCTTTTTCTTCTTGTCTTTCCAGAAGTTTCTTCCATTGGAGCTTTGCCCTTATCAGCAGCAGTAGGCGGAGCCTTCGATGTCTCCGCAGGCGCTTTTCCCTTTGAAGCAGTGGGAACAGTTGTTGCTTCAACTTGAAGCTCATCCCAATCAATTGATTCCGTTTCAGATTCCGTATCGGAATCATCTTTCGCTTTCTTCGCTTTCTTAGCCCTCTTGGGCTTGACAGTGTCTCTCGTATGTACCATAGCTGCCAGAAGGAAAATGATCCAGGT